>JAJJWX010003985.1:1200000-1584248 GCA_023529315.1 Papaver bracteatum
AACTTATGGAATTTTAGATTCTAATTTATGATTAGTGTTTATCTTTATCTCCTTTCTTTATACAGGCTTGGTTAGACCCAGTTGATTTACCATCAGAAAAATCTCGTACTTGTGACATCTGTGGAGATCCTCTACGGTTCTTGCTTCAGGTATTATAGAAATGCGAAGAGAAGAAAAAGAAAGAGTAATGTTTACTAACTTGTATGTTTTTATCGACATGCGATCCTTGATTACTTGGTTTATGCTCCGATCTCTGGAAAGGAGTCGACGTTCCATCGAACATTGTTTGTGTTCATGTGTCCATCAATGACCTGCCTTCTCCAAGACCAACACCAGCAATGGAAACGGCGACCTGAAAAGCAGTGCCGAAGGTGCTTTTTGAAAGGATTTTTCTTTTCTTAATTCAACATTTACTTTAAAATTTCTTACCGTTGAAAGTGTTCATGTAGTGTGAAGGTTCTTTGGTGCCAGCTACCTCGGTCAAATGCATATTACTCAAGTGAGCCTCCAAAATTAGACAAGGCCAACAGATCGCCTGGAGTTGGAGGTATCTTGTTATTATATAATGTGCGGATGCCCTCAAATTTGCAGGATAAAACAACTGATGCTACTGAATATGAATTTGCTTATCTTGCTATTTAATGATGTCATTCCTTTTATTTGTGGCCATGTTAGCTGCACTCTGTAATTGGTGTGGTACATGGAAAGGAGACAAGGTTTGCAGTGATTGCCGGATTGCGCGCTATTGTTCTGAAAAACACCAGGTAATTTTGGTTAATGAGGTCTTTTGGCTAATTTTCCAGGTCAATCCTAAAGAGTAACTGTTGCCTTTTTCTGTTGTAGAAAGTCCATTGACGTTCAGGGCATCAACAGGCATGTAAACAGATAAATATCTCATCTCAAGGTTAGTAGTTACAAATGAAAAATTAGTATTTTATTAGGATGGTGGGACACAGCCACATTTATGTAGCGTTTATAGAGGAGGTAAACATGGTTATTGTTTCACACCATCTACACTTTTAGCATGCCTCATATGTGGGATGAAAGATGGACTTCTTGAAAATGACCAACAGGTGACGAATCATCCTTGGGTTTGCTCACAGTGCCATCCCCTTCCTAAACCATCACTCTTCTTAATAAAATATGTACCTCACATTTTCTGAGACCTAAAACCTGGGGATGATTTCATTATTAAGGACATAAAGTAGGTGGAAGTATTTTGGTGGTTTAGCAGTTATGACCTGTCAGGTGTTCTCACTAAGTGGGTAGTGCAACACCGCCGCGGTCAAGGTTGTGTCTTGTATTTGGCTCAAATCAGGTTTCCTTTATATTTATTACTTAGAATTTTTGTGGTTAGCAGTTGTAGCTAGCAATGTCTTCAGGCCAGAGTTCGAAATCTTTAATGAGGATGAGGCTGAATATGAATACGATACAGAGGTATCTGAAAACGATTACTCAAGTTCACTGGTTCTTCCAAAACAAAAGGATGAAGCTGTTGAGGCAATGATGGGTGATTTTGAGGTAAAACATATGTGCAATCTTGTTGATATTCTAGCTATGTTCTATCTTTTGTTACTCTGAAAACTTCATTGGACTACTTTTCAAGTGCGCGTTGGTAAAGCACCTGAGCAAGTATTAAGGTTTGATTTTGCGAAACTAAGCACAAAATAATGTCTATTCTAGCTACTTTTTTCTCTTAGATTTTTTCTTATATCTTTTGAAAGCATACAAGTACCACAAAGTAAACATGGTTGGTATTATCACTGCAACAGGTATACTCAAGACTCGAAGGCAAAACCACTTTGGCCCATGGCAAGTGGACATCCTTCAAAAGCTGATATTCCAAAATGCAACTACTGTGATGGCCCTCTATGTTTTGAGATGCAGGTAGAAAACTCAACAGCTGGCTTCTTCTTTTTCCCCTAATACTGGCAGATTTAGACAAATCCAAGATTTTGGTTTGTTGTTATGGTTCCACAACCCTACTAGTTAATCATAATCTCATTCGCTCCCACTGTTACGCATTTTTTGCTTTTTGCGTTTCGTAAACTCGCTTGAGTGGGCAACGATAGCTGTGTACACGTGTGTAGATTCCTGTGAAACAAGCCTTGCCTATAAGGAGGAATTCGCTTGGGTTCAGCTTAATTCTGAAACAACTACACGACCATGAGCGCTCTTGTCAGGTGTTATTCCTTAAACTCTCTGAAGACCGGAGTGAAATTTTTTTGATTAGTTTCACTTTGTTGCATCCCATACTGTATAGTAAGAATATTAGCTTTAAAGCACAGATTCAAAAACTTTTATCTGAATAACAAAACTTGTCTTGAGCTACATTTGTTTTTTCATTAAAAACAACCAACCGGCAAGGTCTGGTGTCTTAGTAGGCGTAGTCACCCCCATTAGATGTGGTATCCTGCGGCTAAGCTGGTAGGTACTGTCTGTCCTGGTTTATGGCTCTAGGCCATTACCCACCAGGGCGGCAGGGCAAGACAGACTGACTGCCAGTGCCTTTGTTGGCTTACCATCTTTAGGGCAATATTTATTGCGGTTGCGGGTGACCAGATTTAGCCTTTCAACCACTTCACACCAAGCCAATTGGTTGAGTAGATGGGAATAACTGATTCAATATACGCGATATCCTTAAACTTATGATTCCCGATGTGGGATTATTCTCAGTGTCAAGAAAAGTACGAGGTGATTGTCACCGGGCCTGATTTGGATCCAGCCCGATTACACCTTTAGACGGGCTGACCAAAACTCACAGGTCCTCTATTTTGGACTTGGGCTTTAATTGTTGTTGGAGACTTGGAGTGTTCAATTTGTGCAGATTGGGTGAGCAAAAAGTCCGGAACCGCAGATTTCACCCGTTTCCGTCCGTAAAATTGCGGGTGAAACCAAATCCGCAAGATCTATGGGCCGGACACGGGTGAGATTCTCAAATCCGCATTTTTAGGACACTAAGAGAACCATGAGTACTATCTTTGGCATCTCCATTTTTAGGAGAGTTCACTTGCTTTGGACTTCCAGTGGTAGCGTCAACTCTCAGACTGCCATTTCATTCATCAAAACTTGGTACACCACTTTTGGTAACACCATTTGTATCCTTCACAATATCCTACGTGTCTTTGCCATCAACAGTGCGATTATAATATGTTACCAACACACTGCGCCAGAAGTATGAATGTTACCTTATGAATGTCGATACTGGACTACTTGGAGCAATGCTAGATAAAGGGTTTAACGCTTCTAGAGAAGAAAAATGTCTTATTTGGTTCCACTACATGGAGCATTTGGTAGATAAAGAGTTAAGAGTCCCATTTGATTAACTGGGCAGATAGGTTAGCTAGTTTATAACTTGCAAATCTAAAGTGGCAACCCAATTCAAGATAAAAATAAACAAGTGAATAAACCCATAAATGTTGAATTGAGAACATTCAATTGTATATTTTTTTAATTAAATCCGCGGTTAATCCGCCTCCAATCCGTAGATACGCAGGTGATTGGGCCAGACACGGTTAGACTTTCCAAATCCGCAACTTTGACGGATTGGACACGGGTGACCCCTAATCCGCATCCGTCCGTTGCACACCCCTAGCGCAGAATAACTCACAAGCTACCGACAATGTAACTTCTGTAACTACATGGATCAAATGGAAGATTCTTAGTTATGCATTATCACGCGCGAAACAGCTATCGAGTAGCTCAATCAAGAAAGAAAAACGGAAATAGTGATCACTCGGGTTCGATCTGCCTGTAATCACATCTAATTGTTATGAACAAGAGATTCTTACTTTAGTATCGATGCCTCAATGGCATGATCGCCAAGAGGAGTTTACTAGCCCAGTTTACTTGGTGCTTTTGGAAATTACAGACCAACAGACAAGGTCTCATGGCTATGGTCTCAGACATACAGTAAGTATGGATGACCTTTTTTGGACCCAAAAACTAACGGTCTGTTTGTTTCTTCTAAGCATCGGGATCTGACTCGGCTCGAGTGAGATGTCAGACTGTCTTTAAGGTTTCTCCCCCGACTCGGACACATTTCAGTCGCGGAACAAAATACCCTGGCTCAAGATCCAGACGAGTCAAGGAGACAAAAACAAAAACAAAAAACATGGAGGTTAAGGTTCTTGTGTTTAGTGGCTAAGAAGCCCAATAGCGTAACAGCTCAAGTCCTGCAAAAGTCATGAAAATTTGTGGCAGACTGGCTATAGAGGCTTATAACTTCAGAGTCGCCTCAAACAGCATATGCAGAACTACATTCCTGGAAATAGAACAACCAAAAGTTGCACCGCCGAGATAATGCAATCTGTACCATAAAACCTGCACTTGCAAAAAAAAAAAAATGACCATCCCCTGTAATCATGACATCTTACAGGATACACAATCTGCAACACGCATAAATCAAAGCTAAGACCTTTACTGGGCATGTCAGCTATTTTATAGACATTCTATCCATATAAGATATTCCATTAACTGTTTATACTCGATGTCAGATATTGCATAGAAGAGCCTTTAGTTTCTCTGTAATTTTCAAAAGCTTCCTCAACCCTAGGCCCGAGCCTCTGGAATTTGAGCAAATGCATTTGACTGGAAAGCAACAGAAATTTGGGCACCATAAGAAAACAAAAAAAAAAAACAAAAAAAGGAAAAAAGGAAAAAAGGAAAAAAAGAAGAAGCCTAAAGGCAAAATCGCTCCAAGTCTTGAGAAAGTTATGAAATATGTGGCAGACTAGCATAAGAGATATAACTTGAGAGATGCCTCAAAGAGCAATAGAGGAAACTACATTCCTGGTAATAGAACAACAAAAAGTTGCTCCACCAAGACAATGCAAAAAGTCTTCAGCACAATAAACCTGCACTTGCAGAAAAAAGACGGATTCCTGTACATTTAACAGGTTCAAAATCTTGATTATCCAAATTCACCACATGCCTAAGTC
The DNA here is from genome assembly GCA_023529315.1 of Papaver bracteatum. Lineage (NCBI taxonomy): Eukaryota > Viridiplantae > Streptophyta > Magnoliopsida > Ranunculales > Papaveraceae > Papaver > Papaver bracteatum. The sequence continues at coordinate 1,204,941 of JAJJWX010003985.1, forward strand.
AAGGCTAAGACCTTATTGGACATTACATTACATCCATGTTGACTCTTCATACTCGACTCAGTACGTCAGATGCTGTATGCAAGAGCCTTCAGTTTTTCCTAATCTGGAATTTTCAAAAACTAGTGTATAGCTAAACAATTGAAGTCTGAAAACCGTAGTTTAATTATTAGTTATTGGAATTGTGAGCATGGTTGCGCAATACATGTTATGCTTCATCAGATCCAGGTTAGAAGCGGACTAAAGCAATTGTATGATAACGGGTCTGTGCTAGTTGGTAATAACATGTGAGCATAAAACATGATTGCATACTAGAGTAATATTGGATCATACACACTGACGCATAATAATGATAGAACTTAGGAAGATGTACTAGATTAAGACTGGATACAAAACACAGTTTTAGATGATTACATGTTGTACGGCAAAAGGAAAATATGAGAATGTTAAGATTCACCTGTTTTTCCTCTTACGATACTTTTTCAAGATTCAATTGCTTCCACAGACCATCCAGTGTTTCGATCTATTCTTCTCCAAATGCTCTCAGTGAAACTAAGGTGTTCATATGTGGAACTGGGTAAGCAATACGTCTACCAAAATCCCTAAGCATTTTGAAAGAAGAAGATTTCAGGTCATAAAGATAGAGCTTCGTATCCGAGTAACATAAAACTCTACCACTACTCGTAAGGGCAATAGATTTAGTGTACGGATCCATATTGACTAAACTGAACTCTTTACTCCAACTGAACCTCTCATCTTCTTTTTTCTTCAGCAACCATACAGCAGAACTTTTGCAGTCTTCACTATAGTGTATGCCACGGAAATGACCTCCCAAAACCCCACCCCAAAAATTCTCATTATAATATTCATCTAATTCTACAAAAATTTCATTAGCCAAATCAAAGGCGACAATTCTCCCCTTTCCGAAATTCCAATAAAGAAATCCATCAGCAAAGACAGCCTCTTCTGCAGTAACAGAACCCCAATCTTTATTTATCGTCCCAACATTTCTCCAACCTCTACCACTGCCAAGAGTGTAAGCCTCAATGTGTGCTAATTTGGGTTCTTTGCAGAAATTGTAAAGCCTAACAACTTTGTACTCATTAGTTGAACCAACATAACCAAATCCAGACAACATCCAAGGATGAAGATCATAATACCACGATCTATCAAGTTCAGGAAGGGTGATAGATTCTCCAGTGATGGGATTACATATATAAGCAACATAAGAAACACCACTAGACTCATCAATGGTATAATGATTAGGTAATCCAATTATGCAAACCAAACCGTTGCATGAACCAATGACTCTGTACATTTCGAACTTAGGGTTCAAAATCAATTTCTTAAGTCTATGAGAAGAATCCTCATCATCATATTCTAAATAACCTAACGAGAGATCAATCAACTTGACTATAAATCCGAGCTTACCAGAATCATCAGAAGAATCGAGGTTGTTAAGGAGGAGCTTTGAGTGCATTTGATTGAAGGATGGACGGCGAAGAATGTTTCTCCAAGATTTGGAAACTGATTTGCAATCTCCAACGGATTCCGCTGGTAGCCGAGTGAATATGTCTAACACTACATCTGATGGAAGATCACTAAACTTACCCATTTGTCTTGCTGATGAGTAACAGAGAAGAGAATCACAGAGGATATAAGAATTTAGGGATTCTGAGAAGATGGAGATAGAACAAAAGTAACTCAATTAGGTTTCGTTATGTACTCGAAAACCCCAAATCGGTCGACTAACCGAGTCATGACCATCTTTGACATTTTCGGACAAGCATACCCCGATCGTCTCATGATGAGCTTGTTAAGTGTTAACAAGGGCGTGACTAGTACGAGTGCGTTGTTGTTTAAGAAACCTTCCTTTTTTTTTTTAATTATTATTACTATTATTTTATTTTATTTTATTTTTTACGGCACAGCTAGGCCCACCCCCTGCAAACCTAGCAAGCTGGACTAGCCCCACTGCTAATCCAACCGCCACCCCATCAACAAGATCCAATCTCAGCTCTATCCATAGAGGAAGTTGGTGAAAATGGAGGTTCCAACCTTCCCTAGTAGGAATCGAACCCCCTACCTCCCATCCACACTATGGACGAAAGGGGATGCCTTAACCACTGTACTAGACAGTTGTTGGCACCTAATGTGGGGCTTCATATTTCCAATAAAGGGGTTTCACCAATAGAACATAAACGGGTCACCATTTAGTAATTTTCTAAAATATTTTCATGACGTTAAACAGCCTTCGTAGTATAGTGGTAAAGTCACTGGGTGATGATACCAGTGACCTGAGTTCGAAACTCGCTAGCACCAAATTCTTTACCAATCAAAAAAACAATATAAATTAAAAAAGCCTTCCCTTTCGAAACTCGTTAGCAACAAATTCTTTATCGATAAAAAAAAAAAACCTAAAATAGGCTTCCCTTAAATATATAGCCCACACTTTTATTAATCATAACCCATTTGATTTTGGTTAATTTTTTTTTTTTTGAAGCATGGATTTTATTAGAGAAAATTTAAATTACAACTTGTCGTGGGTATGTGGTACCCATAGAGTCTTGAAATAAGATTTGACTTATAAAAGATGGGATTGCCTGGTCCCAAATTTTGGTTGAATAGTTTCCTACTTGGCTTCCATCTGCTGCATTGTTTGCTAATCCGTCTCCCGCTTGATTTCCTTCCCTGTAGTTGTGTTGTATTGCGACTTGCGGGATTTTCCTAAGTCTACTTTTTATTTCTTCAATCATTCATGCTATGTGCCAAGGTGGTAAAGTGTCTGATGTGATGAAACGCATGAGGTTCTCTGAGTCCGTTTCAAATAGAATTCTAGGCCATTGTCTCTCTGTTGCTGTTCTTGAGGCTAAGAGTAATGCCCAGGTTTCTGCAGTTAGGGAAGTGGTGATTCCCAGTGGTTGAGCCATTTCTATTAACGTTCTTGCATCAGAGTCTCTACAGACGAATCCTGATCCCGCAAATCCCGGGTGGCCTCTGGCTGCTCCATCTGTGTTAATCTTTATCCAGTTGATGTTCGGAGTGGACCAACCTACCGATATTGTTGTTGTCCTTCTATCCGTTGTTGGGTGGTTGAATGTTGGTGTATCTCCTGGTATGATTGGTGGCGAATTGTGCAGTGCTCCGAAATACTCTTGTTGTAATTTTTTTTCCCAGGCTATGGTTTCTTCCGAAGTTGTTTGTTTTTGTTGATAAACTAGATCATTTCTTGATATCCATAGGGTCCATAATAGAAAACAGAAGGTGGAGGTTATAGTTGTTGATGTCGGTTGTTGTAGGAGTTGGGATATTGTTGTTTGTGGGGTTAAGTTGAAGGCCGGGTTGTGGCTGGGGTTGGAGTTTGGAGTATTTGTAAGTTGATTGAATAAGTTGTTCCATGAAGTAGTTGTTGTTGGGCAATGAATTAAAAGGTGGCTTGCTGATTCCGTATCAGTATTGCATCTTGGACATCTGTCTGAGTTGGTCATATGGATTCGATGTAATAGAGAGAAGGTTGGTAATCCTTCATTGATGGCTTTCCACAAGAAAAGCCGAATTTTTGGTGGACATGGTAAGGTCCATAGGAATTTGGTAGGTGGTAGAGGTGTATGGGTTGGTTGACCGTGGGTTAGACATTTGTATCCTGAAGATGTAGTGTACTTTCCAGTTTTTGAGTGTGGCCAGATGATTTTATCTGGGGTATTATTTTGAGGAAGGTGGATGTTGATAATTTTTTGAATTATTATATATGTTTTTCAGTTTGATATTTTTTATTGTTATTCATAGCCCACAAACTAGGATAGCAAATCAGTGAATAAGCGAGAGACTAAGTTGGAAATTGGTAACTCGGTGAACTAATAACAAAAATCTAAAACATTTTAGTTTTTTTTTTAAATTTTTTTCCAATGAATTTATATATGCGAGAAGATAAAATTTAACACTAAAATCCTAATTATTTTCATATTATCTCTCTCTAAATCATCAACGAAATATTACAACTTCTATTATTTTCATTTTTGCTCCTTGTTTATTGACTGTTTGATTCAGGTTTAGGGAGGAAGGAGAAAAATAGAAGATGATAGTTAAGGGAGGCACAAACCATGGTTGTGCTTCCTGCAAATATCGAAAAGGGAAATATGCACCAGGTTGTGCATTAAGTTCATACTTTCCTCATGACCATCCAAAAATGTTTCAGAAAGCTCATAGATTGGTATCAGAGAAAATCCTTAAACCACTTACTCCTAATATGGAAAAGGAAGCAACAAGATAGATTATATAAGAATCGAATATGAGAGCAAGGTTTCATGTTAGTGGTTGTTATGCAGCTTCATTATCAAGTCTAACAAACTGAATACTTAACCTTAAATAGTTCAACAAACCTAATATTTTTCAACTGATTCCAATCAATCTAACATGTTTCAAACATAGTTAGTTTATTGATTACCATTAGTTCTATTAATTTGTTTCTTTATTGGATGAATCTCCCATTAATCGAAAACGATAAAATGATTTCAATTGAAAACAAAGGGAATGATTTACGGTTGATGAAGGAGAGGAAGCTTAGAACAAGAATACCAAATTTTTGAATTAATATTAGGTTTTGATTTTACTTTTTATGTTTTTATTTTAGATGACGGGTAACGTGGACATTTGTTATTGCCGCAACAAGATTTTATTTTATATTTATATTTTTTATTTGTATGCTTTACATGTTTTTGATTTATGTAATTACATTCCAAGAGTTTAGTCTCAATCGATACTTCTTTACATAAAGGGGAATGTTAAGGCTAACATAGCGACATCACAGGTTTCTGAATCTTTAGAGTGCCATGTGGCAGTGCATTGAGGATATTAAAGGATAATCTTTTAAAAACTCATAGTAATAGGATAACAACATATGCTAACTATATAGGAGAGGATATTTTATCTAATTTTTTCGTGTATGCTATATTAACACGCAAAATTCTAAACATATCGCCTGGTTTGACAACTACAAAACAACCCTTTCACATAATTTCCAATCGTGGGCCTAAAAATGGATCCCCAACTAATTCCAAGGATAACGAGGCTCATATTATTTGAGGAGGTTGTGTTTGTGTTGTTTAAAGATGCGGTGCGTATAGAACTACTGATTAAAATGAGTTATGTTTGTGTTTTAGGACCAAACAATAATTTGCTAGTTTGATTAGTAAATGCTTAGCGTCCTTGTCCATTATTCCTTAGTCTGTTCTCACATTTTGTTTGGTGGCGCATCCAATGCTTGATTTTCATGTGAGACTATTCTCCTTATCATCCAGATCTTTCTTAAAAATTCACAAGTTCTAAAATCTGTTAGCCCCTCGAAAGTCGGGGAAAGATCCTAGTTGTTAGATTGTATTACGATGTATCCCCAAATTTTGGTATCATTTTGGGTTTTAGATGAATTTTTGTGTGATGAGGCGAACATTCCCATAAAAAATTAATTGGATCTTCTGTTGGAAAATGATTAATAAAAATGATTTTTAATTTTTTTAATGAAAATAATATAAAAAAAAATTGTGAATGAAAAACTTATTAGTCCCACATCGTGGAGTTTCCACTTTTTAGTTGTTTTAAGAGACTATATAATTTTTTAGTCCCATATCAGGGAGTTCTTCTTCTTAAGTAGTATTATTCCATTATATAAACAAATTTTATACTTTTGTGAAATCCAAGGGAAAGGGGGTTTCTGTATATTTTAGAAAGACCCGAAAGGAAAAATATTTTTTATTGTATTTCTTAAGCGTTTGCGATTTTCCTTAACGGCTTCGGAGTTGCCAACCTCAAGTTGAGCATCTACTACATATGCCAGTAGTAGGTGGAGTATATATGGTGTTTTATGGCGTCAGTCCTATGAGGGCTATAACATCACTTTTGGGTGTAACCGGGAGCTAATGTCTTATAGGACAACATGTTGAACACGTGACTCTCTCTGTTTCCATAGTTTTAACGTGTTGTTGTTACGGAGATCTGAGGGCTCGCTCGTTTCGTCAAATCGATCACTTCCATTATAAAAGAGCTAAATATCAATAATTTTTGTTTATTTGACTTTTCATAGTTTTTTATTATTGCACCGCGAATTAGATAAAGAATTTTACATAGACCAACCTGAGGAATTTATAGTGAAAGGTTGTGAAGACAAAATTTGTAAGTTGAACATGTTAGAGCATTGCTCGGTCGAACTCGCATGCGTTGCTATCTCAAGCATGTTTATCAATGTTAGTGATCAAAACTATAAGTCTTGATTTCTAGTATACTATAGCTAAGGTCTCGGACTAGGCTAGAATGTGTAGTTGAGCTCAAGAACTCCATAGAAATTATCATACAAGACGAAGGACTACTCAAGGAACTAGTGGATCTTCATCGACTAAAAGGTATGTGGAGACTTGAACTTATTTATCACTCAAAAGTCTATTTATCTCCTATATTGAGACAAAAGTCATTTTGCTATATAGACTTAGAATATACACATTTGGTATTTCGAGACGAGTTTACCTCGCATATCTATTTCTCGGAATATGTGTTGGTAAAGCTTTCACTTTAGCCAAGTTCATCTTTACCTAGTGACGAAAGTCATGTTAAGTTTCAATCACTTTGAAAATTGCTCTGACGAAAAATGGTTTGTGAATAACAACTATATAACATCCTCTGAGAATGTTTCAATGATTGAAATGAGAGTTTATACTATATAACCATTGAAGGATATATACAAGCATTGTTGTGGAAACACATATATGTATAAGTCCTTATTGCTTGAACCAAAGTTTGCGAACTTTGTTGATCAAGTGAAACCGGAGAAGTGCGTGAGCCCAGTACGCAAACTCAGCTCGCGAACCCAGTCCGTGAACTGGCGAAGTTCTCAAACCCGAGAATTTCTGCTGGAGTTTGTGAACTCCATTCGGGAACCTAAGTCCGCGAACCCAATCCGAGAACTTGAGTAGGTTATGTCTAAAAATAATGTTTGTGAACTTATCTTTATATACTAAGGAATGCAATTGCAAACCGTGGCTATATAGTTCATGAACCGATTCGAGTGAATCAAATTTTTGCTTCAATTGTGTCTTGTGTAGTACATGAGATTTCCTTGCAATTGAACAACTCTCTAACTAGTTCATTTGAACTAGTTATGGTGAAGACGAATATGGTTGATATGAAAGTTATCATATGGCTAACCAATGGTTAACTATTATTGAACCAACTAATGTACAAGTTTGGGTACGGATACACAAGCCTACAAACGTGCATTTCATGTGTGTATAACAAGCTATGTTTTCGATCTAACAATTGATAAATATTATCTTGAATCTAATCAGGTTTTCATCTAATGGTGAATATTGAATGCTTTGTTACCAAGCTAACAACATTGATTGCAAACCATGATTTGAAAGACTATATAATGGATAAATCTAGCAACTGGGAAACCTAATACCCACATATTCTGTGTGATACTAGTTGTGCTAAGCTAGTGTCGATTCTCCTTTAACCTTTGGATTCTTCTTCTAAACCAGGTTAACGACTTAAAGACTTCATTGGTATTGTGAAGCCAGACCGATACTACTTTCTTGTAGTTGTGTGTTTTGATCTTGCTGTTTGTATCGTACGAGTACAATTGTAATAATTGACTTGAGATTTCTATCTCCGATAGGCAAGATAAAAAGTATCCACAAACATCTTCGTCTCATCGTTTGTGATTCCACAATTATTTTTTTTCGCTGCTTCGATTAAGACTATTGTGAGGTGATTGATAATACTAGGATGTTCTCCGGGAATATAAGTCCGGGTTATCCATTAGTTCTTGTTCACCTTGATTTATCAAAAGACGGAACAAAACTTGTAGGTATATTTGTGGGAGACGGATTTATCTATTACCGTAGACTTTTCTGTGTGATACAGATTTGTTTATTAAAGTCTTCGACTTTCGGTCGTAGCAACTCTTAGTTGTGGGTGAGATCATCTAAGGGAATCAAGTACATAGTACCCTGTTGGGATCAGAAACGTAGGAGAATAATTGTACCTTGGATCAGTGTGAGATTGGTTGGGGTTCAACTACAGTCCAGACCGAAGTTAGTTTGGAATAGGCTAGTGTCTGTAGCGGCTTAATACAATTTATGTTCAATATGGACTAGGTCCCGGGGTTATTCTGCATTTTCGGTTTCCTCGTTGATAAAACTCGGGTGTCTTTGTTATTTCTTTTCCGCATTATATTTGTTATATAATTGAAATAATACAGGTTGTGCGTTGTTCAATCAATTAGAATATCCGACCTTTCGGTTGTTTATTTAAATTGATTCACACTTAGATATTGGTCTTTGGTACTATCCAAGTTATCTTGCTTGTATTTAATCGAGACTCGCAGTTTTCTTAAGTAAGATTTAAATAGAGAGATAGAGATATAAACTTTTTGATATACTTTTCTATTGATTGAGTCTGACTGTCTAGTTGATTCTCATAAAAGTATTGGAGTTTGTCCATATAGATTGCTAAGTGAAATATTGGGCGTGGTTGTTAGACCCCCGCTTTTTCAGTTAGTATCAGAGCAGGCAAACACGTTCAAGACCATATAAGGCTGTGTTTGTAGCGAACTGACTCTATGGACAGAGGTACTATCTCGATAAACGTACCACCAGTCTTCGATGGATCTAATTACTTATGGTGGAAAATTGTTATGCGTGCTTTTCTTCAAGCGCGTGATTTTCAATCATGGGTATATGTCGTTAATGGCTATGATCCTCCCGTTGTGGCAGTTGGAGATGTAAACGTTCCCAAGAATATTGGTGAATACACCCCTGCCGAGATACTTGCTGCAAAGAAAAATTCCAACGGTTTGAATGCCATCATACATGTCATTACCTCAAATCTTTAGCACCATGTGTCTAATTGCACTAAGTCGCAAGAAGCTTGGGAAATCTTAGAAACCATTTTTGAAGGTAATACCAGTGAAAATGAAGCTAGGCTTCAAAACCTTAATTCTGATTGGGAAAACCTTCGTATGGCAGATGAAGAAACATTTGATGAGTTTAATCACAAAGTGTCTGAAATTGTTAATGCGTCTTTTGCATTGGGTAACACTATTCCTGAAAAGGACATTGTGATTTTCAGATGCTGCCATCTAGATACGTTTCTAAGAAGCATGCCATCGTTGAGGTAAATAACCTTGATAATCTCTCCAGAAATACGCTGGTTTGAAAGCTTAAGATCTTTGATCATGAACATTCATCCAAATCTAAGGATGTTGCGTTCAAAGAAGCTAGGACACTAAATTACTTGATAAAAGTAAAAAAGTGTATATCTCTGAAGATGATCACTCTGAGACAGATTCATCAGATGAAAATCTTGACAAATAAATCTCAATGATCACAAGACAGTTTAGGGATTTTCTGTTGAAGAGAAGTAAATAGTTATCCATAGATAAGCCTAAGGCATCAGTCAAACCTCATAATCGTGTTCCTCCTAAAAATAGGGATATTTATGAAACTGGTGATGAGGATATGCCTCAGTGCTTTAAGTGCAAGGGATTTGGCCATTATGAAAACGAGTGCCCAAATCGTAAAAAATACACTGGTAACAAAGGTCTTGTGGCAACTCTTGATAAAATGTCTGACAACTATGATTCTAATGAAGACGAGAAATCAAGTGTTGCACTTCTTGGTGAAAATATTAATTTTGATAATTGTAGCAATACATACATCAATCTTGATATTCTTTCAGAAGATAATCCAACTATTCTGGAAGATAAAGTTGACCCATCCTTTGGAAATTCCGTGTGTAATGTTTCAGGTTCCACCATGTGCCTAGCTGCTTGCACATCTCAAAAGTCTGATTTTTATCCTAACTTGACATGTTCTTATTGTTCTTTAAAGGGTCATGAACTTTCAAGGTGTTACAAGTACAAACATCAATAAAGGAACGTCAACAAACTTCAACGAAGAGTAAATCATTTAGCAAGGAAGCTTAAACTTGATCATAAGACCGCTGAGGTATGTAGGATTTTATCTTCGTCTAAGAAGTTAGTTTTCAAGGATGTGGCTGGACCAGTTGAGAAGAAAGTATGGTCAAGTCGTTTTGATAGACAAAAGTCTGTGGATTCCTCTCAAGAGGAAAATGGTGGACAACTTGTTGTTCACCACAACGCAAATTGATTGTGTTGTTTTTGAAATCTTGTCTCATGTACCTGATCAAAAGAGACAATGATTTTGTATCCTTCATGATATAGGATTTCTTTTTCTTTTTTTTCCTTAGATTTTCTTTGCTTTTTTGTCTATCAAACAAAATAAAGGGTACTATCGACAATTCTATTCTTCATAGGGTTGAGAGTTGGTCGTGTACGAACCTGTTTAAAGGTTTCAAAACCCTACATTCCTTTTTCCTTCTCTATAACCTCTTTTTATCTCAAGAATACTTGTTGAGCAAATTGTGATTTCCTCTCACAAACCCATACGTTTATGGATACTCCAAGCATGATGTCTTCTGATGGAAAGGATGATAATTTGATTGTTAAGCCATCAATCATGAAGGAAAAAGAAAAATCTCATCTAGCTTTGACATTGAAAAGAAAAAGAAGGAATGTGAGGAAGACAAGAGCCGTTCCTTCAAATTCTCAGAATTTTTCTGATGTTATTGATGGGTTGAAGGAGATGCGAAAGGATATTCAACAAATAAAGGCTTTTGTGTATAAGAATCATGAGATTTAGAAGGCCCTGGTTCGACAACATCAGCCAAGAATGTTTATTGATATAAACTCCTACCTTAATGAACCTTATGTTCCAATGGATGTTGACGACAAGGAGTTCTGGGATGATAAAGAATTCTTTAAAGGTCTTATTTCCTAGTAAATCTTTTATTTTTCTTGTCTTTGTTTAGAAGAATAACTAGAGGTTGGAATAGCCATTATTGTTGTTAGAGCACTACTAGGTCAAACTCGCATGCGTTGCTATCTCAAGCATGTTTTTCAATCTTAGTGATCAAAACTATAAAGTCTTGATTTCTAGTCTATTATAGCTAAGGTCTCGGACTAGGATAAAAATTGTAGTCGAGCTCGAGAACTCCATGGCGATCATCATACAAGATGAAGGATTACTCAAGGAACTAGTGGATCTTCATCGACTAAAAGGTATGTGGAGACTTGAACTTATCTATCACTCGAAAGTCTATCTATTATGTCTCTTATCTTGAGACAAAAGTCGTTTTACTATATAGATTAAGAATATGAACATGTGACATTTCGAGCTAAGTATATTTTGCTTATCTTTTTCTCGAAATGGGTGTTGGTAAAGCTTTCTCTTTAGCCAAGTTCATCTTTGCCTAGTGACGAAAGTCATGTTATGTTTCAATCACTTTGGAAATCGCTCTGACGAAAAATAGTTTGTGAATAACAACTATATAACGCCCTCTGAGAATGTTTTAATAATTGAAATAAGAGTTTAGACTATATAACCATTGTGGGATATAAACATTGTTGTGGCAACACATATATGTATAAGTCCTTAGCACTTGAACCGAAGTTTGCGAACTTTGTTGATCAAGTGGAACTGGAACGTGAGAAGTCAACTCAGTCTGCAAACTCAGTCCGCGAACTGGCATAAGTTCTCGAACCCGAGAATATCTGCCAAAGTTGAAGCTCAGGTGCAGTCCGCGAACCCAGACCGCGAACTGACAGAAGTTCTCAACCCGAGAAATTCTGCTGGAGTTTTTTAACTTCAACCGGTTAGCTTGAGTCTGCGAACTCAATAGGTTATGTATGAAAACGTTGTTCGTGAACTTATCTTAAATTACTAAGGAATGCTTTTGCAAACCGTATCTTTATAGTTCATGAAATGATTCGAGTGAATCACATCGTTTTTGATTCAATTGTGTCTCTTGTAATACTTGAGATCTCATAGCAATTGAACAACTCTCTAACTAGTTCATTTGAGTCATTTGGACTAGTTATGGTGAAGAAGAATATGGTTGATATGAAAGTTATCATTTGGCTAACCATTTGGTTGACTATTATTGAACCAACCATTGTACACGTTTGGGTACGGTTACACAAACCCAAAACGTCAAGTACATGTGTGTATGGCAAGCTAAGTTTTCGATCTAACGGTTGAGAGATATTAGCTTGTATCTAATCAGGTTTTCATCTAACTGTGAATATTGAATGCTTTGTTACTAAGATAACATTGATTGCAAACCCTGATTTGAAAGACTATATAAGGGAGAGCTCTAGCAACTGGGAAACCTAATCCCCACACATTCTTTGTGATACTAGTTTGCTAAAGCTAGAGTCGATGCTCCTTTAACCTTTGGTTTTCTTCTTCTAAAACTAGGTTAACGACTTAAAGATTTCATTAGGATTGTGAAGCCATACTGATACTACTTTTCTTGTAGTTTCCTGATATGATCTTGTTGTTTCTATCGTATGAGTAAAATTGTAATAATTGGCTTGAGATTTCTATCTCCGATAGGAAAGATAAAAGTAGTCACAAACATCTTCGTCTCATTGTTTGTGATTCCTAAATAATCTTCTTCGCTGCGTCGATTAAGTTTATTGTGAGGTGATTGATTAAACTGAGCTGCTCTTCGGGAATATAAGTCTAGTTTTATCGATTGGTTCCTGTTCACCTTGATTTATCAAAAGACGGAACAAAACTAGTAAGTTTATTCATGGGATACGAATTTATCAATTACCTATAGACTTTTCTGTGTAAGACAAATTTGTTTATTAAAGTCTTCGACTTTGGGTCATAACAACTCTTAGTTGTGGGAGAGATCATCTAAGGGAATCAAGTATATAGTATCCTACTGGGATCAGAGGCGTAGGAGCATAACTGTACCTTGCATCAGTGTGAGATTGGTTGGGGTTCAACTACAGTCCAGACCGAAGTTAATTTTGAGTAGGCTAGTGTCTGTAGCGGCTTAATACAGTGTATATTTAATCTGGACCAGGTCCCGGGGTTTTTCTGCATTTGCGGTTTCCTCGTTAACAAAATTTCTGGTGTCTGTGTTATTTCTTTTCCGCATTATATTTTTATATAATTGAAATAATACAGGTTGTGCGTTGTTCAATCGATTAGAATATCCGACCTTATTGGTTGTTGATTTAAATTGATTGACACTTGGATATTGGTCTTTGGTACCATCCAAGTTATCTCTCTTTGATTATACTCGCAAATCATATTTGCTTGAGTAAATCAAATCGAGAGATTGAGATAATAACTCCTTGATTATTTTCTATTGATTGAGTCTAACTGTCTAGTTGATTCTCTAGAAAACAACTCGGAGTTGTCCATATAGATTGCTAATCTAAATATTGGGTGGTGTTAGACCCCCGCTTTTTCTATTGGTATCAGAGCAGGAAAACACGTTAAAGACCTCACAAGTCTGTGTTTGTAGTGATCTGACTCTATGGACAAGAGTAGTATCTCTGATAACGCAATACCAGTACAAAGTCACTCAGGTGAGGCTCAAAGTCTTGAAGCTTATGAGAAAAACTCGGTCAACTGTCTTGTGACTGAATCTACATTTGACTGGGAAAAATCTCTTGATGAGAAATTGGATCACCTTTCAGATGACAGTGATTCAAAAGAAGGACCGAGCATTGATGAGGAAGTCTCACAATATATCAAGCTGTTTGATCATGAGCTAAAGATAAAAATGTCAACAGCTTGCCTGAGTAAGTATATGGCTCCTCATTGTCAAGAAAACATAAAATTAAGAAAACTTTTTAAAGGATATGATGGTGGGTACAATCTCCTAAAATCTATCGTTAAAGATCGTGAAGAAGATGTTTGTACAAAAAGGTCTGAATGTGACAATGTTCTCCGAAATCTCTATGTGTTGAAAGATAGACTTACAAATACTGAAGAAAAGTATGACTCTCAACAGAAATGTTTTCATGATAAAGAACTCAGACTTCTTATTAAATAAAAGTCATTGGAGACTGATCTTGCAGCCGCTCTTGATAAAGTAAGATCTCTATAATAGAGTCTGAAAAGATTCAATACGAGCTCTACAAAATTGACTTATATGATTGGAGCATGTAAAGGACATCGTGATACATGTGGTCTAGGCTATAAAGGAATAGACACTCCAAAAACAAGTAAGATCAATTTTGTCAAAGCTGTTGATAATTCTTCATGTGAGACAACGTTTGCAGCTTGCAATGTGCCTAAGGACAAAGGGACTTCTCCCAAATTTACTCACAAGAGAACTGTTAAAAACAATTTCTTTAACTGCTATTATTGTGGAAATAAATGGCATCTTGAACGGAATTGTCGTTTTCGGTTGAGGAATAAAAAACTTCACAACATTCTTATATGGGTGTCTAAGGAAGTGATTAAACCTGTTCCTCATATTAATGGAGTAAAAGGTACATTCAACAAGCAAGAAAACTATCTTGAAAAGTCACCTCTTATTCGTGACTTTCAAACACTAAATGTGAATCAGGGTAGAAAGAAGAACGACAAATGGGTGTTTAACAACCCTGAAAAAATAAAAAGGCACGGGAGAAAGAAAAATAGATCAAGTTCCATGACCCCTTCTGTGAAAGTCTATGAATCCAAGAATTTTGTTCCATATTTTCTTCACATAAATAATCGAGTCTCAGAACTTAAGACAAGTATAAACAGACTTAAACGGGGCGTCTCCAAAACATGGAAAGTGGCTATCTCAGGTACTCCTAATTCCTCTTCTAGTTCTTCACTTTTGTTGAACAACTCATATCTTTGTTACTCTATAGGAGAAGTCAACCATGATGAGCAAAGTGCTCATCTTACCACACCATGACTGTTTTTTAAAGCATCCTTCTTTTGAAATAAGAAGGATGCTCTGTGCTCTCAAGAAAAGTGTCTTGAGAAAGTTGTCAAAGGTGTATGTATTGTTCCTTATCTTAAGGATTTATTTTGAGTCTCTTTCGAAGTATGTTCGATTGTGTTTGACAAAGAATTCCTTGTTGATTTTTTCCTCCTCTTCTTGTTTGATTCTCCTCGTTTTGGTCATTCTTGACCACCTATGCACGGCCACTAAAACCGCACGAACGTTCTTGTGCCTAGGGTTTTATATGAACCCTCTTATATATGTTGTCAATTGAAACCTTATTCTATAAAGATAAAAGGATTCTCCTGGATTCTTGGCACAATGGAGAGAAACAACAAAGAAGTGATCATGGAGGAGAAGGATATTGAGTTTCATGAAGACCTATTTTTATAATCTGTCATCAGGCTATTGACCATGAAAACAACCTACCAGTTCAGATATCCTCAAAATTGGTAGGAAATCTTCTTCGTGATTTTGAAGTCGTTCGTGAACAACTCGGGATAGCAACAAGTAATCTTGAGTTTCTGAAGAACGAACTAAAGGAAGCTTCTGATGAACTCACTATTATTCAAACCTTAGTTAGAAATCGAGCTTAGTATGTCTAGTAAATCTTCTATGTTTTCTGTTTTATATAGAAGAATAACTAGTGTTTTGGAATATCCATGATTGTGATTACACATAGCTATATCCAATGATTACATCTTCTTGTTTTAGATTTATTGGTTTAAATTCTAAAGTTGTTTGGAAGATGATGGTTGCAGTATTAATCTTTATGGTTTTATATATTGCAATATTTTGATGGGATATGTATGTTTACGTCTGTGAACTTGATTATCCCATATTTTGTCAAAAGTAAAGTCGTTCACAAATTGGTTTGCAAATACTCATAAAGGAATGAATGGACTTTTGAAAAAACACAAAAGTTAAGCCTATATTGTCAACTGTTAATGCAAAGATAGGTTAAAATCTTTTGTGATTCAAGGATAAAGTCTATTATGTCACTTTGTGATGGAAAAATAGAATAGGTCCTTGTTTTGTAATCCACGATATAGAGATTAATTGTTCCATATTATTATGTATTACCGTGAAGGCTCCATCTTGTATCTTATGTTGAGCACGATACGACTAATTCGATTTCTTATTAGCATGGTTGTTTGTTCCATAAAGGTGCAATATGTTGAGCATTAAGAACGAAATTAATCAACTTGTGTGGTAATTTAGTTTGTATTCCATGAGTTCTCTCATGTTGAGTACATGGACGGTTAAGGTTGTCATTTCCTATGATAATCTTAGTCGAGGTTCCATAATCTCTTATGTTGAGCCCCAATGAACTAAATCAATCATCTAGTGTGATTATTTAGTTAGCACTCCATAGATTTTTCTCATGTCGAGTGTGGACAATTGAATTGATTACCTTGTGATTAGTTTGATTATGTAATCCGGTTAGAGTATTTATGGGTTCTCTTGTAAATAATCTAATCGATGTATTAAGTCTCCATAAATTTACTTGTGTTGAGCATATTTAGTCAAATTAATCTTGGTTCACTTTGGTTAATATGATTGAATATTTTGGATTCCAAATTCATACTTGTATGAAATTTGTTGAGTCTTCAAAATTCCTTCCTTTCTCTTGAAATTAAAGTCGCTTTTGTTGTTCCCTTGGGAATGACATCTTATGGGGGAGAGTTCTTTTGAACTTGCGCTTAATTTCCAAATCTTTGTGAGGAGTGCAGCTGTGGAATGTTTAGGGGTTATCTTGTATCTTTATAAACTCCTTGATGAATGCATTTAGCCTCGACTTTATGATTGCATCTAAACAAGATGATAGAACATTTACCTTTGGTCATGAAATGCCTCTTACGGAAATTTCATTAGGATCCCGTTCTTGTACCTTTGCCAATTTTATTGACAAGAAGGGGGAGAATTAATTGTAGTTCATACTACAAATACATATGGTTTTCAGATCATTATGTAAAGGGGGAGTGGTTTCCATGTGAGATGGAGTATTGACTAAGGGGGAGTGAAGTATCACCAGAGTATTGTTGTTAAAGTTGTGATACAATTGGACTTTGACAATGTGTAATAATACTATGACACTGTATAAAAATGATTGAGAACCGATGCTTTTCTCAATGTTATAGATACGGATTTTCAACAACGATGATTCTAAACTTACAACCTTTGGGATCATTGGACTACTTGGAAGTGATGAATATTTCGAGTATTGTTGAAGATTAGTCATGTGGAATAGGATATACAAAGTTTATTTATATAATTTTTGTATTCCATATGTATTGATAGTTTTACCACTAAAATTGACAAAGGGGGAGATTGTTAGAGCACTGCTCGGTTAAACTCGCATGCGTTGCTATCTCAAGCATGTTTGTTAATCTTAGTAATCAAAACTATAAAGTCTTGATTTCTAGTCTACTATAGCTAAGGTCTCAGACTAGATAGAAAGTGTAGTTGAGATCAAGAATTCCATGGCGATCGTCATACAAGACGAAGGACTACTCAAGGAACCAGTGGATCTTCATCGACTAAAAGGTATGTGGAGACTTGAACTTATTTATCACTCAAAAGTCTATCTACTCTATCTCCTATCTTGAGAAAAAAGTCGGTTTACTATATAGACTAATAATATGCACATGTGACATTTCGAGCTGAGTATATATTGCTTATCTATTTCTAGAAATGGGTGTCGGTAAAGCTTTCGCTTTAGCTAAGTTCATCTTTTCCTAGTGAAGAAAGTCATGTTATGTTTCAACCACTTTATAAATCATTCTGACGAAAAATAGTTTGTGAATAACAACTATATAACGCCCTCTGAGAATGTTTCAATGATTGAAATGAGAGTTTATACTATATAACCATTATGGGATATAAACATTGTTGTGGAAAGACATATATGTATAAGTCCTTAGCACTTGAGCTGAAGTTTGCGAACTTTGTTGATCAAGTGGAACCGGAATGTGAGCAGCAACTCAGTCTGCGAACCCATTCCGCGAACTGGCGTAAGTTCTCGAACCCAAGAACATCTCCTAAAGTTGAATCTCAGGTGCAGTCCACGAACTGAAGGAAGTTCTCATCCCGAGAAATTCTGCTGGAGTTTATTAACTTAAACCGGTTAGCTTGAGTCCGCGAACTCAAGGGGTTATGTCTGAAAACGTTGTTCGTGAACTTATCTTAAATTACTAAGGAATGCTTTTGCAAACCGTGGTTTATAGTTCATGAAATGATTCGATTGAATCACATCGTTTTTGATTAAATTGTGTCTCTTGTAATACTTGAGATCTCATAGAAATTGAACAACTCTCTAACTAGTTCATTTGAGTCATTTGGACTAGTTATGGTGAAGAAGAATATGGTTGATATAAAAGTTATCATTTGGCTAACCATTTGGTTGACTATTATTGAACCAACCATTGTACACGTTTGGGTATGGTTACACAAACCCAAAACGTCAAGTACATGTATGTATGGCAAGCTAAGTTTTCGATCTAACGGTTGAGAGGTATTAGCTTGTATCTAATCAGGTTTTCATCTAACGGTGAATATTGAATGCTTTTTTACTAAGCTAACATTGATTGCAAACCCTGATTTGAAAGACTATATAAGGTAGAACTCTAGCAATTGGGAAACCTAATCCCCACACATTCTGTGTGATACCAGTTTGCTAAAGCTAGAGTCGATGCTCCTTTAACCTTTGGTTTTCTTCTTCTAAAACCAGGCTAACGACTTAAAGACTTCATTGGGATTGTGAAGCCAGACCGATACTACTTTTCTTGTAGTTGCGTGATCTGATCTTGTTGTTTCTATCGTACGAGTAAAATTGTAATAATTGGCTTGATATTTCTATCTCCGATAGGCAAGATAAAAGTAGTCACAAACATCTTCGTCTCATTGTTTGTGATTCCCCAATAATCTTCTTCGCTGGGTCAATTAATTTTATTGTGAGGTGATTGATGAAACTGAGCTGTTCTTCGGGAATATAAGTCTAGTTTTATCGATTGGTTCCTGTTCACCTTGATTTATCAATAGACGGAACAAAACTTGTAGGTTTATTCGTGGGATACGAATTTATCTATTACCTGTAGACTTTTCTGTGTGAGACAGATTTTTTTATTAAAGTCTTCGACTTTGGGTCATAGCAACTCTTGGTTGTGGGTGAGATCAGCTATAGGAATCAAGTGCGCAGTATCTATGAGCATAACTGTACCTTGGATCAGTGTCAGATTGGTTGGGGTTCAACTACAGTCTAGACCGAAGTTAATTTGGAGTAGGCTAGTGTCTGTAGCGGCTTAATACAGTGTATGTTTAATCTGGACTAGGTCCCAGGATATTTATGCATTTGCGATTTCCTCGTTAACAAAATTTATGGTGTCTGTGTTATTTCTTTTCCGCATTATATTTTTATATAATTGAAATAATACAGGTTGTGCATTGTTCAATCAATTAGAATATCCGACCATTTTGGTTGTTTATTTAAATTGATTGACACTTGGATATTGGACTTTGGTACCATCCAAGTTATGTCTCTTTGATTAGACTCGTGAATCATATTTCCTTGAGTAAATCAAATCGAGAGATTGAGATAATAACTCCTTGAGTATTTTCTATTGATTGAGTCTAACTGTCTAGTTGATTCTCTAGAAAACAACTCGGAGTTGTCCATACAGATTGCTAATCGAAATATTTGGTGGTGTTGTTAGACCCCCGATTTTTCATCCTTGATGAATGCATTTAGCTTCGGCTTTATGATTGCATCTAAACAAGGTGATATACATTACCTTTGGTCATGAAATGTCTCTTACGGAAATTTCATTAGGATCCCGTTCTTGTACCTTTGCCAATTTTATTGACAAAAACAAGAAGAATTAATATGTAGTTTACACTACAAATACATATGGTTTTCGGATCATTATGTTAGGGGGAGTGGTTTCCATGTGAGATGGAGTATTGACAAAGGGGAGTGAAGTATCACCATAGTATTGTTGTTAAAGTTGTGATGCAATTGGACTTTGACATTGTGTAATGATACTATGATGTTGTGTAATAATGATTGAGGACCATTGGTTTTCTCATTGTTATAGCTACGGATTTTCAATAACGATGGTGCTAAACTTAGAACCTTTGGGATCATTGGATTAATTGGAAGTGACGAAGATTTCGAGTATTGTTGAAGATTAGACGACATGTAGAATAGGAGCTACAAAGTTTATTTATATATTTTGTATTCCATATGTATTAATAGTTTTGCCACTAAAATTGACAAAAGGGGAGATTGTTAGAGGATTGCTCGGTCGAACTCGCATGCGTTGCTATCTCAAGCATGTTTGTCAATATTAGTGATCAAAACTATAAAGTCTTTGATTTCTAATTGTAGGAGCAGAATCTCGCAACAACATTTTCTTAGCGTGCGAGATTCGTCCATTTCCTTACCCAGCGAGAATGTAGCAGAGCCTGAGAGAACGTATCAGAGCTTGAGAGTTTTTGAGCTGTACTCCACTATATGTGAGTTATCATCCACTATGTTGTTCCCTATATAAAGAGACGAACATGCTTAAGAGAAGGGAGATCTTTTTCGAGTATTGAGTAAGTCGTTAGGAGCGAGAAAGTCCAAAGCAGTTGTTAATTTCTTAATTTCATTTCTTTCATTTCTTGTAGAATTTGTGAGATTAATCAATAAAGATTGTGATTGTTCATCCTAAAATGACTTTATTGTATGAATTCTTGTGAGGGGTGTAGTGTGGGATTTCCTGCAACTACATATTGGCGCTAGAAACAGGGAGCTGCTGCTTGTTGGATTGAAGAAAATTCATAGATGGATTCAAATGGATCAATGAACCATAAAAATCAAAAAGGAAGTTTGAGACAAAGATATATTTATACCTTCAGACAACAAATGTTGGGGAACCGAGAGAGGAAGTTCTACAACAAAGTGAAATCAGTGGAAATCTTCGCCAGCTAATAATCTATGATGATAGCTCTTCTCTCTACATCTTCTTATCTCTTTAATTTAGTTCTCAAATCTTGGATTTAGTGATATATAGTGTGATTTTGTAAAACATTTTCATCAAACCCAAACCCGGTTTTTTATAGAAACTTGATTTCTTTTATTACCTTAAATCAAAACAAGTGTTGATTAGATATCTAACGTATACAAAATTTAATTTACAAAAATATATGATTAGTTTCAAAAACTTAGAATATCTAAATTTCAGTTGATTTGGGATCATACCCCGTAAGAAAATCGGAAGTGATATCCCGTGTAAAGATTCTGATTTACTCATCGATTTAATTAATTGTTCGCAGCAGGAGGCGATCTGTTAGTGACGAAGGAAGTTTAAAAGAAACTATCAGAAGGTTGAAAAGCTCCTCAAAACTAGTAGGCGAAGTCAAAGCTATGAAAAAAGAGATATATGCGAAGATAATAACATCGAAAGAAGCGAAGAATAACATTTTTCATCATGCTACATGTGATTGGAAGATTTCTGCACATGATATGTAAAAGACAGAGAAAAAAAATCAACGGACCCCAACGAAAATCCCACAATGAACTTTTGCACAGAGAAAATGAGAATAAAAGAAAGTATGCGAAGAAAACGCATGGGTATAAAGTTGTTCATAGAGATTAATGAGAAGACATCAGCGAAAGGAGCAAAAATCAATCATGCCAAAAGGAGCGAAAAACAATCATGCCGAAGGAATAATACACAGTAGCAAAGTTTCTACGAAAGAAAAGATACTATGGTTTTATTTGCTTCATCAACAACCTTTGGGGACCAACCAATCTACTTTGCAGCAACAGATTAGCTCGCATCAATTAAAACCTGTGAAGTGAATAGTTCACACGAAGTGAATAGTTTTTGCAAAGAGGAAGGAAAGAAGAAGGACAAAAACATACCTGCGAAATTAAATTTTTTTTGTGAAGTTAATAATTTCTACGAAGAAAATAGTTACTGCGAAGAAAATGAGTATAACGTATGTGAAGACATCATCTTCACGTATGCGAAGACATCATCTAAACATGAGGATTAGCTAATGAAGAAACCAGAGACAGATTACAAAAGAACGAATGATTGTAATAGCACCAACTTAGCTAAAGTTTGAGACTCCAACGGAAGAAAGAACAAAGTGGTAGAATGGACAAAAGCCAAAGAAGTAAAACAACCAGAATGAAGAAGAAAGACTGATGAGACCATCAACAGTGCGAAGAGAAATAATAAAAGACTTTTGTTTACATAGTGAAATGAAATTGATCGAACCATAGTGAAAAGCTGCTAAACAGTATAAGTCCGTGATAACAAGAGGGAGGAAGACAAAGCAAACTCCTGATGGTTATGCAAAGAGCGAAAATAAAATGATAACTTGTGCGAAGCCTACCACATCAACAAAATAGATGTTCGCATAGATGGTCACTAGCGAAAAAAAGAAGCTTGATGCCGCGAGATCGATTCTCACCGCAACCATACTTTTTCATATTTTTTCTACATCCTAGAGAGAAGATCAGAATAAGAGAGTAGCAACATTTTCTACTTCGCAAACATAAGCTAGCATAGATGGCCAGCAGCGAAGAGAAGGAGTTTGGTGTCCGGTGTTCGAATCTCCCCATTCGCATAGAAATTTTTTCCCTTCGCATATGATGTTCGTTTACTTCATACAGATGTTAACTTCGCAAAGTCTTAGATTATTTCGCATGAGAGAGTTAGTGAAGTTAGTATGGTGCGAGAAAATCCAAGAAGCAGGTCAAGGGTTCAAGTTTCACTTCTCACACTTCTTTTTGCTGCGTGAAGTTCATACATTTCAAGGCATTTATTCACTTCTTTGCCAACAGCAGCAACTCACATAAAAGCTAAGTACCACTTTCCTAGAACATTTTACTTTTAAAACAAATAAAAGATTTTTGGTTTACAAAAAGTGATTCAATCGCGCAATTACAAAGATTTTAAGAATTCAAGATTACAAAGATTACTAAGATTTCAAAATTACAAAAAAACGAGAAAATTCAATTTATATATTTCTCTAGAATATTTCTTTTACAAAAAATAAAAGATTTTTGACTTGATTTACAAAACGCAATACAATCGCAGAATTACTAAGATTTCAGAATTACAATATATTAGAATTTCTCTTGAATATTTACTTTGCTTCAAATGATATGATATTATGAGAATGAAAGTATGAATGAAAGAAATGACAGAAATGAAATAATGAATGCAAGAAAAGAATGAAATAATGAAGATATG
The DNA here is from genome assembly GCA_023529315.1 of Papaver bracteatum. Classification (NCBI taxonomy): domain Eukaryota; kingdom Viridiplantae; phylum Streptophyta; class Magnoliopsida; order Ranunculales; family Papaveraceae; genus Papaver; species Papaver bracteatum. The sequence continues at coordinate 1,228,001 of JAJJWX010003985.1, forward strand.
TGATAAGTTCGCAGAGATAATAGAGAATGCGATAATTTAGCAAGAGACGATCTAAGATACATAAAAATCTAAGATCAAGAATGGGGCAAACCTTAATGGCGTACACCCTAGTTCGAGAATAAAATTTCGCAAGAGGAAAATGTAAGACCTAAAGTACGTCATAAGAGGGGGTACCTCTTGCATGGCTCAGCGATAAGGTTACACCGCTACTGGAACCTGAGTCATGGAGATTTGGGGTCAATAAAGCCCATCCAGGAGAGGCACCTTGGATTCTCAACTTAAGCATATGACTTGAGTTGGGCGACTAAGGTAATAAGGACTCTCCTAAGGGGTGAAAAGTATGATTAAGGCGCTGAGGTACACAGTTGAGCCAAGAGTGCCCGGGGCATATGGAACTACCCTGGCCATTCTTGTCAAGTCTTGACTATGATGCACTCGGCCCGAAGACAATCCCACTAAGGATGCAGTATCGTAACCATAAGCCATATAGGCAAAGGGGATAAGAGGCTGCGAAAACAACTGGTTGTTGTCAAGACTGGATGTGAGGATCTAGTATTGTATGGCAGAAGTACGTTTCCTTGAAGGGGAAACCAGGGCGAAGATAAGGGCGGCACCTTCCATTAGGGAGTTGATAAGTGTCTTAAGACGCAAATGGCATGAGGCTTTTTACTCATGGGAGTATTAAGACTTGTCATATTTGTGTAACAATCCCGAAGAGGCAATAATACAAAAGAGAAGTTAAGGCGTGATCAATGGGTCAATACATGAAAGTGTAAAGACGTCCTGCGATTTCATCGCACGACGACAATATCATGGGGCTTTAGTTTAGCAATAAAATTTTGGCATGTCATATTGTCGTAACAAAAATTGACAAAAGAAAAAGTTAAGGAAAGATCAATGGGTTTCTGCATGAAAGTGCAGAGACGTCCTGCGATTTTGTCGCAATGACAAGAGGTGGGAAAATAAGACCTTTAACTAGGAAGGCAAAATAAGACCACATAAGAAAATGAGTAAGCAAATAAGCTTGCGAAAATGATTATATGTAAGCAAATAAGTTTGCGAATATATACATGGAAATGAATCTGAGACAACGAAAATAACAAATAAGTATTATTCAGAATCTCCCAGAAGTATTATTCAGAATCTCTCAATCTCTCAGAAGTATTATTTAGAATCTCTCAGAAGTATTATTTAGAATCTCTCAGGAGTATTATTCAGAATCTCTCAGAAGGATTATTTAAAATTTCGCAGCAGTATTCAGAATTTCGCAAGATTATTCAGAATTTCGCAGAAGTATTCATAATTTCGCAGGATTATTCAGAATTTCGTAGAAGTATTCATAATTTCGCAGGATTATTCAGGATTTCGCAGAAGTATTCATCATTTCGCAGAATAAGCCATAATTTCGCAGAATGTGATTATTTTGCAGATTGTGGTTATTTCACTCATTATTTCGCACAATTAAAAGCACCTTGAAGAGATTATACTATCATGAGGCAGAGGCAAGATAAGGACAAAGAAATAACTCGCTCATTCAACATTTTCTCAAGGATTCTACCCTCATAGATAAAGAACAGAGGCAACTATGGATTACCAAGAGAAATTTTATGTTCTTTATCTTCTCGGAAAGAATCATTTCCAAAGTGGACAAGAATCCTCACCAAAAATAGAGTAATAATTTCGCATGAATAGAGGCAATACTTATTACTATTATTCAAGGACAGATACTTCTTATATTTAGAGGATTGAGTACTTCTTATACTTCTTCAAGGATACTTCATACTTCTTATACTTCAAGGGTTGATACTTCATATTTACTTCTCAAAGCTTCGGAACTTCAAAAAATAATAGAGGCAAGTACGTACTTTTCAAGTCTTGTATTCTTTCACTCATTCCTTTATCAACAAAGATCAAAGACTACTACAACAACAGATTTTTTCTTAAAGATCGCTCTTCAAGCAATATTCAAGAAAAAAGAGGCAAAATGTAGGAGAAGAATCTCGCAACAATATTTTTTTAGCGTGCGAGATTCGTCCATTTCCTTACCCAGTGAGAATGTAGCAGAGCCTGAGAGAACATAGCAGAACTTGAGAGTTTATGAGATGTACTCCACTATATGTGAGTTGTCATCCACTATGTAATTCCCTATATAAAGAGCCGAATAGTCTTAAGAGAAGGGAGATCTTTTTTGAGTATTGAGTAAGTCGTTAGGAGAGAGAAAGTCCAGAGCAGTTGTTAATTTCTTAATTTCATTTCTTTTCTTTCTTGTAGAATTTATGAGATTAATCAATAAAGATTGTGATTGTTCATCCTAAAATGACTTGATTGTATGAATTCTTGTGAGGGGTGTAGTGTGGGATTTCTTGCAACTACACTAGTCTACTATAGCTAAGGTATCAGACTAGGATAAAAAGTGTAGTTGAGCTTAAGAATTCCATGGCGATCATCATACAAGACGAAGGACTACTCAAGGAACTAGTGGATCTTCATCGACAAAAAGTTATGTGGAGTCTTGAACTTATCTATCACTCGAAAGTCTATCTATTTTATCTCCTATCTTGAGACAAAAGTCGTATTATTATATAGACTAAGAATATACACATATGATATTTCGAGATGAGTATATCTCGCTTATCTATTTATCTAAATATGTGTTGGTAAAGATTTCGCTTTATCCAAGTTCATCTTTACATAGTGACGAATGTCATGTTATGTTTCTATCATTTTGGAAATTGCTTCGACGAAAAATAGTTTGTGAATAACAACTATATAATGCCCTCTGAGAATGTTTCAATGATTGAAATGAGAGTTTATACAATACAACCATTGGAGGATATAAGCATTGTTGTGGAAACACATATATGTATAAGTTCTTAGTACTTGAACCGAAGTTTGCGAACTTTGTTGATCAAGTAAAACCGGAGAAGTGCGTGAGCTTCAGTCCGTGAACTGGTGGAAGTTCTCGGCCGAGAATTTCTGTTGGAGTTTGTGAACTCCATCCGGGAACTTAAGTCCGCTAACTTGAGTAGGTTATGTCTAAAAATGATGATTGTGAACTTATATTAATAAACTAAGGAATGCTATTGCAAACCGTGGCTTTATAATTCATGAATTAATTCGAGTGAATCACATCGTTTTTGCTTCAATTGTGTCTTGTGTAGTACATAAAGATCTAAGCAATTGAAAAACTCTCTAACTAGTTCATTTGAGTCATTTGGACTAGTTATGGTGAATAAGAATATGGTTGACATGAAATTTATCATTTGGCTACAAGTTTGGGGAAGGTTTTTACAAGCCTACAAACATGCAGTACATGTGTGTATAACAAGCTATGTTTTCGATCTAACGGTTGATAAATATTAGCTTGTATCTAATCAGGTTTTCATCTAACGGTGAATATTGAATGCTTTGTTACTAAGCTAACATTGATTTCAAACCCTGATTTGAAAGACTATATAAGGGAGAACTCTAGCAACTGGGAAACCTAATCCCCACACATTCTGTGTGATACTAGTTTGCTAAGCTAGAGTCGATTCTCCTTTAACCTTTGGTTTTCTTCTTCTAAAACCAGGTTAACGACTTAAAGACTTCATTGGGATTGTGAAGCCAGACCGATACTACTTTTATCGTAATTGTGTGATCTGATCTTGCATCTTCTAACGTACGAGTACAATTGTAATAATTGGCTTGAGATTTCTATCTCCGATCGGCAAGATATAAAAGTAGTCACAAACACTTCGTCTCATCGTTTGTGATTCCTCAATAATCTTCTTCGCTGCGTCGATTAAGTTTATTGTGAGGTGATCGATAATAAAGCTGAGCTGTTCTTAGAGAATATAAGTCTTATTTTATCAATTGGTTCATGTTCACCTTGATTTATCAAAATACGGAACAAAATTCATAGGTTTATTTATGAAAGACGAATTTATCTATCCTTATAGACTTTTTAGTGTGAGACAGATCTTTTTATTAAAGTCTTAGACTTTGGGTCGTAGCAAATCTTGGTTGTGGGTGAGATCAACTAAGGGAATCAAGTACACAGTATCTTGCTGGGATCATAGGCGTAGGAGCATAACTGTACCTTGGATCAGTATGAGATTGGTTGGGGTTCAACTATAGTCTAGGCCGAAGTTAGCTTGGAGTAGGCTAGTGTCTGTAGCGGCTTAATACAGTGTATGTTTAATCTGGACCAGGTCCGCGGTTTTTATGCATTTGCGGTTTCCTCGTTAACAAATTTCTGGTGTCTGTGTTATTTTTTTTCCGCATTATATTTTGTTATATAATTGAAATAATACATGTTGTGTGTTGTTCAATCAATTAGAATATCCGACCTTATTGGTTGTTGATTTAAATTGATTGACACTTGGATATTTGTCTTTGGTACCATCCAATTTATCTCTCTTTGATTAAGACTCGAGAGATAGAGATAATAAACTCCTTGAGATATTTTCTATTGATTGAGTCTGACTGTCTAGTTGATTCTTTAGAAAGTAACTCGGAGTTTTCCATACAGATTGCTAATCTAAATATTGGGTGTGGTTGTTAGAACCCCGCTTTTTCATTATGGGTAAAGGTGAAGATTTCATCCTAGGAAACAATGTTTACATTTGTTTAAAGGAAGTACATTCATGAACTTGTTTTATGAATCTAAAGGGAAATCTCTAGGCTTATTGGTATTGTTATTAATTGCATATCTTTGGATTACCAATATGTGTGAGTTAGTAGAACCGATCATAACTTGTTATGTGTCTTGGTATAACTAACCATAGTGTCTGACTTATGATTTGGTATGCCTGGTTTTTATTAATTAGTGTAACTGATCCTAAGTAATCACCTGAGATGGTATGATCGATATTTATAATTGGTGTCACCGATCCTTGTAATTGGTGTAACCGGTCCTAGTAATTGGTGAAACCGATCCTGGTAATTGATGTAACTGATCCTAGTGACTTGTGTAACCGATCACAAGCAATACCATGAGTATGGTAACTGGTCCTGGTAATTGACGTAACTGATCCTGGTAACTGATGTAACCGGTCATGGTAACTTGTGTGTTCGATCACACATAATCCATATTGAGGTAGAACCATTGAACCCATGATTGTGATTCGATAATTGATCAATCACATATTTGTCTTGGAATACAGATGAACCAATTCTAAACTTGTTTAGAAGTGTGGTATAATCGATTCCAAGACTGTAAATATGAAAGAGTATTTACAAAAGATGTCAACATACTTTGAACATGAACAGTAACTCTTATCTTTTATTGTTCAAAGATATTCCTTAATTACTCAAGGAGATCCAGGTCCGAAATAAATTAAGAATCTTTTAATTAAGGTTGTTAATTTTATTTGCTTAATTACCAGCAATTAAATGCATATCTCTATAGAATAAAAATTAGTAATGTGCATTTACTAATTGGAGATATTCTATTGAGAGATTTCGAAAAATATTGTAAAGACTTCTGTGGGATCAATAAGCTTTATGAGTACAGTTGGTGGGAGACTAGATAATTGCAGTTTATTAGTTTTTTATTTATTTAATTGACTAACGGTTGTTGAACTTTGATTGCACCTAGTTTGTTTATTCTTGAGAATCTTCTCTTCTGATATAAGATTCACTCAAACTAGATAGAAGTGTCGACGGGATCTTTAGAACTGTTTGTAGATCTAAATACATCTTGCGATAATCCATTGTTAACAGAATCCGTTCTGTGCGTGATTGATCACAAGAGATTCAAGTAGTGTTGTGCAGGTTTAATCGAATAATAAAGAAGATTTGAAGACGAAGAATATTTCTGATTGGTTTCTCATATCTTTGTGTAGCACAAACCTTGATCGGCTGGGATCCAACTAGAATCGGATTTATTCGACTGATTAGTTTCATGAGATCGACATCGCTTTATAGTTTCTTGTTGGATTCTATATTGATTGATTGCAAATCTAAACTCTGTTACTTCGGTAGTTGTTGGATAGATTGATCTAACCAGGCAAAGAAGTTTATTAGTTTAAACGGAAGATCCTTTGCATATGACTTGAGATATATTTACTGGAAAGAATCAATATAGTTGTTACCAAACAGATTTGTTGTTCCTATACTGTTTGGAATACGATCACAAGAATTGTTTCAGTGCGTGCACTTATTGAATATCGGAAGCTCAGGGATACTGAAGAAACTAAGTGAACTAGGTTTAGTTGCTTGGTCTCGACTATACGAAGTTGGTTTAGATTTTGTATAGCGGCTTAATTCTGAGAGTATTCAATTCTCGACTTGGTTCCGGGGTTTTCTTGCATTTATGGTTTCCTCGTTAACAAAATCTTGATGTGTCTTTTACTTTTCTATTTCCGTAATTATAATTATTTATTATAATTAAAATTAAAATACACAAACGTTAACTCCGAAACAGGAATACATAAAACTAACTACTCCATTAGGTATAATTTTATTAAGTTGCATTTTAATTTTAATAGGTTCTTGATCATCTCGCGCATTAGCTATAATTAATCCTAACCTATTTTGATCATCACGAAATTTTTCTAAGATGCACTTTATTAACTCCATTAGTTATAAACTTATAATGAATCTTAATTTTATATGATCATCGCATCCGTCTTTTTTGGATAAAGGAAGGCAAACTTGATCAGTTCGATTTTTTCTCCTTTTTATGAAAGGGAAATTAGGGAAACTGGATGGATGGCTCTTAAATTAGATATGTGTAAGGCCTTTGATAGGCGAGAGTGGAATTTAATTATTAAGGTTCTCAGATATTTTGGGTTCAATGAAGACTTATGTGATCTCATCTATCAATGCATAAGTATAACTTCTTTGTCTGTAATGCTCAATGGATCTCCATGTGAAGAATTCCATCCAAAAGGAGGTACAAGACAAGGAGATCCTCTTTCTCCTTATCTTTTTATTTTGGCCATGGAATTTCTTTCAAGGCATCTCAAATCTTCTCAACAAAACAACACAATCAAAGGTATTAAAGTGACTGCACAATCACCAGTCATTAATCATCATTTGGTTTTTGCAGATGATTGCTTGATATTTACTCAGGCAAATCTCTCTTCTGTCAACTGTCTACTTCAGCTCCTTCAAGATTTTAGTTCTCAGTAAGGTCAAATTATTAACTTTGAAAAATCTTCAGTTCATTTTAGTAAAATTACTAATCCTGATACAGCTGATTTTCTTACCACCTTACTTGGTGTTAAAAGAATGTCCTCTAAGAAAAGGTATCTTGACTCTCCTCTTATCCTAGGGCACTCTAAATAAGAAGCCTTTAAAGCTATTGAAGAAAACTTCAAGAACATGTATTCTTCATGGTCCTCAACTTCTCCTACTCAAAAACATTACCATTAATACTCGCTAAGATGCACATTATATATGCCTCTACCTTGCACATTGGTGTTTTTCTTTTGCCATTCCGTTCTTTTATATCTATTCCCCATTTTTGCTTCACATTAAATTTGTTAAAATCTTTTGGGTCTAGAAAATAAATAAAAAAATAATATTTTGATATTCAAGAACTTTAAAATACTTTTCAAAATCTTTGTCATTCACGTAACTAATTGTTTACATTAGTTAGATGATTATTGTACCTTTTCCTGGGGTATTATCTGGACTTTAAAAAAATTCTTAGATGAATCCCATTTTTTTCTTGAGATGTTCACCCATTAAAATATTGTAAGCTAAATGGAAAACTTTCAAGTGAGAAAAAATGATTTTCTGTTTTCGTTTGCTTTGTTAAATTTCTTTCATCCCATTCTTCATCTTATATGTAAAAATATTTTGATTTGGTAAACGGTAGGTGGATGCCGCATAAGGGTGGGTGCAATGAGTGAACGAAAAATGGGTGTTAGAAATCATTTTGACAAATTTAAGCTAAATTTTAGTTTTATATCCGATTGTACATCTAAATAGTAGAAACTATATTAGGATGCCATCCAATAGTGGGTGCTTGAGTGCCCGGAAAATGGGTGCCACAATCATTTCGATCAACTTAATCTAAATCCTAGTTTTTAGATCCGGTTATACACTTAAATAGTCTTAATATAAGAAATTATATTTCAGTTTAGTCATGTTAACCTGATCTAATTGCTCTAGACTTTGTTTTTTATATATAATGTTCTTATCATTTTAGTACTTTTTTTTTAATCATTTGGTCCTAGGGTGAACATTACTTACACGAAATGACATAACCATTTCTTAAAACAGTGTCAGAAATATCTTTTTCATTTTTTTTATTTTCTCTCTCTTGTTAATATAAAAGAAATTAACTTATTTCTCAAACTACATGTCGTAATGTAACAAATTTTATATATATAGAAAGCTCTCGACATCTACATAAGGAATACCAATTTCACTATGTTCCGAAGCAGTAATTTGCATGTTATCATTTAGCTAAAAATCAATTACATTGTGATTCACCACACGGGTTCATTCTACAAATGAACTGCTAGAATAAACTTCCAATATTTACGAGTTCCTTCTACAAAAGGAGTTGTTATAATAAACTATCAATATTACGAGTTCATTTTACAAGAACTGCTAGAATGAACTACTCTACTCTATAATGATGTTCTTTCTTAAACACGAACTAGCGCCACCGATATTACGAGTTCATTTTAAACAAATAAAAACACAACTAAACTCTCTATTGGCGGACCAAACTGACTCGGGACCACCTAAAATAAGACCAAATTGGGATTTCCTGACTATCCAATATTAAATATGAAACTAGTGTATTAAGATATTCCTAAAATAGTATAACTTCGCTTTAGAAACCATACATCATTACATGTTTTCATCTTTAAGAAATATGAGCCACGCATTCGTTAAGGTTGAAGCTCACATTGTGTTCGAAGCTAGCTTAAGTCCCATGTTGAGCTTGACTTCTTACTTTGAATTTACTTCGACATCTATGTAAAGAGTACCAATTTCACCATGTTTGGAAGCCTTAATTTGCACGTTGTCGTTTAGCTAAAAATCAATTACATAGTGATTTACCGCACGAGTTCATTCTACAAAATGAACTGTTAGATTGAACTACCAAATAATTTACCACTTCCTTTTATAAAATGATGAGTTATAAAAAAACTACCAATATTACGAGTTCATTTTGTAAAATGAACGGCTAGAATGAACTACTCTACTTTATAAATGGTGTTCATTCATAAATACGAACTACCATTACCAATACCAAGAAAATTAAAGATTCGAAATATAGTATAATTGGTGTTCATTATATAGACCTCAGTGTGAGCTTTCTGAATATATAATATTCGTTTATTTTCCGCTTGTGATTCTAGAGATATTTAATTTTTAATGTTATTTTTCTCATTTTAAGAATATAGAGAAAATAAGATAGAAAAAGTGACATTTTAGTTATTTTAATATTTTTAAATAAATAAGGACCTCCCTAACTAAGCAAGCTCTCATGTTTGTCGATGGATCAAACTGACTTAGAACCATCTAAAATAAAACCAAATTGAGATTTCCCAACTATCCAATATTAAATCTAAAACTAGTTATACTGCTAAAATAGTATAGCTTCGCTTTAGAAACCATACATCATTACATGTTTTCATCTTTAGGAAAAATGAGCCACACATTCGTTAAGGTTGAAGATCACATTGTGTTTGGAGGCTAGCTTAAGTCCCATCTTGATCTTAACCTCGTGCATTGTCTTAAGGCTTAGGTATGAATCTTATCTTAAGTATAGACTTAAGTCTTTCCTTGAGTGTATGCTGGAGATTCTTCTCAAGTATAGGGATTAGTCTTGGCTTAGGTTTCTCCTCTATCTTGGTCGAAGCTTCATTTTTGTCTTGTGTTTCGGCTAGAAATTTGACTTATGAACCTTGGAAGTTGAACCATATGTGTGAGGGTTAATAGCACCCTTGTGTGGCTAAACGAGCTTGGACCAAATCAACCGGTTGTAAAATGATGATTTTTCCCTTGATCAAGAATATCACCATCTATGCTAGTATATAAATACTCTAAATTTGTAGAATAAAAATAACTCAAATTTTGAATATGATTAACAATGTAATGAAAACTGTAAGAAATACTTACTTGATTAATAATTAAAATAATTAATTTTATTAGAATAAATAAATAAATTATGGCATAATCAATCTATTAATTAATCAATAATTAAATTATGATATAATCAAATTTTATTAGGTTAAATAGATTTCAACAACAAATAAAGAAGTTCTTAACTAGATAAGGAGTACAATTTCACTTTAGAGTAAGGAGTTTCATTGCATGGATTATGGATATAACTTAATAGGTGTCGAGGCGTGAAAAACGTTCGATATACATATGGTAGGCATAAAATTCAAAATCGAAATTTTGGTAGTACGCCAAGATTTCACCACGAGAATTTCCACGGCTAATTCGTACCAGTCTCTTGGTCCCGACCGAGATCTATAATCGACTACATTCAAAACTTGTGGGTTTGACTCAGATATACATCCCATTAAAGCCCACAAGGATGTTCTATGGATTAAAAGCCCCCAAGTCAATTGTGTGATTGTTCTGAACACACTGCAAAGAATTGTCGGCATCATGTAAACAACATACATTCCTTTGAAAGTGAAGGCTTATTCGTTCAATTCCCTCCAAAAATATAAAAGGAAAATGACTGGTGGCATAAACTTCGAGTGGAAACGGATATCTGTGAGCATAGATTGGGATCAAACCTGTGACCTCAAGGTCATATATTATGTTATATCACTAGCCGCTTTAGTCACTTTCAAGATTTTCTTGGCTATTGCAAGATGAAGTTGAACACTGATTTTTCGATTGTGTAAAAACATGTGTATTCATGACTGTATGTAGCAATTCAGGAATTGCGAGAACGAATGAGCATACAAATCAATAAACGGCAGTGCTCAAGAACTCCTTCCTCCAACTCTATTTATAAAGTAGATTTTTAGCATTACCAAAGATTTTTAGCATGCCTAGCAAATTAAATTTTCATCAAAAAGAGACGACTAAATCTATCAAAGATACTGAAGAAATAAAAACACAGAATCGATATCTATGATATTGCATTAAATTTTAGATTTAGTCGTTTAATGAAGAAACATATTATAGAGGCTCCAAGATTTTGGTTTTGAGGGCTCACAAAATAACAAAAAATGGGTCACCAAATAATAATTCCAAAACCCCTTATCCCAATAATTAGTTAATGTTAATGATTAAATTAAGATTAGTGATAAGATTAGACTAATTATTTTAACTAATATTTGAGAACCAAAATCAAAGATTGCGTTTTTGTTTTTGTATTTTTTTTTGGAAAATTGATGTTACGATTAGGTTTCCCTACCATATACAAAATATACGGTTGGGAGTTCATATTTGGGGAAAAATATTTGTAGCCCATTTTATGAGTTTTATGTATTTGAAACCCGCCATTAAGATGCTAAATATATAAAGCCCAAAATTATCAATGATAAATACTCTCTCTGTTTCAAAAAGACTGTCCTCTCTTTCATTTTCGTCAGTTTCAAAATTGTGTCCAACTTCTATTCATAGTCATATATTTCCAATGAACTCTCTAATATACCCTTAAATTTTTTATATTAACAAATTCATTTTAACAGGGCCCGGTCTAAAATATTAAAGAAATTTGTATAATTTAGGAAACATATATATCTTTCATTCCTTTTAAGAGAATTTATATTTAGATCCAAAAACTAAATTCCTTATAAAATTTATACTCCATAAATTCAATATCTATTAATTTTCTTTTTATATATATATATATATATATATTTTTATAATAAAATTTCCTCTTCAAAAGAAGATACAATGGAGTTAGAAGGAAGTCGAGCAACAAGTTGTGCACCAATTCCCTTATGAATGACCACCCCTAGTCTATGAAAAGGAAATCTCCCACATTGTTATTCGCATCATGTCTAGACAAATAGTTACGCAATCTCTTCAGAAAATCGATAGTATCATCACCAAGTTCCCCCAGAGCAATGAAGGCAAGGTCCCCAAACCCCAAACCTTGAGCAGTGCATTTCTCCAGATATTTGTTACGTTTCCGTGTCACTTCATTGCTAATTGCTTGACCGGGCACAAAAGTTCTAACACCTCCTCTAGTAAAGGGTGAGACAACGGTAACATCTAAACACATATCATGGCCGTTGTCCCAATTATAAACCATAATATCATCTGGTCTCAGGGCCAAACCATTATTGGAAATGAGGCCCAAATCAACCTCCTTCCTAGCTTGTACACCTGCACGAAAACACATATCTTCAAGGGTGTCACGAACTAAATAATGTCTGAATTTAAGGCCAACTTCATGAGCACAATGTAATGCATGATCCCCATAAATATCCATATCTCTATCACATCACGGACATACTTCACCCTCCTCAAAAAGTGGGATCCCAAGCATGTATTGAAGCACAACACAAAATTGTCGTGGACCAACTTTCTGATTAAGTCCTTCAATAGGTATATCCAACAAATAATCGTGCACATGTTTCATTCTATTGCATTGCCAAAGCGCACTATCACGCAAATACATGTTGAACTTAGTAGGTAATTCTTTCTTCACTGCATCAAAGTACTTAATCGCCATAGAACTCATAGAGTGGGGGGCAATATCATCAATGAAAAAAGGAGAAATATCACTACCACATACCTGATTGAAGGCAGTTAGCGCATGACCGAAGCTTGGGCTCAATCCCACCAAACCAGTTTTACGCAATATCACATCTTTTTGGACCAGGGTCTACATAATAGATGCCAAGTAGCAATACTTAACAGTATCACACATCGTATACACGCCCGTACCACCAAGATTGATAGGAAGAGTGGCCATTCTTTGTTGAAGCAAACCATACCCAGGTCCATCTCCTGTTATGAGGCGCCGCATAAACTGGGTCAAGTGATTATCAAAAATCTGTTGTGTGTCACATAAGTGTTCAGGATTGGTAGTTCTCATAGAGAAGTAAAGTCGAGAAACCCCAGTACAGTTTCAAAGGATAAGCAACTCACATTGCGGGTCTTCAAGATTAGAGATAGCTTCCATCAAATCAACTATTTTACGCACCCTATTAACCACCATATCACTGCAAAAGCGAGGATTCAAACTGACAGGACCACCCAACAACTTCACTCCATCACTCGGCCTACAAATGTTTGAAGGAAAAACCCCCACAGTTAAACTACGACTGTCCTCGGATGGCCAAAACAATTCAGTTTTGGAGATGTTTAAGTGTAAGCCTTAAGCCGCCCCATCTTGCTGGATAATACGCAAATCCTTCGCAACCATCAGCGTGTCTCCTATAAGGGTACCATCGTATAGATACCAAGCTTCTAGGTCTAAATCGCACTGCTTTGCTATCTTATGAATTAAGGGATGTAAGACCAAAGCGAAAAGTAAGGGACCAAGTGGGTCTCCCTGATGCACACCACGAGCAGATGTCAAAGTTCTATCATTGTAAAACAACTTGTCCGGCTTCGCGTAACAAAACTCCACCCACCTGGAAATTGATGGTCACTTTCGCCTGACCTCCCTCAGCATCGCCGTATGATCCACCAGATTAAAAGCATTGGAGAAGTACACCAATAACATGACCTTAGAATCGGAATCAACATAGGCTTCCAACAACCGATTAACCGAATGGAGTATAGACTCACCTCCACGTTTGACACCCACCCCAAACTGAAAGTCACTCAGATATGCATCCATCTCCTTCCCAACATGAGAAGTTGCCACTTTGGAAACCAAACGTCTCCAAATGGTGCCTACATCGATGGGCCTTAAACCCCCACCAGGCTTTAAAAGAAGAGTGAGTGGAGGTAAAGCAATGAATTCCCCCAGGGCAGGTGGACACTTCCCTGCCAAGCAAATGTTCACAATATCCGTGAGAGAAGAGATTAGTTCATCGGATACAGCCGCTGCAGAACCACTAAGGGCATCAATGAGGTGATGCGCACGTAAACCATCTCGTCCACATGAAGTTCCCCTAGGGAAGCTTTTTAGTTTGCTAAAAACAAGATCCTTGGATGCCACAAAAGCATCCTGAGTGTACGCATCAGCTGGGATAAAAGGAGGGGGTGCAGGGGGGGTGTTTGCATTGCATCTCATCAAAGGTAGCATCATTAGATGGTGCCACACCACTGGAGGTCAACGTCCTTATAGCTGCTGTGTACAAACCGAAGCTCATTTTCTTTCGACAAAGTCGCAAGTTAACAGCTTTTTGATTGGTTGGCACTTTCCTCTTAATTTTATATTTCGTATTTATAAACCTCATAACAATTTTAGGTAGTTTATTTACTAGCATTTTTATTAAAGGAAAGCATTGGTGGTGAAAAAATATCATTATCGCTTAGTCAAGTTGCACCATCACCATTTAGTAAAACTTGTTTGAAAAATTGATTTCGTTTTCCAATGAAAAAATAGTATTATCAGAGGAAAGTATTATGACATTACTTACTTCAATATTTAAGTTCGTTTTAGATCTTTGTGAAAAATGGAAATTTAGCTTTTATTGTTATTATTGTGTAATGTTTTTGAAGCATCTATCGTGATAGATGTAGTTATCAGAGTTTATTAATGTGAAATCCGGTATGTTCCTTTTTGTTATTATGAAAAATATAGTTATCCCTCGTGAAAATCACAATTATCACGAGTTGGGACAACTGGAATATATCGCAATGTGCTATCGAAATAAATCCTAGAAAAAAAAAAGGAGGAAAATAAAAAACATGAATCGGTGATTGGTGACCAATTCTATGGGTTAAAGACTTTACTGATCCATTTTATCGTGAAAAAATCAAGAATATGTGATCAGTACTCTGGGTTAAAAGACTTCATTGATCACTTCTCGGAATCGTCATTGAATTCCAGTACAAACTAATTATAATTCATATGAAGCAAAGAATCCATGTAGATTACATTTATATATAAATAAAAACACTTGATTCGCAGAAGAACGCCATCGTCTCGGTTCTCTCATCCATTCGGTTTTCTTTAACCCTTTGAGATGCACAGTTTTGTTGATTAGCCGTAAAATATTCTTCATCCGTGTCTAGCTAGGTCCAATCAAATCAATAAGTTTTTCTATTGTTTTTCATTTTTTTAATGACCAAATGAACCTGAAATAATGGTACTAAGATAATTGACCGAAAATAATGATAATAATTAACTTTAAATGATAAAGGTTAATTTAGTCATACATAATATAATTTCAATCTTAACTAGTAATCTCAGCCGTACATATTAATTTTTGGGCTAGATATATACTTACTTAATGATGGGTTTCTAGAAGAGAGAGGAACCAAACACGAGTTCCTTAGAAAATTCCACGTTCTTCATATTTTCACAACCGTATACAAACTCAAGGTAACTTACGGTTGGGAGTTCATATTTTTCCAACTGTAAAAATATTATACGGTGAGGAAATCAAACCGTAAATCAATTATACGGTTCGAAAAATCAATGTTTCCCAACCGTATTCAGTTCTGAAACTAAATTTTCAATATCTAATTTAATCAAATCTAACCTATTCATGGGATTAAAAAAATAAAAAAAGACTGGGTTTCCGATTCTTACCCAATTAAAGTTATTGTTGGCTTAGAATCCTTGATTATTCGTTATTTGGTGAACTTGGGAATGACACAGTTGAATTTTTGAAGAGACTGCATAATCATATGTCTAGGTTTGATGTTAGTGCAAGGAAATGTAATTTATTTTTTCATAGGTTAGGGATTGTTATACAGAAAGGGATTGGAGCCTAGCTTATCGCTAGGCTTCCAACTAGTTTCTTACAGTCTTCCCTTATTGTTGATGATTTAAAAAGACGATTTTGTTGCAGTAAATCATATAGAGAAGAAGACAAAGAGGCAGAGAATGAGAAGGTTTCTTATTGATCATTAGCCAAATTACATATCTACAATATCCTTATATACATGTAAGGGAAACCCTAGGTATAACTAGTTGGGCCGCACATATATGGGATATAGGCCATACAACACTCCTCCTTGTGCGGTCCAATAGAACTTCATATGCAATGCTTCACATATAGTGTTTCGAATGTAGTTCTTCAAATGTCGTTCTCTCCTTGATGACTTGGGCCGAAATCAATTCTCTCATTAAAACTTTCACAAGGGAAAAACCCAGTGGGACAAAACCTTGGTACGACTCTTCACATGTAGTACTTCACATGTTATCTAGTATTTTACATGTATTTCATCACAGGCAATACGATCTTCAAGGACCGACTAGTCTAAGTTAATTGCCTGGTTAAAACTTCGTCAGGAAAAACCCATAGGGAAAAAACCTGAACTAAAGAAAAAGAGTACAATATTATTTAAACTTAGAATAGAGTTAGATGAGTATACATTGCCTCATTAAAACCTTGACAGAAAACCCAGTGGGATAAAAACCTCGACGAAAGGAAAAGAGTACAACATGACAGATGCAAGTAAAGGTGATCTGTTGCAGATGATCACTTTGCTCTGTTGTAGTTGACTAGTTGCTTCACAAGTCCTAAGGCATAAAATCCTCGTGGGAAATACAATAACCTTAGTTGGAAATTACATTCCCTGTGTTTGTTGTTGTCTAATTAAAAACCATGCTGAGTAACAAAACCCTGTGGGAAAAACAATCTCAGGGAAAGAAAATAGTTCAACACACCATTAGAATTGAAGGGTTTTAGGAAAGATTCATTTTTGGGGCAACCTATAATCGGAAGTTTATGTAGTATGATAACCTTACGATTATTCTACGTCGCAAACACGCACCAAGTGGTTAGGGTTGGCTAATTAACCTAAAACACGCACCAATTTTGGCAAAGGTTCATTTGGGGTAACCTATAATCGGTAGCTATATTAACTCGTTTAACCTCCGATTATTAGTTAGAAAGATAAAACCGCTATCAACCTAAATTCTTTTTTCATTTCGTTTCTTATCCTTTTCAAATTCAACTCTCCCATCCTCTTCTTGCTCTCCGAATACAGAGAGCAAAACTCTCCCCCTCATTAACTCCGCTTCAATACATCGTTATCATTAATCGTCGAGTATTCTCTAAGAAGATGAAAGATAAGGTACGTAAATAGGGTAGAAACAAAAATGTTGTTCCTGGGGGTGATTCAAACATTGGAGTGTGTGCCCATAATAAAGAGGTTCACACCAAAGAACACGAAGAACGCGAACAAGGTGATGAAGAACCAGTCCCTAATGTAGATGATTCTGATAGCCAAACTCTCAAGAAACTTCAAATGGCCCAAATTAGGTAACACTCTACCGTTAGATTTGGGTTTGTATTACTTTAATTCGACGAAATCACAAATTTTTTTCTTAGGGTTTTCGGTTATTACACAGATTCGGGAGGTTAGATATTTTTGTAAACTTCCGATTATTGCTCCAATTATCACTGTTAAAGAACATTTGTCATATTCGGTTGCTTAAATCTTAGGTTTCCTTCCGATTATAATAGGCTTTTGTATCTCCTGGACACAAACTGATGCATATTCGGCAAGTAAAATTTATTTTTTGCAATCGATTCTGTGTATTCGTTAGTATGTTGAGATTAGGGTTCCAATTATTTATAATAGGATGCTTATGCTAAAATGATACTTCCGATTATGAACCTATTTTACCCTTTGATGCTATTTAGGGATAGGCGAGGTAAAAAACCCGAAGACGCAATTATCTCGAATAGTGAAAGGCTGGAAAGGCGTAAGAACTTGACAGCTAATGCAAGGAGAGCTAGGGTCACTAAATCCACTTCAAGTGCTCAAGATGGAACTCAACAAGCTGCCCCACAAGTAGATCCACTTGAAGAAGGTGTTCAACCTAGTGCCCCAAAATTAGAGCCAGTTCAAGAAGGTGTACAACCACCTGCTCCACAATCACATCCTGAAATTCAACCTGTTGTTGAACCATAAGAAAGAGTTATAGAAGCTGGACAACCCAGTGGTGCGCAAGAAGAAGGAGAAGCCGAAAATAAAATTCCTCCTCGAAAGAAGGCGAAACACCTTGTCCCAAAAGAACTCAAGGTGAAGGATATTCCAGAAGGAACAATCCTTGGGATGCCGGCTGATGGAGGAGAATTGTTATTTGGATACAAAGATTCCTGGGCAAGAGAAATATATGAAACTGAGGTAATAATCGTATCTGTCTTATGTACGTATTTTTTGTGTATTCGTAATATTTTTAAGGGTTATAAGTTTAGGTAATTATAATTGGTTTTTAACTTGACCTGTGTATAATAATACCATTCCGATGCGGTTCGTTTACTCAAACCCACCGCCGCACCACCTAAAATGATGGAATGGCCTTTATCCGATGAATGTGAAAGGTTCAACACAATTATTGCAAATTCGGGGTTGGCTAATGCTGCTGAAAACTCTATGCTGGAACATGACCGGGTGGCTATATCGGCGTTTGTGGAGAGACTTTATCCTGAGACCGACACCTTCCATATGCCGTTTGGAGAGATGACAATTACCCCAGATAATGTTGTGCAGATTCTTAGACTCCCTGACCATGGAATAGGTGTCAGGGCTGAGTTCACAAAGCAGTTGGAATGGGCCAAACTTTATGCTCTAACTAACAAGTGTTTTGGTTGGGATGAAGAAACATCAAAAACTGAGTTCAAGAGATGCATGGGGTATAGAACCAAACAATTCAACATTGGTACTCTGGTGGATATGTTCAGGGGCACCAAGGCAAAAAAAGATAACGTAACTTTAACTGATGAGCAAGTGAACCATGCGGCCACCGCATATCTCTTATGTGTATTGGGATGTGTAATTTTCCCCAATACTAGTGGCAATCAGGTCGACGCCAACCTTTTACAACTTCCGGATCCCCTCAATAAAGTGCATGAGTACTCTTGGGGCATGACATGCCATGCGTGGTTGATGGAAGAGTTGAGAAAGGCGTCGAGGCTTGGAATTAGCCAAGTGGCCGGGAAGGTGAGTCTACTACAGGTATTTTTATTATTCCTACATACTTGGTTGTTTTTTTATTTTTGTACCATTGAAGAATAAATTTCCTAAAACTTGCAAAAATATCAATATAGACATGAATCTACGACCACTTCCCTATCTTGGGATTGGCCATTCAAAACCCGGCGTGGGCGCCAAGTCAGCCTAGAGGAAAGAATTACGTCTTCGATGACAACCATTCTAGGACAAAGGAGCAGCAACTGATTCGTTTGAGGAAGGTTTTGGACTCACTGAAAGCCCAAGACGTATGCTTTTATCCATACAAGGAAGACCGAGCTAATGGACATATCGCAGGTCGGTCCGATTTGGACCTTTATTTTGGTCTATTGTGGCACCCAACAGGATACGTGATGTACAATGCCTCGAGGGTGATGCGACAAAACGGTTAAGTACAAGATTTACCAAAGTGGCAAATCAATGGGAATTTTGTTTTGGATGTAGATAAATGTAATTCAGATAAAGCTTCTATCACAGTGGTTTACAAGAGTAACCCATCCTGCAAACACCATTGGGATAGAAGGATGGATTACATGATCAACGGTGGAAGGCAATCCAACAATTTTATGAAAATGCTCCCAACTATATGGATTGGTATTGGGATATTTTTCATTTTCACGTAATCCGTGATCTTAAAGCAAAGCTCGCACCGTATAAGAGTATCCTCAAAGAGAAATCTCCGGGTTTTGATAGATTGGTACGTATTGGTTTCTTAATTTAGTTTTATTTTATGGGTCAAAATCAGACTAGAACCGTCCTTGATGGTATGCTATGTTTTAAAACAGATGAACAGGTTAAGAGGTTTGTCCAAATAGTATACTAATTGCATAAAATCCGAAGAGCATGTGCCACTTGAGAAGATTAAAGAGCACCAAGAGATGGTTGATAACATTGAAAATGAAGATTATGCATCTCGGTTTGGGGATAAAGGCAAGCAACCTAAAAAGGTTGTGAAAAAAAGAACTCAGGCGTCACCGAGCACTCAAGTTGATGAAACAGGTGATGTTGTTGGTCCAAGTGGTAGAGGTAGTAAAGGTCGCAAATTCATGGGAAAAAAGAAGAAATAAACTTTCGATGTTGTAAACTCTCGCTGTTTTTAGTTAACTTTATGGTTTTCAAAGTTTATGTCGGATTATTAGTTGGTACGTTATGTTTATGGATTGTGAAGTCTTCCTTTTATGGATTATGAATGGCTATATTGCTATGTTTATGCATTTAACGATGACTCGCAAGCGAATCACATGATAAGACATGTAACTGTTGAATTCTGGAACACAATCGGAGGGTTAATTTTATATAAGAACCTACCGTTTCTGGGGGTTTTACATTTTTCGTTAGAATCGGGAGCTTTATATATTTTTAACCTACCGATTCTGGAGATTTTGCAAAACATTTAGTCAGAATCGGAAGGTTAATAATATAATGTGACTTTCGATTATTATGTGTATGTAAAGAAAACTTGTCTTCTGTATCCAAACAACACCACAATCGGAGGGTTATTTTTCACCATTCCTTCCGAATAACAATATTCGGTAGGGTTTTTAATGGTTCATTTCCGATTATTATGTGAAAACAATTTGTTTCCTAGAACCAAATAACACCCTAATCGGGAATCTATATTCCTTCACTGGTTAACGATTATATTAAACGGTAGTTGTTTTTTATGAATTCCTTACGATTATTCTGTGCCTAAAAACTTTCTTTTTTGTAGCAAAACAACCCAACAATCGGAGGTAAATGTTCACCCTTGTATCCGAATAATTATATTCGGTAGGCTATATGTTTTTTTTTAATATCCGATTATTCTGTGTGAAAAAACTTGGTTTCCTGGAACCAAATAACAACATAATCGGAAAGTATGTTGATAGGTGCCTAAAAAACCGTATTATTTATCTATTGTTTATGCTTTCTCTGCTACTTTTATTGTAAATTATGTATCTTATGTTTGCTTTTGAGTTTAATAGGTACTCTGGAGTCATTAGGAGCAAAAGAAGGAAAAATCATTGATTTGGAGTGTAAAAGGGTAAAAAAGTCAATTCATATGCGAGTTGTACTTGGAGCGGGCGAAAGTTATGCAACAAAGGAGGTGAAGGATGAACTGTCAGTTCCCTGCAATTGACAGTTGAGTTGAAAAAGGAATTAGCTTGTCAGTTTGGCATTACCGACAAACCGTATATGAATTTGGTGCCCATGTTGATCTGTTGGGTGCCTGAAGTATTTCTTATCATTACCTACATCTGAAATTGAGAGAAAAGGATTTCTTTCAATCATTCATTCACTAACTCATAGGATAATCCATTGCGGCTGCTGGTAGAAGAAATCGACGAAGATATGGATCTGTGATGGTGATACAAATTCCAAGCAGAGAGAATAAGGGAGAGTTACATGGTGTTGCTGCTGTTTGGTTTGCGACAGTCAATTGAGAAGAAAATGAACCTGCTAATGAAGAGAGATTGATGGGGTTGTGATGACATATGAAGTTCAAGGATGAAGTATGTTGTTGTTCAGATGAAAATGGTGGATTTAGAGTCTTAGTATGACTAGAAATGATAGGTTTGTTGTGGATTCAAGTCATATGAAGCTAGGTTAGAAGTTTGTGGGTCAGCTGATGAAGTTCAGAAGAAATTAGGGTGAGCATATGATGTTAAAATCAGACAATAGTCGAGAGAATGAAGTCGAGCTTGCTGCTGCGTTTGATTGAAGACAATGGTCATGTTGCCATGAGGTGGGAAAGAATTGTTGATGTTGTTCAAGGATTAGAAATGAAATCTGGGGTTGTTGCTAGAAATGATGGGTTTGCAGGAAAGGAGATAGAGAGGCTCATACAATTCAAGACAGAGTGCATCTCTGAAGCACCAAACTGTGCACCACAACTTTTCGAGGAAATGCCTGGTAGATGGAAGAATTGGTAATGAATTTCACTTGGGACTGGTGGCAGTTGTGACAGTGATGGAGGTGTTGTTGTTGCTCATGGAATTTCGGAGAAGCTACAGAAGGAGTTGGTTACATCAGGTTCCGTGGAAGAAGTGCAGTGTCTGCAATGGAAATGGAGCTACATTACAGTGTCACTGAAATGAGTTGATGCAGTTAGGCAAGATTCTGGTGGAGGTGTCGCTGCAGTGGACTGGCTAATGAGTTGCAGCTACAATTAGGTGCATGAATTGAATGAATAACATTGAAATGATAGAAGCCGAAGTTAAGTGGCGTTGCAGGGGAGCAATATGGATGGTGATGCTGGCAGTGAACATGGACGATGTAGAGAATAATAACAAGTTGTTGTTGGTGGTGTGTGAATTCTTAGTGGTGGCTATGTTGTAGAAGTTACAACAAGATTGCAATGTAGTTGCTCCTGGTAGTCGCTACGGCTGAATTAGTGCAAATGGCAGTTAGAAACTGTTGGAGCAGAAGGCAGTTGGTGGTGATAATAAGCAGCTCAGGGTTTTGAATCGAGAAGATGCTGTAAGTTTGCACAAAGGGTTTGAGAAGAAGAACTAGAATTGTTGGTTGGCTCTGTGGAGATGTTTCATAGCAAGGAGATGACTTAAGTTGAGAAAGCTGGAGGTTCTTGGCTCAAGTTGTGGCAGTTAGTTGAGTTGAATTGCAAAACAGATGGTGCAATTGATTTGCAAAGTTGCAGTTGTAGGCTTGGAACTGCAGTAAAAGTTGAGGGTGGTGCTGTGGTTGCTGTCTTATGAAGCATGAAGCTATGGGCACTGTATGGAAGAAGCAAAAGCTGGAATTGCAGAAATTGCAGTGAAGGAATTTGAGCTGATGGTTTTGTGGAGTGATTGATATGTGGTGTTGTTGCAGTTATAGCTCAAGTGGAGGAATTGGCTTAGTTCTGTGAGATGCACCTTGATGTTGCAGGACTGAACTAGTAAGCAGTTGTGGTCTGTTGATGGCTGTACAATATGGTGGTATCATAAGAAGATGTGGAAGCTGTTGATAGATGAAATGGCACTGATGAGGCCTAATTATGTTGCTTCCATGAGCTGTAAAGGAGTGTTTGCTGCTGTTGTACAAGAAGGTGAAATTGAAGATGAGCAAGGACTGGGTTTTGTAGCTGCAAGGGAGTATGGCAGTGGAATTGCTTGAAACCAAAGTTGCGGAAAGAGTGCGAAAACGGGGCAAAAATGGTGCACTGGTGAGCATAGACCGGGATGTCGGATTGCGGAAGTTAAAGCGTGAATCATAATATTTCACTGAATCATGAGGCGGGTATGAGTCGAATTCAAGAGTTGGCCGCCGGACATATGAGCTTCGCGTCACGCTTTTGGGTACGTTTTCGCAAGAATAGAAAATTGGATTTAGATGGGTTAGGCAAATGTTTGAAATGCAGGAAAGCAAAGCTGAGCTACTGGAAGTGTAGAATTGCCTGGTGACGTCTTCCAATGGTTCAAGTGATCGGAGAAAGTTTTCCGGCGACCGGATTCCGGTGATGACGTCAGCACTCCGGCAACCAGTTTTGGACCCGAAAATTCCAGAGATATATTTTTCACACATGGTCTTGGTGGACATGTAGATGGACGTGGACTTGAAGATTTTGAAGACTTTGACCTATTTTTGGAAAGCAAAAGGCTATAAAAAGGAAGTTTTCTACACAATTTTAGAGAATAACGTTGTTATTCTATTCTTGGAGCTTTTGCAGAGAACAACTTCTAGGGTTTGCTTTCTTTTATGTTTCATCTTATTTCTTTGAATATTATGATGATGAACTACATGAATATGAGTAGCTAAATACAATAATTGGTTATGGGATAAAAAGTTGATTTCTTCAAGCATGTTATTTGATTCTATGAATTAGTTTTGTCTCAATTTTATCGTTTATGATTCATTGTTTTATTATCATATGATTTGAATGCTAGTTTGGTTGAGTCCGGAATCAATTGGATTTGTTTTCATCTCTAAAGCTATATTAGGGTTTTCAATACGTAAAAGTTGTTATCTCTGATTTTTAGTAGCATCTTGTGGTTAATATTTGTAGTGATACATCTTTTTAATCGCATATGAATCATAACCTTTGTTAAAACGAATTAGTGCTTTTACACGTTTGTTTGCATCGATTAGTCTTATTTCATAGAACTTATTGCTATTAGTGAGTTAAATCTAATTGTGCTTTTACACTTTAGGTTGCTTTTTAAGAAGATTTCACGGTAGCATCTTTTAATGTTGTTTGTCATAAAATCAGGAAATAAACGGGATACTCTTGCGATCAAGATATCCTAGGACTTTTGATAATTGAGAGATTAAATACCAATTCTAATCATAGATGAAAAATACATGTTTGTGAATGATACTATCCCTTAACCAATATCTTCTCCTTATTTATTATTCGAACTATTTACTTTGCTTTATTTAATTTTATTACTTAGATAAAAACAAAACACACTCTTGGGTTAAATTGGTTACTTAAGAATCTGAAAATTTCATAACAACAATCGCCTCTCTGTGGATACGAACTCTTTCTTATCGAATACTATATTTATATTTAGTTGAGTGAGGAAGTGAAATTATTTTTGACGCATACGAAACGCATCAAATTTTGACTCACAAAGTTACCGAATATGTTAATCAGAAACTTAGTTGGCGAACAATTCTACCGAATATTAATAATCAGAAACTTTTTTATATTAATATTTATCCGATTAAGTGCATTACATAAACCTCAAAAGACCACAACCTAACAATTTCGTCAAAAGCACCTAAATCCATACTCCTTATTGACCATAAAAGTATTAAAAAGATCATAACGTCCAGACACCGCAAAAATTGTCCCTCTTGATTTTGTAACATCCTTCATGTTCAAATCGTTTCCCGTAGAGGTCCATATTCAGCAAGATTTCTCTGAAATTACGAACGACCAAGTTAGTATTAACGAATGAGTAATAAGTGAGCCGAAGTTATGAAAGATACTTACTCGTTTTTGATACGTCCATTGAGGAAAAGCATCCCTAACAAATCGTTCTTCATCTTCAAGCTTGTCAATCTCCTTATCGATCGCCTTCATTCTCATCTTAATGTCATTGGATGATCTTCGAATTCGATTACCATCTAACGCCTCAAATACCATTAAAATACGGTTCCATAACTGATCTTCGGATTCCCGTTTGTGGAGCTTGTGAACAAGATCATGAACAATTACCACAACCCACGCTCTATAAATAGCACAATCTTCTTCTTATGCAAAAGAAATATCCATGTTTTAGGTTTTCTAAATTAGAACTGAAGAGAGAAAAGAGTTTGGTGCAATTGGGGTGATAGATATTAGTTTCTTTATATAGACTTAGGGTCCAATGGATCTTTTTCCTTTTCCCAAAAACTCCAACTTATATTTATAAAATTTGGTTCAACATGCAACAGCTAATTTGACGAAGGTTGAAAGTGGAGAAACCAATAATCGGTAGTAATTTTATTAATAATACCTACCGAATATGGCAGCTTACAAAATTTGAATTTAGGGCAACCAATAATCGGTAGGTTGTGGAACCAATTTTCTTTACGAATATGTCTACATTCAAAACACGAACCAAGTGGTTATCCCTGGCTCTGAACACTCAAAACCTATGGAATTTGGAAACGACTCGATCTGGGGCTCTTTATAATCAGTACGTTTTTTAAGGTGGGTACCCTACCGATTATAGTAGATTTCAAAATTCAATACCTGAAGGATTTTCGAAAAAACTCATTTTGGGGCTACTTATGATCGGATGGTTTTGTAATATATTAAACTTCCGATTACCGTTGTACCCAAAACACGCACCAAGTGGTTATGGATGGATGTGTACACTCAAAACCTATGAAATATGGCAAAGGTTCAATATGGGGCTCGTTGTTAATCGGTAGGTTTTGTAGTTGTATAACTTACCGATTATAGATGATTTCAAAATTCTCTACGTGAAGGATTTTAGAAATAATATCATTTTGGGGCAACTTATAATTGGTAGGGTTGTAATATATTATCCATCTGATTACCGCTAAATCCACAGCTCAAGCCAAGTGGTTATGGTTGGCTCTAAACCCCTCAGAACCTCCGGAATTTGGCCAAGGTTATATAAGGGGCTCCTTATAATCGGTAGCCTTAAAATTTGGATAAGCTACCAAATAAACAAAGGATTATTTGCCGAAGTATCTACACAATATTCGGTAGGTATAGTCTCAATTTAACCTACCGATTAACAACGAGCCTACCGATTATGAAAGGTCATAGTTGCCATTTTGAAAAATCGCAGATAAGGGGTAACTTAGTTTTACGTTTGGGTGACCTTTTTTGTCTTTTAGTGTCGCCCCTAATTGCGATTGAGTCGCCCCTAAATGTGTCAGGTTATTCTGGCTGTGAATTCATTCTCGAACTTTATGGTACATGTAGGGTGAAATATTTGACCTTACATTTTGTGCGCATGCCACTGTTTATCATGTCTTTTTTTCTAAGCATTAGTGGTGAAAAAATATCATTATCTTAGTCAAGTTGCACCATCACCATTTAGTAAAACCTGTTTGAAAAATTGATTACGTTTTCCAATGGAAAAAAATAGTAGTATCACAGTATAGTATTATGACATTACTTACTTCAATATTTAAGTTCCTTTTAGATCTTTGTGAAAATTGGAAATTTAGCTTTTATTGTTATTATTGTGAAATGTTTTTGAAGCATATCGTGATAGATGTAGTTATCAGAGTTTATTGATGTGAAATACGGTATTTTCTTTTTTGTTATTATGAAAAAAATATAGTTATCCCTCATGAAAATCGCAATTATCACGGGTTGGGACAACTGGAATTATCATATATCCCAATGTGCTATCGAAATAAATCCTAAAAAAAAAAAGGAGAAAAGGAAAATAAAAAACAGGAATCGGTGATTGGTGGCCAATTCTATGGGTTAAAGACTTTACTGATCTATTTTATCGTGAAAAAATCAAGAAAAAAATAATCAAGAATCGGTGATCAGTACTTTGGGTTAAAAGACTTCATTGATCACTCCTCGGAATCGTCACTGAATTCCAGTACAAACTAATTATAATTCATATGTAGCAAAGAATCCATGTAGATTACATTTATATATAAATAAAAAAACTTGATTCGCAGAAGAACGCCACCGTCCCGGTTCTCTTAGAACTCTATTATTGGGGCTCCAAGAGTCAAGCTTTTTTGGGGGCTATCTTGGGTCACCAAATAGCAATTGGGTTACCCCCTATCCAATACTTATATAATGACTAAAGTGCCCCCATATGATTTTAGATAATAAACTTGATTAACCTTATTAATCATGATTAGCAAATCAATTAATACTAATTCCTCTCTTTAATTTAGATGAAATCAAAACTAACAAAAATCAGAGGGAAGAGAAGTAGAGGAAAAAATTTTAGGGATTTTTTGGAAATGAGTGATTTAAGCAAGACTTTGTGAAGATGATGACCATAATTTCATCATGATGAGGATGATGATCATAAAGAAAACCCAAAAGTATTTTCTTCTCTTACTCTTTCTCATTCAAATATCATGATCAAAATTATGATCATCATAGAAATAAAAAAATAAGAAAACCCACCATTTATTTCTGTTTTAAATAGTTAAAAAATCAAATTCGATGAATTTTGGATCAAAAAAAAATAGTTTCTGAAGATGTTTACGGCTGGGAGTTCTTAGATTCCCAACTGTGAATCAAGATTACGGTTGTGATAGTTTGTCGACCCAACCGAAAGTCCACATTTCGGCTTGGTTTTCCCGACCGAAAGACTTTTCGATTTTTTTTTTTTCATAACCAAGCCGAAAGTGTGGTTACGGCTAGGATAATTTTTCGACCCAACCGTAGAAACGAAAAAAGGTTGGGAAATGATGGTGTTCCAAGACGTATTTTTTATTTACGGCGGGGAAATAAAGAATTCCTAACCGAAATCATTTTTCTGATTTTTTTTGTTTTTAGAACCAGTTAAGGCTGGGTTTTCCCAGCCGTAATTGGAGTTTCAGATGGGTTTTCCTAGCCGTAACAGTAGTTTCGGCTGTGTTTTCCCAGCCGTAATTGATTCTGAAAACCCCAAAAAATCAGAAAACTAATTTCGGTTGGGATAACCAAGCCGTAAAATGTATTTTCGGCTGGGAATCAAAGAACTCCCAGCCGTAAACACCTTAAAAAAAATGCCCGAAATTCAGAGAATCATATTTTTTAACCATTTAAAACCAAAAATAAATTGTGGGTTTTCTTAGTTTGTTCATTTTATGATGATCACCATCTTTATATCTATGAATTTATGATAATAGTTTTGGGTTTTCTTTATGATCATCGCTCTCATCGTGATGAAACTATGATCATCATCTTTTATCACAATTTATGATTGAGAAGAGAAAGATGGGGAGAAAATATTATATTTAGTTTGTTTTTAATTATGATCATCATGATTTGTAAATGAGAGGAGAAGGAGAAGAAGAAGATGATAAATTTAGGATTTTTTTTAATGAATAGTAAAATTTAGGTAGAGGTGTTTTTGACTTTTTAATATATCTTGAGTCCCCTAACCGTTTTTTACCTCCCCAAAGAAAAATAGCCCCCAAAATGGTCAAAGGACCAAGACCCTCGTTGCCCCAATAATAGGGTTCTTCTCTTATCCATTCGGTTTTCTTTAACCCTTTGAGATGCACAGTTTTGTTGATTAGCCGTAAAAGATTCTTCATCCGTGTCTAGCTAGGTCCAATCAAATCAATAAGTTTTTCTATTTTAAATCCTCCATTAAAGTTACGATTCATAAGAAGAGTTACGGACTACAAGTAGCTGGATGGCAGCCTAGCAACAAGTTGAGCTCCCACACCTTAAATGTTTTTCATTTAAAGTTTTTCTATTGTTTTTCATTTTTTTAATAACCAAATGAACCTGATGATAATAATTAACTTTAAATGATAAAGGTTAATTTAGTCATACATAATATAATTTCAATTTAAACTAGTAATCTCAACCGTACATCTTAAGTTTGGGCTACAGATATATACTTACTTAATAATGGGTTTCTAGAAGAGAGAGGAACCAAACACGGGTCCCCAGAAAATTCCACGTTCTTCATATTTTCACAATCGTATACAAACTCCGGGTAACTTACGGTTGGGAGTTCATATTTTCCCAACTGTAAAAATATTATACGGTGAGGAAATCAAACCGTAAATCAATTATACGGTTCGAAAAATCAATGTTTCCCAACCGTATTCAATTTCTGAAACTAATTTTCAATATCTAATTTAATCAAATCTAACCTATTCATTGGATCAAAATCAATAAAAAAAAGATTGGGTTTCCGATTCTCACCCAATCAAATCTAACCTATTCATTGGATCAAAATCAATAAAAAAAAGATTGGCTTAGAATCCATGATTATTCGTTATTTGGTGAACTTGGGAATGACACGGCTGAATTTTTGAAGAGACTGCATAATCATTTGTCTAGGTTTGATGTTAGTGCAGGGGAAATGTAATTTCTTTTTTTATAGGTTAGGGATTGTTATACAGAAAAGGGTTGGAGCCCAGCTTGTTGCTAAGCTTCCAACTAGTTTCTTAAAGTCTTTTTTTTTTTTTTTTTGGTTCAAGGTTTTTTTTTTTTTTTTTTTTTCTTCTGTTGATCGGTTTTAGGGTTTAGTGTTTAGTAATTATTTAGATTTTTAGAGGGTATTTTTATATTTTTGATAACAAAATAGGTCTCCCCTCATCCATATTTAGGATAGTTGAACTATAGGAGCTCTCAAAACTAAATCCTTGGAACCCTACAATTGGTTTCTTAATGAATCCAATTTTAGTCTCAAACTTCTGGTCACTTGGCACGAATCACGCCAACAAAGCTTACAAAGATTCAGTTAAATAAGCAGATTTGTTACACTACACACACTGGACGGAACCAACACCAATACGTAAAGTAAAGCGCATCTCAGATATAATTTTTTTCATGAATCACAACCATAATCTACATTTTCTTCTTTATCAGTGTTTCCACATTTACAGTTTTACACAATGAATGAAAAAATGGGTAAACACAATTTGCACGTCAGACTGAACAAAAGATGGTACAGAAATGGACCAGACCTGTATAATTAGCTCTTCTCAGTTACGTTGTAAGAGATTTTATAGATCACTGATAATGGAACACTAATGATATGGCGCTGGCTTCCATACAGACTGATTCTTCCGAAGCTTGCTGCCGAACTATTCATGGTAGCATTCAAGGTAACGGTTATAACTTGCTTTTGTCCTCTTTCAATGAAGAAGCGCTTCGGTGTTACCAAAACTGAAACCCCGTAAGGAGCAAACCAAGATAGATTATACGTTTCATTTCCAGCAGTGTTGGTAACCACTCTTTCAACAGTCGTGGTTTGGTTTAGTTTCGCTATTGTGATTGATGGTAAGTTCAGGTCCCGGCCGTTGATTGTCGAATTCCCACAGTTCTGGTTAGTGTAGTTTAGAACAACAGGACCGGATCCATTAATGCCGCATAAAAATGAGAAGTAATCATCAAAACCTACCCCAGAAAAGATGCATGTATTAGGAATCATATGATGCGCGAGAGAACAGCAATGAAGAAACGGCAACTATAAAGTTAGAAGAAGTATCAAGTAATGAAGTAACTTACTTGAATCAAAAATCAGTCCAGGGTCTAATGCAGAAGTTACATCGACAAAGCCACTTCCCATGTCAAAAGGGGTCGCAGGAGATTGATTTAAATCTGGACTTGCATAAGCGCGCTGGGCCATTATTGGCTCACCCTTCTTGTCATGCATTGAAGCAGTTGTGGAGAGTGCAGACCCGATGGCTGAAGGACTAAAACTTGGAAACTTCTGTTTAACCAGAGCAGCAAGACCAGCGACATGTGGTGCAGCCATGCTTGTTCCCGACATCATTGCAAAGCTCTCATCTGCCAAAAGGTAGAACTTGATCAGAAAATATATAAAGTAAGAGCAAGCATTTAGAAGATGTATATATTTGTGTGCAATAATAATGGTTTCAGTTATTTACCTTGAAATTCAAGCGAGTCGGTGCCCACAGAACTCCAAGCACCCCAGATGAAATTTCCAGGAGCTATCAAATTGGGTTTCAATATGTCAGCATCATCAAGAAAACTATCTTCGGGGTCAGGTCCTCTTGCAGAATAATACATAACCTTTGGTGCGGAGCTGCTATAGTTTGCCTTTAAACCTCCTAATATTGTTGCAGTGGCCCCAAATTTAAATTTATCTGCGAGCGGATCTTGCTCCAGGGAAGAGTTGTAATACTTGAGTAAAATCTGCAGAAGGGATAATGAGAGAATCACATTAGATAAGGAAATATCGACAAAAAGCTAGAGTACTTTTAATTTTAAGAAATTACTACTTTG
The DNA here is from genome assembly GCA_023529315.1 of Papaver bracteatum. Classification (NCBI taxonomy): domain Eukaryota; kingdom Viridiplantae; phylum Streptophyta; class Magnoliopsida; order Ranunculales; family Papaveraceae; genus Papaver; species Papaver bracteatum. The sequence continues at coordinate 1,259,328 of JAJJWX010003985.1, forward strand.
AAATAGTTGAATAGATTTGACAGCATAGACACCTTGGAATCGCTTGCAGATGGAATTATCACGCCAGGCATATCCATTGGAGTTGGATTAAGTTGAAATCCTATAACGTAAGGATCCATATAAAATACAACACCTACTGCAGTGAGATTCTTTGCTGTCTCCAAGGCTTGTTTTATGGTAGAGAGACCAAGCACAAAGCGGATAGAGTAGCTACACAACAAGAGGTTTCCTTGGACCACGTCAGTGCTTAGACTGCCGGGATCTTGGCATTCACTGACATACATGTTAGTTGCATCTGTTGTGTCATTGTTCAATGCATGAAGAGCAGAAACCAGTGTGTACATTGTACTCTCATCGGTTCCAGCTGAAGAAAAATTGAAGAAAGAAAAATTAGGAAATGCTTAAATTAAAAAGAAAGAAAGAAAAATTAGGAAATGCTTATGTTCAAGGAAAATTTGATGACATCTAAGCAACCTAATTTTCCTTGACCATTTTAGGATAGTGTTTATAAAATAATAGCATACTTACGTGCAAGTCCAACTCCAGTGATGGTTACATTGTTCCCAAGTACTAAAGAATTACTGTAGGTCCTGTCATGAGCAGCGGCACCAACCGTGAAAATCCAAGGACTGAAAGAAGACATGCTCTTGGGTGAGGGTCCGGTATTTCCTGCTGCTTGTACAACAAAAATTCCAGCTTTCACGGCCGAAAGCAAAGCCATGTCTATGGGGTTAAAGAAAGTTGCAATCCCAGGAGGACGCCTGTTAGGAGTGATTGACAAGCTTATTATGTCTACTCCATCTTGAGCCGCCTGCAAATGCAGTGATCGGCATTTAATACGGATATTATGTATGAGAAAATGAATACATCCAACAACCAATTTTGCATTTTACAATATATGTGAAGGTACGTGAAAGACACCTCATTGTAGATAGTCATTTTCACCATAAGGAAAAATTTGAAATAATAACCTTGACATAAAGAAATGTCGAATCAACATTACCATGTACCTGATCTATTGCCGCAACAACATCTGCAGCGAAGCCTCCAAAACTTTTATACAAGGCCTTATAAACGGAAATGCTGAAACATAGGGAACAATAAATATATAGATAGACATCTAAATGGAAATACATGTTTATCACAAAACGACTAAAATATGAAGCTAAGTGAAATAGGAAACAATTACTGTGCGCGAGGTGCCATTCCACTTGCATTGCCATAGTGATGTCCAGCCACAATGACGGGAATACCATGGTTCCCTGCCGCAATGGAAGCCGTGTGCCTGTATTTCAAGCATTTCTGTCAGCCATAAATATTTGAATGGAACCTAGAATTTCGAAGCTTGAAGTTTCTGGTGAGGGATCAAGAAAATTACAAAAGTATGTTGTGTACACATAATGAATTAACTTTTTTATCAATGAAAGCAGGTAAACAACTCACGTTCCATGGCCATCAGCATCAAAAGGGGAAGCATAATCCTGGGAAGCATTGAAAATTCCCCTGGTTATAGCTGATGCCGCAAAATGACGCGCCCCAATCAGCTTCCTGTTACATGAACCAGATGGGAAATCCATGGTAACTTCACACATCCCGGTGAAGTGGGTGGGCACTGAAAAACGATTTCCGGAAAGGTTATCTGAGAAGCTAGGATGTGTTGGATCAATTCCAGTATCAACCAAACCAATTACAATTCCTTCGCCTGCAGATTCAGGTCCACCTTCTTGAACCCACGCACCTCGAGGCAGCCCCAAGAATTCCGGAGTATGAGTTGTTTCCGTTCTAACTCTATAGTCCAGAATCACATTAGCTACCTCCTCTCTACTCGAAAGCTTCTCTGCCTTATGAAATTAACAATACAACTTAATTAAATTAAACACTTCATAAGTAAAACAAAAACCAAAGACAAATGTTGCAGTTTTGGAATCAGCAAGAAAGGCCGGTCCAAGTCATGAATCTCCCATCAACAAAAAGTTTCATGTTTAGTCATCATAATAAAGTGTTTTCTAAATGCAAAGTAGTGTCTACATAGGATCGAAATGAACGAAAGATAAATTCAGCGAAACAAAAGCGAAACCTTACAACTAAAAGATGTATACATAAACTAACCTGCTCAGGTGTTACAAGCACAGCGAACCCATTAATCAAATAATGGTAGCTATACAACTTCAAATAGTTCTCTCCCCTCAAGGCCCTTTTCAACAAAGAATCATGAACCCGGCTTATATGAGCAGCATAACGCCGATCAGATCTTGAATAATTCCTACATTAGTAAAACCCATTGAACGAATTAATTCAATAAACACAATTCAATCCCAAACTCCATACAACTCATCAAGAGGTTCATGCATAAAACAGCCAGAATACTATAGTAACAACAATGGCATGTCTGGTGGCTAATATACGACACGCATTATAGACAAAAGAACCATTAGAATTCGACACCGTTGCCAAACAAGAACAAGAGACCCCACTTCGAAATAAGCACTAAATTAACAGCAATTCCAATTCTATTTGCAAGTGGCATTGTATGTAATTCAGGAACCAAAATCCATTCATGATAACAAATTTACTACAGTAAAACCAACTATCCATACAAGAATTTACACTAACTGAATAAAAGAGAAGGCAAATTTGCATATCTAAGAACCAAAAATTGAAGGTAAATATAGTAGAGAAAGAGAGTAAATAGTAGTACCTAGGTCTGTGATGTTTGGTAATGAGTCTACTGTAAGAACCATTTCTATGCATAAAACCCTTAGTCCTCTTCTCTAAATTTAACCCTTGATTATTAAAATTCTGAAGAACTGTGGGTGTTTGCTTCAGTGAAACAATATAAATTGATGTAGTTGAATCCTCATCTTCCTGACAAAAACCCATTCTCATACACAACAAAGAAACCACCACCAGTAAACCACCACCACCACCAAATTGATACTAGTACCACCCATTTCTCCTTTTTAACTAAAAAATCTTGGGGTTCTTCCTTCAACAACAAAAACTTGCTCCTTCATCTATCTCCATTCACAAAGCTTCAGCCTTTTTCTAGTAAAATCTCTCATAAACCCCAAAGCCCCTTTTCTTATTAGAAGAAGAAGAAGATGGAGAAACTTTTCAACCCATTGATGATAGACGCCATAAATGCAAAGACAAATACTTGGAAAAATGAACAGGGGGGGGATCTCGGGTTCTGTGCAACAAATGGGTCTGATATTGGTGGTGGAGGGGTGCAAGAGAAGATACAGTACTAGAGACTAGAGAGGAAAAGAAGAGATAGGGAATGTGCAACTTTCTTGATTGGTGTGTCTGTGGGGATGACTGGGAGTGAAGAAGTGTGAAGAGGGTGTTTTTTTATATGTAGAGAAAAGGAGAAAGCAACAATGGAGACCGGTGTTTGTATGCTTTATTTTGTTGTCATTTGTTCTTTTTCCGAACGTTGGTTGCCCTTTGTTCCTTTGTGCAATAACAGTATTTATTTGCCCGAACGGAAAAAATAAGATTCCATCAAACAAAAACATTTTTTTTTTGCTTGTCCAAATTCTAGTTTGAGTAATGGTGGTTAGCAGATCCAGGATCAAATCGGTTAATACCAGGATTCACAAATATAAATTATCAACTATATTTTTTAACAACTACTAATTCATAATCACAGAAAAGGAAATCAAGTGACAGACGTACTATATATAACAGTAATGAATTAACCATTTGGAAATTAACCCATCATAGAGGGTTCCAAAATAGTTTCTTGTCGCTGCAAAGTATTCAAAAAAACAGGAGTGTAATGCCTACCGTTATTATATGTTGACAAGCAAGATATCTGGCATATTAGGGGTGGGGTGCAGGTTTAGTTAAGTGTCATGTCAGAAATCTGCGTGGTTTTTTCCTCCAACGTTCTTAATTTTTAAATCACAGGTTTTGGGCTTCTTTATCTTTGCTTTTGTCCCCAGCAACAGGGTTTTATATTATCACGCGTGAACGTATGTGTTGGTGGCTTGAACATGTCTAGGTTTACCTGGTAATGTACAAAAAGGGTCTGTGCTTATCACAGTTTCCATATTTTGGTTTCTTGTTTGACTTAACCCGTGAACGTGAAGCTGCTGAAAACTGTGTTTTAAGACACGGGAGAATTGAGAATTTGTACTCCCAATCTTAAAAGATGAGTTTAATGACTGTACCATACAAAGGTTAATTAATGGTTAAAAGAATATTACATTAACTAGTTTGAAGCCTAACAAGTTAAGCTCCAACAACATACTACTACATTAATTGAACACGTTGCTGGGCTGAGATTGTGTCACAATGGGGACAAACTAACACTACCTTTCATGTTAATTCTTGTAATATTAGGCCATTGGGGATTTGAACCTGGAACCTACTGAAACGCATGAAATTTTGGGGAACGAGGATGACCAGCCGAATTAGGGCTCGTTTTATATTCTCGTTTTTTTTTAATTAATTTTTGATAAAAAAAATAAAAAATAAGGTATCATTTTTTTAGTGGAAGTGGAGTAGGACTCTTATGGGACGGTGGTGGTGGCGTGAGCAACTGAGCACTATCACTAGAAAGGAGAGGATCACATGAAGAAAACAAAAGTTGGAAGAGTTCAGTTATGAAGATAGTTATACTTCTTCTCTTTTGCCTTTAGGCTTTAACTTTATTTTCTTGTTCTGATTTCCGAATCCCTATCGACTTTTTCTCTTCTTACTTTCTTCTTTTGATCTGTTAATTTCCTTATAAGACAACGGCTCTCTAAACTATGGGGTCAACCCTAATCATTTCACTGGCTTTAGGCATCAAAATTCTCTTTTCATTCACTTGAACCACACTTTACATTTTATAAGCTGGCAACCTACCGTACCCGTTGATGATAATAACTCGTTTGGATAATAAAAACAAAAGTCAGCAAAAATAAAAAATAAAAAAAATGACTATTTTATTTATGAGGGAGGATCCCTTTACATGGTTATTAGCACATTATCTCACATTTTTCATGACCTTTTTCTGAATAAAAACCAAACGATACCGTATTTGAAGCTAAGATTTTGGAGATATGTTCTTCTTATTAGAATCTACATACCCACCAAAAATGAGCACATTCAAACAAGTTATAACCTCATCATCTATCAATCTTAATTTAAACGGTTGAGAATTTGTCGACTTGCAAATGGTTGGGTTTCGAAGTAGTAGATGTTAAAGTTATACATTTCGGAATGTACTCATTTTTGGTGGGTATGTAGATATTTATAAGAAGAACATATCCCCAAAATCTTAGCTTCAAATACGGTATCGTTTGGTTTTTATTCAGAAAAAGGACATAAAAATGTGAGATAATGTGCTAATAGCCATGTAAAGGGATCCTCCCTCTTTATTTATAAAAATCGTTTTGATCTTCTATATTGAGCGAAGGGCACACAAATTACAACTTTTGTGGAAAGGTGCGGGCAGGGAAGAAATCGTTAAAAAGGTGACAAAAATATGCTTTCCTCACTCGCTCGACCAGGTGAGTCAAGCCTGCCCGTTTTATTCCCAACTTACCCTTCCTGGTCGGGTGAGTTCCCAGGCTACCCAAAAAAATAAACTAGGTAGAAATGTAAACAAGTCTTATATAATAAATTGGGTAAACATGCTACCCAAAAAATTAAACATGTCTTATATAATAAGTTACACATTTACAAAATGCACATTTCATAATTCCTTTCACATATCACAATGAACAAGAAAAATAAAAATCCCAAGTATAAGACATATCACTGACTGTTTTACTTGTTTATTTGAAACCAGTTTTGAGAAGATATCGTTTCGAAGACCAGAAGTTGGGAATTTGAGCGCTGCATTGATTCAAGCTATAGTGTTCGAGGTGGAAGATAGGGAAACAATTGGTGGTTCGGCTTATGGAGGTCAAAGAGCTATTTGTTGTTCTCTGGATTTAGCAAAATTAGGTGTATGTCCTCCAGGGGAAGTTATACATCGTCCATCGACTAAGAATCCTTACTGGCCACAGGTTTTGCGTATTAACTTTGAAGGAGATGATCTTGTGGCAACGATGCCATCACAATCTATACAGATTTCAGAAACCGGGATGTCCAACTTGTATTTCATGCATTGTGATCCGAGTCTCCAGGATGTAGTTATTGAGGGAAAGACTATATGGAAAAACCCTACTGGATATCTTCCTGGAAGAATGTTTCCTCTAATGAGGTTCTACGGGTTGATGTCTTTTGGATTTGTGATACTTGGGATTTTCTGGTTTTCTCAGTACGCGATCCATTGGAGAGAAGTTTAATTTTTTGGGTAGCATGTTTACCCAATTTATTATATAAGACATGTTTACATTTCTACCTAGTTTATTTTTTTGGGTAGCTTGGGAACTCACCCGACCAGGAAGGGTAGGTTGGGAATAAAACGGGCAGGCTTGACTTACCTGGTCGAACGAGTGTGGAAAGCATATTTTTGTCACCTTTTTAACGATTTCTTCCCTGCCCGCACCTTTTCACAAAAGGTGTAATTTGGGTGCCCTTTGCTCTTCTATATTCAACTAATTTTTTGATTTTCGGTTTTCCATAATCAAAAAACTATTTCTAGATGTGCATCCAAACAAGCTATAACTAACGAGTGTTGTTGGTTGAAGATTCGGAGGTTTAATTCCTAGCCTTGCAAATGATAGTCATGTCGTGGGCTCGTATATAACTAATCGACATGCTTATACATATGTGAATCGCCCCCAAAAGTAAGTCCCTGCTCACCCGAAAATGCTTAATACCATCCAACTGTGACAAGTTATGGCATTCAGCTGCGAACCCATTGTGGGCTTCAACGAGTTCACCGTTCTTGATGAAGGACTTAGATTGATGCCACATCAAGAGTAAGAAAATGGGAGATACCAAGCATATTCACTATATTCCTACCAAAAACGGAAAAGACAAATAGTAGCAACTTGAAACCATATTATTATATATCAAAAAAGATTAAGAGAATTAGGTGAGTGTATATTTTAGTATTATTTTATGTACTTTATAAAATGGGCTATTTTGAGTTTCCTCCCCTCCCAAGATCGCTAATTATCGTTTCCTCCCCAAATAGATTAAAATTAGTGTTTCCTCCCCTCGTTAGTTTTTCCATCCCTTGCTCGGTTAGCTGAGTCAGCATTATTGTACAGGTGGTAAAAACATACATGTGTCGCACATAGTTCCCAAAATACCCTCATCTTCTTCGGTCAATGAAACCAAAGACAAATCGCTAAATCCATGGAAGATCACTCCGTTCCTTACTTCCTTATAACAGATTCACTTCCAATCAATACTATGTTATACTTTCTCGTACCGGTAAGCTAGTGAAGGGGTCGTATTCACCCCGCCCACACACACACACCATTTATCTGATTTGCATACCTAATTTACAACAAAGGGAGGGAAGCTCGGAGAGCAAATTGGTTTCAGTTACTGATAGATCCTTCTCCCAAATACAGCTAACATACATACCCTTCTCCATCTTCGCTGCACCAGTTATGCAAATGGGTTATACCCAATTTAATGAACACCAACAAACCTCAATTTCCAAAATTATTTCTTTCCCAATTAGCATAACATCAATTTTTATTCCGAACTATTTCAATCTCGACAACATCACTGATTCCTGTCCATCAAGGCATCAACAGTTTCATCTATTGCTTCGACTCAATTTCAGTGCATATAAGAACCCAATTTCAGCCGACAAACGAATTCCATCACTCAATTATTTCACTGATTTGCTTAATGATTTTCTTAATCTTGAACAAGTCTTATCTTCTTCTTCACTTTTGCTGTGATTTTCGTTAATTCAATCCCTGTTTCGGGCGCCAAATTGTAGTTGCGGGAAATCCTACACTACACCCTTGTTAAGAATTTATGATAATCAACTCAAATTTGAAGATTAAAACGACACTTTACTCTTTAATTTTCAGAAATGTTACAAGAAACGTAAGAACTCAAGAATACAACCTTTTTCTTGGAGTTTTTCTCTCCTTAAGACTCTCTCAACTCTCAAAAATACATCTGTAGTTGCAGGATTTCCTACACTACATCCTTGTCAAGAATCTATGAAAACTAAGTCATAATTATGGAAGAACAACAACACTTTTATTAAATTCACTTTTAGGAAGATTTACAAGAAATATTAAAACTCAGAAGTACAACTTTCTTTCTGGAGTTTCTCTCTCCTCAAAGTTCTCTCAACTCTTAAAAATGCATCCTCATTTTATGGATCTATCGTGCCCTTTATATAGGGATTTACATAGTGGAAGACAGCTAAGATTTCCCCCTAATTCGGATCTTACTTTGCGATCTCATCGCCATAACTTCAGTCTTCACCATCGCCAACTTTATAACTATCGTGAAGCAGACTTATTCTCCATATATCTTTAATCGTTAATCGTTATATCATTCTTCTGTGACACTCGCCAAATGTTGTTGAAGAATCTTGCAATAATCTCGTCAAAGTGTCGTTAATACTTGTAGAAACGTTTGGGATTCTCGCAGAAATGTTGTTAATATCGCGGGAATAGCGTTGTAGCGATATTCTGGTACTACATATTGCCTCTTCTCATGTCTTTTCTGCGAATAAGAGAAGATCATGAGAACTAATATTCTTTATTATTCTTCGCAACTTTTTTTCCTCTTTTAAACTTTCTCCTCGACAAGATCCCGTTATTCCAGCCTTTCTTACACGTGTTGTAAATCCCTTCATTTACTGACACGTTCCTACTCCGTAGGTCCACTCTCCTTTGCCTATAAAAGGTGGCCTATATAAGGTGGAACTAATCTTCAAAATTAGTTTTACTTTTCTGTTTCTTCATCTTCTTCATTTTTCGTCTGCAACTTTGCCTCACCTTCATATTCTTCTGTTACTGTTCTAATGGAGTCTTCAAGGTTTGTCTCTTGATTTTTAAGCCAGTTTTTATTTTCATTCTTCAATATTTCTTATGTCTTGGTTATGTCTTCTTTTTAGCGGAAAGATTTCTAACACACAATCTACTACTCACAACCCTAACCCTCGCAAAAGACCGACTGAGAAGAGGGGGAAAAGTTCTGCGAATGATAAGGTAGTAAGAAACACCCTTTAATTTTTAATAACAATATTGTTGCCTCTGTTTCTTATCTGGGTTATTATTCGCAGAATGACGTGAATCCTGAGAAACCTCCCAAAAGGTCTCGCCATTTTAAGACACTTGGGGAAAATCTCATTATGCCCCCGTTAACATCTGTGAAGGCTACTCCCATACCATCGCAACCAAATATTTCTTCTCCTATTCGCGAGAATATCGCTGTTCATACCTCTACCCCTTCTGATATTTTGACAAATCAGGATTCTAAAGTCAACATGATCGAGGTTCCTCATAGTCCTTTACGGCCTTCAACTGTTATTTTTCCACATACTCCTCCCGATAATTCAACCATCACAAATGATCGCCAACTTATTCTCACTACTATTTAACCTTCTAAATCCTTTCCTTCATCGAGCGAAACTTTCGCAGGTGTTGATGTTGCTTTTAAAGTCTTGTCTAATGTTTTAGACAATGCTAGAAAGTCTTCCACTGACCCTCTCCAACAGGAAGCTTGCGAGACTCTGTTTAAGTATTTTGGCTCTGATCGTAATGATTCACGAGCGGCTTTAGAGAATGTGATTGAAGTTCCGAGGAGAAGTCTTCAAGCTAAAACTGCTGAATGTGATACCTTAAATCACATGCTCCGCAACTCTTCTCTAGATTGCGAGAATCTTCGCAGAAGAAATGACGATCTAAAAGGTGATTTTTTCTTGCCTATGCTCTTTTTGCTTTTCTGTTTCATATACATACTTTCTGTACTTAGACTTTAAATTTTTGATTCATATATTAGTTTCAAATCGGGCTCATTTTATAGAAAGACTCAAATCTGAATCTATTGTTGAAGAAGTTCGAGTTGAAAGAGATTCTTGGATAGATCAACATACTAGACTAGACAATCTGTACACTTATTCAATTGATCGCATAAATAATCTTACTAATGAGAACAATCAATTATTGCAAAGGCAGAACCTCTTGAGTGGCGAACTTGATCGCCTCTCATATTTGTTTTTTAAGGCTAATTTGGCGATGGAATCTTTATCAAATGAGAATAAAACCTTGTCCTAAGAAAAACATAGTTTTTCAAGCTTGATAACGATTTCCTCGCAACAAATAAGTAATCTTCAAAGTACATGTAATAGTCAAGATCAATCTCTTTATTCTCTTAAGAAGGAGCTCAAGGATTTAACTGAATCATCTACCGCCGAAAAGGATAAGCTTATCAAGGGTATATTAACTCTTAGTTTAAGAGCCAGCGAACTTCAAGAACAATACTCTCAGTTAAAGGAATCTTATTCTTCATTAGCAAAGGAAAATTCATATCTTCGCAACAAAAAAGAAAACATGAAATCTCGTCTGAAGGGTATGGTTGGCGATAAATTCGATGATGCCATGAATCAGTGGGAGAACTGTTTATTTGCTTTAATCCAAAACTTAACCTCACAAAAAGAAGGTAGTCAGTTGACTGCCTCTCTTGTTGATCTTCTCATAAAATCTTCTATTATGTTCCTTGCGAAATTCTTGTATAACTGATTTTTTTATTTTGTTGCTCGCAGAATCCGAAAGAAATATTCATTCTACCATCACTGATCTAACCGCTACACTGGATAAAGTTCGCAAAGAAAATAAATCTCTTGCTTCTAATTGCTTTATTGCTCAGGAACAAGAAGAAAGAAGACTTGATTATCTTGAATACTTTAAGAATATAGAAATTAGGAATCGTGAAAAAGCTCTTCTTCGCCAAGTCCATCTTAGGACTGAAGTTCTCGTGAATGATATTCTGCTTCCCCGTTCTCTTTCTCCTATTTCTATCCCTCCTCTAGAGGTTGATGATGATAAAATTCCTCTTCCCATGGATGAAGAGTTAGAGTTTACTAATGATGAAGAAAATACTCAAGAAGATCAACAAGGTGGTGAAGAAGAAGAAAAAAGTCATCCTAAAGAAGTACCCGCTGATGAAGAATCCAAGGAAAAAGAAGCTCGCGGTGAGAAGGATGCTGATGATGCTGATTAATCTGACATGAACAATATGTCTGGAGAGGCTTGAATTTTATCTTTGCTTTCTTTTACTTCTTCTATCTTGCGAGTGATGTAATCTTCGAAACTTTTAGAATTTTAACTTTCGATTTAGCTTACTTTGAATATTTTCAAGTAAGATAATGTAATATTACTTCTCTATTCCCCTTCTTGCCCTTCATTATCTTGCTTGAAATGGTGAATACTCATTATCTTCTTTAAGTAATTGTGTTGCTGCGTTCTTGCGAAAATATGAATACATCTGCGATATGTGGAATATTGTTGCACTTTTCTGAGAATTTCTGAGGGAATCCGCGATGTTAAAAATTTGCCTCCTTGTATATAATTCTGCGATAAAGGAATGTTTCCTGCCATCTTAAATAAAAATAGTTAATTGGTAAGATTATTCTTTTGGTCTTATTTTGCCTTCCTAGTTAAAGGTCTTATTTTGCCAAACTTTTTCTGTCTGCGACAAAATCGCAGGATTTCTTAACATTTGCATGTAAAGACCCTTTGATCTTGTCTTATCCATGTTTCTTTCAAATTTTTTGCGACAATATGATAAGTATACATTCTCTCGCAAGAATTTACCCTTATGACATTGCCGTCTTGCGCTGAAATCCCAGGACGTCTTTACAATTTCATGTAAAAACCCATTGATCTCATCTTAACATTGCTCTCATGGCTTGTTGCCTCTGCATTATTTACGTTACACGACAATATGACAGGCCTAAATGTTCTTGCGATCATAAAGCCCCATGACATTGCCGTCTTATGACACTTATCATCTCCCTAATGGAGGGTGCCGCCCTTATCTTCCCCCTGGTTGCCCCTTCAAGGAGGACACATCGGCCATACAAGACTAGATCCTCCCATCCGGATCTATCAACAACCAGTTATTTTCGTAGCCTCTTGTCCTTTATGCCTATATGGCTTATAGTTACAAGACTGCACCCTAAGTGGGGTTTTCTTCAGGCCAAGTGCATTGTATCCAAGACTTACCAAGGATGGAAAGAGAGTTTAAAGACGCTCCGGGCACCCTTAGATCAACTGTGTACCTCGGCGCCTTGGTCATACTTTGCACTTCTTGGAAGAGACTCTCAGTCGTCCAACCAGGGTATAACCATATATAGTTGGAAATCCAAGATCCCTCTCCCGGATAGGTTTTCTTTAACCCCATCGTCTGCATGACTCAGGTTCCAGAAGCGGTATAACCTTATCGCTGAGTCATGTCAAGAGATACCCCCTGATATGACACGCTATTAGGTCTTACATTTGCCTCTTACGAAATTTTATTCGCGAACTAGGGTGCACGCCATAAAGGTTCGTCCCATTTTTTTAATCTCAGCGAAATTGTATTCGCTATTCTTGCGATGATGCTCACATAAGTTTTGATATTGAAAGAAGAATTTTTTAATTGTTTCATCTTACATTTGTATTTATTACCTCGCAAAAACTTCTACTGATAATATCTTTTCAAAAACAATTTGTTCCATGGTCTATCAAGTCTTTTCCCAACATCTCTTCCCTCTGGATCCATTAATTTGTATGCTCCATTTCCAATTATCTCTTTAATGATGTATGGTCCATCCCATTTTCTCGCTAATTTTCCACCACTTTCTTGCTGATATTTTGGTGTTTCTCGCAAAACTAGATCGCTAGGCTGGAATTGACGCTTCTTGACTCGTTTGTTGTACTCGCGAGCTAATCTTCGCTGGTAGTTTTCCATATGTTGTAGAGTTTTTTCTCTTTTTTTCTTCTAGTTCGTCTAACTCATGTAGAATCATGCCAGCACTTAGATTTTTCTCCCATGCCTCTCTTTTTGTTGTTGGGATAGCAACCTCTGTTGGTAAGACAGCTTCAACTCCATATGTTAAACAGAAAGGTGACATCCCAGTTGCCTCTCGTCTAGTTGTATTATATGCCCATATTGCATTATGTACTTGCTCACACCATGATTTGTGATAACCTTCTAACTTCTTTTTCAAGATGTCTGCGATTGTTTTATTAGTTGCCTCAGCTTGACCATTTGCTTGTGGATATAAAGGAGTTGACTTTCCACATTTTATCTTAAATGCATTAAGAAGTAATTCGATATTCTGCCCTTCAAATTGCTTTCCATTATCAGACATCAACTATGCTGGGATCCCAAATTTGCAAATTATATTTTCAAATATGAACGTAAAAATGTCTTTATCGCGGATGTGTTGTACTGCATTAACTTCTCCCCATTTTGTGAAATAATCTGTAGCAACGATTAAATATCTTCTTTGTCCAGAACCAGGCACAAATGGTCCCACAATATCCAATCCCCATTTTCCAAAAGGCCATACGCTTGACGAAGATGATAATGGTGCTCCTGGTGCATGTATCTTCTTCCCAAATCGCTGACAATCTTCACAACGCCTTGAAAGTTGTTTTGCATCCTCATGCATATACAACCAATAATAACCCTGCATCTTTGTTTTATATGCCAAAGATCTACCCCCGTTGTGATTACCAGCATCACCACTATGCAACATTTTTAACACCTTTTGTCCTTCTTCCCTCGTCAAACATCTTAGCGATGGTCCATTAAATGATCTGCGATATAATACCCCATCTCTTAGTTCATAATTGGTTGCTCTTCTTTTTAATTTATGTGCTTCTAATCGATTTCTGGGGATTTCTCCTCTCGCCAAATAAGCATGGAGATCTGCTCGCCAATCTGTAGCATTATTCCCTATTTCTTCCTCGCCAGATTCTACCATCATTACATCTACCTCTTCTTTTTCTTTGTTTATCGCCGGTTTCAAAAGTGTTTGAATTTTTATGCATCTCGCAAGTGGGTTCGTCATCATACTTGATATGAAAGCAAAAGTATCTGCGAGCCTATTATCTTTCCTTGATATGTGTCTCCACTTTATTTTTGGAATTCTCGCAGACAATTCTTCAACAAGTTTTTTGTACTTCTTCAAAGATGGTTCATTTGTAGTATACTCTCCCTTTATCTGGCGAATAACCAATTGTGAATCGCCGGTGATTCTAGCATTTTCCAACTTCATTTCTATCGCAAATTTTAATGCATAGATTACAGCTTCATATTCTGTCTCATTATTAGTGGACGCAAATTCCAATTTAAATGAAAAAGCTATTTTTTTCTCCTTCTGGTGAAATGAAAACAACTCCAATCCCATTTCCTTCTCCATTTGACGATCCATCCACTAATATTTCCCATCTGTCAGGTTCTGTTAATAGCTCTTTTGGGTCTCCATGTTCTTCTTCTATATCCATCATCTCTTCTACAACTTCGTCATCTTCTAAAGGAAATTCAGCTAAGAAATCTGCGATAACTTGTGATTTTGGCGAAGATAGAATTTCATATAGAATATTAAAATGCCCTACTTGCGCATTCCATCTCTCAACTCTGCCTGATCTTTTTGAATTTTTCATCACCGATTCAATTGGAACTCTCGTTAACACTTTGATCTTATGCGCTTGGAAGTAAATTCGAAGCTTAAAGGTTGCGTGTACCAATGCTAGAATTAGTTTCTCAATCTTTAAATAATTTCTTTCTGCTGAATTAAATGTTTTGCTGATATAATAAATTGGTTTTTCTACCCCTGCGTCTACTCGCAATAACACAACACTTAACGCATATGGAGTTGTTGCGAGATAAATCAATAATTCTTCTCCCGGTTCATCTTTTTGTAATATAGATATACTCACCAAATGTTCTTTTATTCCTTGAAAAGCTTTTTCGCATTCATCTGTCCATTTGAATTTTGTTCCCTTCTTGAGTATGTCGAAAAAATGTTTACACTTGTCTGAAGATCGCGAAATGAACCTTCCTAGCGAGGCTAAGAGTCCATTTAGTTTTTGCACATCATTTACCGTCGCAGGAGTTGGAATATCGCGAATTGCTTGTACCTTTTCTGGATCAACTTGTATTCCCTCTTTTGACACAATATACCCCAAAAACTTCCCTGAAGTTACTCCAAAGGTACACTTATCAGGATTCACCTTAATATTGAATTGCCGCATTTGATCGAAAATTTCTCTCAAATCTTGCACATGATTCTCAACTTCTTTGCTTTTGATCAGCATATCATCTACATATACTTCTAATGTTTTGTGGATCCACTTTGCAAACACCTTTTCTACCATTCTTTGATATGTTGCACCAGCATTTCGTAAGCCAAATGGCATCTTTGTATAACAATATAATCCACTTGGAGCAAAAAATGCAGTATGTTCTTGATCTTCTTCCGCGAGAGGGATTTGATTATATCCTTTATACCCATCAAATGATGATATTCTTGCGTTTCCTGCTGCTGATTCAACCATTTGTGGAATATCTAGCAACGGAAAACTATCTTTTGGACATGCCTTGTTTAGATCCGTAAAATCTATGCAAATTCTTATCCCTTTGTTCTTCTTTGGGACCACCATCATGTTTACAATCCATTCTGGATATTTTGCTTGTCTTATAATTCCTGCGTCGAGCATCTTCTGTAATTCTTCTTCTATTTGAGAGTGATATGTAGTTGCGATCTTCCTTATTCTTTGCTTGAATGGTCTTATGTTTTTGTTGATTTCTAATTTATGACATGCTATTGACGGGTCTATCCCTGGCATCTCATTCATGTTCCACGCGAAGATATCTGCATATTCTCGCAAAAGATTTATAGTTCTTTCTTCCTCATCTGCCTCCATTCTAGTCCCAATTTTCAGCATTTTAGGTTCTTATTTTCTTCCAATATTTATTTCTTTTGTTGGTTCAGCAACAGTGTAGCTGGCTTCAGGTTCTCCCATTGGTGTTGGCGTTTTCACAACTCTCGCGAACTCATCTCCTTCTCGCGAAACTTCACTTGGTATCCCTTTTCCTTCTTTTTCCCTTATCATATAAATTTTGAATTCCTATTCTTTCTTTGCTTCTATGTTCAATTTTCTGCGAGCTTTTCGCAGCTTTGGACGTTCTTCACAATTTCTTACTTCAATTTGGTAGCACAATCTCGCGAAATTCACATCTCCTCTAATTTATCTAATTCCACTAGGCATAGGAAATTTAACACATTGATGTAATGTTGATGCCACAGCCTTAATTGCGTGTATCCATGGTCTTCCCAGTATCATATTGTACGACGATTCCACATCTACCACACATAATGATATTCGTGTTTCAATTTCTCCTAGTGGAATTCATACCATTATCTCGCCTTTAGGTTTTGTTACAGACTTTCCAAAGCCATGAACATAATACGTTGAATGAGACATTTCTTCATCCTTATATCCCATATTTTTGAAGGTACGATAAAATATCATGTCTACAGAACTTCATGTGTCTACTAAATTTCTATTCATAGCCCATTCTTCTTCAGATTTTATCGATTTCTCCTTTCTCATTGGTATAGTGGTTACTGTGACCACCAATGGAGATGTATGACTTGAATCTTCTCCTGGTATTTCTGCTGCTGTAAACGTGATTTCTTGTTTTTCCCAATCTTTCAATGATGATATCTTCTCCACTGCCATAATCTTCCTTCCTTCATAATCCCGTTTATGTATCCTTCCCTTGATGTTTTCATGAAATTTATCAATCATTTCTTTTGTTATTATATCATCTTTCAATTTTCTACAATCCTTTTTGATTCTGATCATTCTTCCTTCAATTTTCTCACCTAATTTTGAACAATTTTTATCTTCTTCTTCGCTTTTTCTTCTATTTTCGTTAATTCATTCCCTGTTTCGGGCGCCAAAATGTAGTTGCAGGATTTCGTACACTACACCCTTGTCAAGAATCTATGAAAACTAAGTCATAATTCTGGAAGAACAACAACACTTTTATTAAATTCACTTTCAGGAAGATTTACAAGAAATATTAAAACTCAGAAGTACAACTTTCTTTCTGGAGTTTCTCTCTCCTCAAAGTTCTCTCAACTCTTAAAAATGCATCCTCATTTTCTGGATCTATCGTGCCCTTTATATAGGGATTTACATAGTGGAAGACAACTAAGATTTCCCCCTAATTCGGATCTTACTTTGCGATCTCATCGCCATAACTTCAGTCTTCACCATCGCCAACTTTATAACCATCGTGAAGCAGACTTATTATCCATATATCTTTAATCGCTAATCGTTATATCACTCTTCTGTGACACTCGCCAAATGTTATTGAAGAATCTTGCGATAATCTCGTCAAAGTGTCGTTAATACTTGTAGAAACATTTGGGCTTCTCGTAGAAATGTTGTTAATATCGCGAGAATAGCGTTGTAGCGATATTCTGGTACTACAACATCATCCCTCTCTGAATCTAGTGGAACCCTTTATATAGGAATTTACATAGTGGATGACAGCTAAGTTTTCCTTTTCTTTAGGATTTGTTCTGCGATTGTATCGCGATAGCTATAATGTTCATTCTCGCAAGCTTTGTGACCATCGCAAGTTAAACATGCTCTTTTCATGTTTCTTCAATCTTCATCCATTACGTCATTCTTTATCCTATTCTGTGACACTCGCCAAGCGTTGTTAAAGAACTCGCGATGTTCTCGCAGAAGTGTTGTTATTCGCTGGAATACCGTTGTAGCGATATTCTGGTCCTACATCTTGCCCCTTTTTATGTCTTCTTCGCAAAGTGGAGAGGATATGAGAATATTTAACTCTTCATAGTGCTCGCAGCTTATTTTCTTTCCATATTTTCTTCTCGACATGGCTCCGTTATTTTAGCTTAACCGCCTGCACGTGTTGTAGATTCTTCTTTTTACTGACACGTTTCTACTCAACAAGTCATTCCCTTTTGCCTATAAAAGGTAGGATTAGGTTACAAAACTAATTTTTTTCTTTTACTTTTCTATCTCCTTCATCTGTTTATTTTGTTTTCCGTATGCAACTTTTCTCCTTCTTCATATTCTCTTGCTACTGTTCTAATGGAGTCATCAAGGTATGTTTTTCTATTATGATATTTGTTTGAACCAATTTTTACTCATATCTTCCAATCTTCTCTATTTGATTCTTCATAATTCTCATATTATGTTTTCTCTTCAATGGAATTACTCCTAATGTCCAGTCTGTAACTCAAAACCCTAATCCTCGCAAGAGGCCAACTGAAAAGACGAAAAAGAGTTCTGCGAGTAATAAGGTAGTAAGAAACACATTCTATTCCTTAGTAACAGTATTATTGCCTCTGTTTCTTATCTAAGTTATTATTCGCATAATGAATAAAATATCGCTAGACCTCACAAAAGATCCCTCCAAGTTAAAACTCTTGAGGATGATTTCATCATTCCACCGTTGAAATTTGCGAGAGCTATTCCCACCCCTTCGCTAGTGGAACCTCCTTCTTATGTTTTCGAGAACATCGTTGCTAGCATCCCTTTCTCTACTGCCTCATTTTCAAATGAAATTTCTAAAACCGTTGTTAATGAAATTCCCTCCAGTCATTTATTGCCTTCCACTGTTACCTTTCCAAACACTCCTCCTTCTGATGATGCAACTATTATAAATAATTCAAATCTTCAACTCGCCATCATTACCACTTCACCTTCTACACCTCTTCCCTTACCCAAAGAAATACTAGTAGGGGTTGATGCTGCTTTTGAAGTTTTATCTAATATTTTAGATGTTACTAGAAAATCATCTACTGATCCTTTCAAGCATGTTGTTTGCGATACCTTAATCAAATATTTTGGTCCTGACCGCACTGTCTCGCGATCATATTTAGAAGATGAGATTGAGGCTCTAAAAAGGTACATTCAAAATAAAACTTCAGAATGTGATATTCTTAATCATAAGCTTCGCAACTCTTCACTTGATTGCGAGAATCTTCGCAGAGGAATAACGAGCTGAAAGGTATACTTTTCTGCCTCTATCTTTTTGTTTTTCTATTCTAGCAAGTTTTCATCTTCTCTATACTTAAGCTACTTTCTTAAATTCTTGGTTTTGTATATTTAGTTTTAAATCAGAATCGATTCACTGAAAGACTTAAATTTGAATCTATCGCTGAATAAGCTCGTGCTGAAAAATATTCTTGGATGGATCAGTTTAATAGATTAGATAATCTCTACACGTATTCAGTTGATCAAATATATAATCTCACTAATGAGAATAATCAATTATCACAAAGCCAACATTTATTAAATAGTGAGATTACTCGCCTCTCATACTTGTTAGTCAAAGCTAATTTGGCGAAGGAATCTTTATCAGATGAAAATAGAACTTTATCTCAAGAAAAACATAAAATTTCAAGCTTGATGGCAATTTCCTCGCAACAATTGAGTAATCTCCAAAGAATATGTGACAATCAAGAGCAATCTCTGCGTTCTATTAAGGATGAACTCATGGAAGTAACTGAATCATCTGCCGCTGAGATGGATAAACTTATCAAGGGGAGATTAACTCTTAGTTTAAAGGCCAACAAACTTCAAGAACAATATTCCGAATTAAAAGAATCTTATTATTTATTGGCAAAATAAAATTCATATCTCCATTCTAAAGAAGAAAACATAAAATATCGCCTGAAGGGTATAGTTGGGGATAAGTTTGACGATGCCATGAATCAATGGGAGAATTGTTGTTTAACATTAATTCAAAATTTAACTTCACAAAAAGAAGGTAGTCATTTGACTGCTTCACTTGCTGGTCTTTCTGTTAAATTTTTATGTTATATTCCTTGCGAGATCTTCATTTGAATTTTTTCTTGTCATTTTTGTTACTCGCAGAATCTGAAAGAAACCTTCACTCTACCATTTCTGATCTGACTGACAAACTGAATAAAGCTCGCAAAGAAAACAGGATTCTCACTTCTAATCTTGTAAAATTTCGCGACCATGCAGAGAGAAGATTTGATTACCTCGAATTCTTCAAGAATATAGAGATTAGAAACCGTGACATAGGTTTCCTTCGCAAGGTTCATCTTAGTGCTGAAGTTCTTGTGAATGAGATTCTAATTTCTCAATCTCTCCCCACTGTATCTGTTCTTCCTCTAGAAGTTGATGATGATGAAGTTCCTCTTCCCATGGATAAGGAGTTAGAATTTTCCAATGGTGAAGAAGATACCACTCAAGAAGACCCAACGGAAGAAGAAAAAAGTCCTCATAAAGAAGTAGCTACAGGTGGTG
Source organism: Papaver bracteatum (assembly GCA_023529315.1). Taxonomy (NCBI): domain Eukaryota; kingdom Viridiplantae; phylum Streptophyta; class Magnoliopsida; order Ranunculales; family Papaveraceae; genus Papaver; species Papaver bracteatum. Next base: position 1,279,517 of record JAJJWX010003985.1, read on the forward strand.
AAACAATTGTAGATAATGAAGGAGAAACTCGCAATGAGAAGAATGTTGGTGAAGCTAACAATTCTAACATAAATAATGAATCTGGCGAGCCCAACGTTGAAGCTTGAATTTCATTTTTGTTTTCTTTTTCTTCTCCTTTCTTGCGAGCAATGTAACTTTTTGCAACTTTTAAAATCTAACTTTTACTTTTGCTATTTTGAATATTCTCAAGGAAGATAATGATATTTTATTTATCCACTCCCCTTCTTGCCCTTCATTATCTTTCTTGAAATGGTGAATTATTTCATGTATCTTCTTTTTGCGAGCTGTATGGCTATACCTCTTGCAAAAGTAAGAATATATCTGCGATGTAATGAATACTACTGCGATATTCTAAAAAATTCATGAAGGAATCTGTCTTCTCATATATTCTCCTACTATGAACAAATCTTTTCTGCATTCTTAAATAGAATAGTTAATGTTTAAGATTATTCTGTTGGTTTTATTTTGCCTTCCTAGTTAAAGGTCTTATTTTGCCAAATTTTCTATGTCTGCGACAAAATCGCAGGAGTTCTTAATATTTGCATGTAAAGACCCTTTGATCTTGTCTTATCCATATTTTTTCAACTTCTTTGCGACAATATGATAAGTTTAAGTTCTTTTCTGAGAACTAAACCTTATGACATTGCCGTCTTGCGATGAAATCGCAGGACGTCTTTACACTTTCATGTAAAAACCCATTGATCTCATCTTAACTTTTCTCTTATGGCTTGTTGCCTCTGTATAATTTTTGTCACGCGATAATATGATAGGCATAAATGTTCTTGCGATCATAAAGCCCTGTAACATTGCCGTCTTTAGACACTTATCAGCTCCCTAATGGAGGGTGCCGCCCTTATCTTCCCCCTGGTTGCCCCTTCAAGGAGGGCACATCGGCCATACACGACTAGCTCCTCCCATCCGGATTTACCAACAACCAGTTGTTTTTGCAGCCTCTTGTCCTTTATGCCTATAAGGCTTATAGTTACAAGACTGCACCCTAAATAGGGTTTTCTTCGGGCCGAGTGCATCATAGACAAGACTTGCCAAGGATGGCCAGGGTAGTTTCGTACGCCATGGGAACCCTTGACTCAACCGTGTACCTCGGTGCCTTGGTCATACTCTGCACCCCTTAGAATAGATCCTCAGTCGTCCAACCAGGGTATAACCTTATATAGTTGTAAATCCAAGGTCTCTCTCCTGGATAGGTTTTCTTTAACCCCAACATCTGCATGACTCAGGTTCCAGCAGCGGTATAACCTTATCCCTGAGTCATGTAAAGAGATATCCCCTTATATGACGCACTATTAGGTCTTACATTTGCCTCTTGCAAAATTTTATTCGCGAACTAGGGTGCACGCTATAAAGGTTCGTCCCATTCTATTAATCTCTGCGAAATTTTTATTCGCCTTTCTTGCGATATGCTCACAATTCTCAATTGTAAAGAAGAATTTATTATCTATTTCACCATATAACATACCAGCTTCTCTAATCTCACAGAAGTTGTCATTGATAATACCTTTTCAGAAATAATTTATTTCATGGTCTATCAAGTCTTTGACCAACATTTATCCCTTCAGGATCCATTAGTTTGTATGCCCCAGTTCCAACTATCTCTTTAATGATGTACGGCCCATCCCATTTTCTCGCCAATTTTCCACCATTTTCTCGCTGATAACTTGGTGTTTCTCGCAGCACTAGATCGCCTGGTTGGAATTTACGTTCTTTAACACGTTTGTTGTACTCGCGAGCTAATCTTCGTTGATAATTTTCCATATGTTGTAAAGTTTTTTCCCTCTTCTCTTCTAATTCATCTAATTTATTTAAAATCATGCCAGCACTTAGATTTTTTTCCCATGCTTCTCTTTTTGTTGTAGGAATATCAACTTCTGTTGGTAACACAACTTCAATCCCATATGTTAGACAAAAAGGTGACATTCCAGTTGCTTCTCGCCTAGTTGTATTGTAAGCCCATATTGCATTATGCACTTGCTCCCACCATGCCCTGTGGCATCCTTCTAGCTTCTTTTTTAAGATGTCTATGATTGTCTTATTAGTTTCCTCAGCCTGACCATTTGCTTGTGGGTATAAAAAAGTATATTTTCCACATTTTATCTTAAATACATTGAGTAGCAATTCTATATTATGCCCTTCAAATTGCTTTCCATTATCAGACACCAACTGTGCTGGAATCCCAAATCTTCAAATTATATTTTCAAATATGAATGTAAAAATATCTTTATCGCGGATATGTTGTATTGTTTTTACTTCTCCCCACTTTGTGAAATAATATGTTGCAACAATTAGATATCTTCTTTGTCCAGAACCAGGCACAAATGGTCCCACAATATCTAATCCCCATTTCCAAAAAGTCCAGACACTTGTTGAAGATGATAATGGTGCTCCTGGTGCATGTATCTTATTTCCATATCGCTAGCAATCTTCGCAACGCCTTGAGAGTTTCTTTGCATCTTCATGCATATATGGCCAGTAATAGCCTTGCATTTTTGTTCTATATGCCAAACATCTTCCTCCACTATGATTACCATCATCCCCACTATGCAACATCTTTAACACCTTTGGTCCTTCTTCCCTCGTCAAACATCTTAGCGATGGTCCACTAAAAGATCTGCGATATAATACTCCATCTCTTAGCTCATAGTTGGTTGCCCTACTTTTTAATTTATGTGCCTCTTATCGATTTCTTGGAATTTCTCCTCTCGCCAAGTATGCATGAAGATCTTCTCGCCAATCTGTAACGTTGCTCTCTAATTCTTCCTCGCCAGCTTCTACTATCATCACATCTATCTCTTCTTCTTCCTTGTTTATCGATGGTAATAAAAGTGTTTGCATTTTTATGCATCTCGCAGTTGGATTTGTCATCATGATGGATATGAAAGCAAAAGCATCTGCGAGTCTATTATCTTTCCTTGATATGTGTCTCTATTTTATTTTTGGAATTCTCGCAGACAATTCTTCAACAAGTCTTTTGTATTTTCTCAAGGATAGTTCATTTGTTGTGTATTCTCCTTTTATCTGGCGAATAACCAATTGTGAATCGCTGGTGATTCTAGCATTTTCTAACTTCATTTCGATCGCAAATTTTAAAGCATGAATCACGGCCTCATATTCTGTCTCATTATTAGTGGATGTAAATTCCAATCTAAATGAAAAAGCTATTTTTTATCCCTCTGGCAAAATAAAAACAACTCCAATCCCATTTCCCTCTCCATTTGATGATCCATCAACTAATATCTCCCATCTATTGGGTTCTGTTAATAGCTATTTTGGATCTCCATGTTCCTCTTCTACATCCATCATCTCTTCCACAGCTTAATCATCTTCTAAAGGAAATTCAGCTAAGAAATCTGCTATAACTTGTGACTTTGGCGAAGATAGAATTTCATATTAAATATCAAAGTGTCATACTTGTGCATTCCATCTCTCAACTTTCCCTGATCTTTTTGAATTTTTCATTACTGATTCAATTGGTACTTTTGTTAACACTTTGACCTTATGTGCTTGAAAATAGATACGAAGCTTGAAAGTTGCATGAACCAATGCTAGAATTAACTTCTCAATTTTTGAGTAATTTCTTTCAGCAGAATTAAATGTTTTGCTGATATAATAAATTGGCTTCTCCACCCCTACATCTACTCGCAACAATACTGCACTTAGCGCGTATGTGGTTGTCGCTAGATAAATCAATAGTTCTTCTCCTGGTTCATCTTTTTGTAAAATAGATATGTTCATTAAGTGTTTTTTAATTCCTTGGAAAGCCTTTTCACATTCATCTGTCCACTTGAATTTTGTTCCCTTCTTAAGTATATCGAAAAAATGTTTCCACTTGTCTGAAGATGGCGAGATAAATCTTCCTAGCGAGGCTAAGAGTCCATTCAACTTTTGCACATCTTTAACCGTCGCGGGCATTGGCATATCGTGAATTGCTTGCACTTTTTCTGGATCAACGTGTATTCCTTATTTTGATACAATATACCCCAAAAAATTTCCCGAAGTTACTCTGAAAGTACACTTATCAGGATTCACTTTGATATTAAATTGTCGCATTTGATCAAAAATCTCTTTCAAATCTTGCACGTGATTCTCAGCTTCTTTACTTTTGATTAACATATCATCTACATACACTTCTAATGTTTTGTGGATCCACTTTGCAAACACCTTCTCCACCATTCTCTGATATGTTGCACCAGCATTTCGTAAGCCAAAGGGCATCTTTGTATAACAATATAATCCTCTTAGAGCAAAAAATGCGGTATGCTCTTGATCTTCTTCAGCGAGAGAAATTTGATTATATCCTTTATATCCATCCAATGAAGATATTCTTGCATTTCCCGCTACTGATTCAACCATTTGTGGGATATCTGGTAATGGAAAACTATCTTTAGGACAAGCTTTGTTTAAATCAGTAAAGTCTAAGCAAATTCTTATTCCCTTTGTTCTTTTTTGGGACCACCACCATATTTGCAATCCACTCTGGATATTTTGCTTTCCTTATAATTCCTGCATCAAGCATTTTATGTAGCTCTTCTTCTATTTGGGAATGGTATGTTGTTGCTATTTTCCTTATTCTTTGTTTAAATGGTCTTACATCTTTGTTGATTTCTAACTTATGACATGCTATTGAGGGATCTATCCCTGGAATTTCATCAATGTTCCACGCGAATATGTCTTTATATTCTCACAAAATATTTATAGTTCGTTCTTCCTCCTCTGCCTCCATTCTAGTCCCAATTCTCAATATTTTAGGCTCTTCTTCACTCCCAATATTTACTTCCTTTGTTGGTTCTGCTGCAGTGTAACTGGCTTCAGGTTCTCCCATTGGTGTTGGTGTTTTCATAATTCTCGCAAGTTCATCTCCTTCTTGCGAGATTTCACTGGGTATTCCTTTTCCTTTTTTTGCTCTTATCATGTAAACTTTAAATTCTTCTTCCTTCTTTGTTTCTCTCGCCAATTGTCTGCGAGTTTTCCGCAGCTTTGGACGCTCTTCACAATTTCTCACTTCAATTGGTAACACAGCTTCGCAAAATCTGTATCTCCTCTAATTTCTCCAATTCCACTGGGCATAGGGAATTTGATGCAATGTTGATGCTACAACCTTGATTGCATGTATCCACGGTCTTCCTAATATCATGTTATACGGTGATTCCACGTCTACCACACATAATGTTACTTGTGTTTCAATCTCTCCTAACGAAATTCGTACTACTATTTCACCTTTAGGTTTTGTTAAAGATTTTCCAAAGACATGAATATGATATGTTGAACAAGACATTTCTTCATCCTTATATCCCATTTTCTTAAAAGTATGATAAAATATTATATCTACAGAACTTCCTGCATCCACCAAAGTTCTATTCATATCCCACTCTTCTACAGATTTTATTGATTCTTCCTTTCTCATTGGTATAGTGGATACCGTGATTACCAAAGGAGATGTATGACTTAGATTTACTTATGATACTTCTGCTGCTATAAATGTGATCTCCTGCTTTTCCCAATCTTTCAATGATGATATTTTCTCTACCGTCATAATCTTCCTTCCTTCGAAATCCCGTTTATGTATCTTTCCCTTAATATTTTCATGAAATCTATCAATCATTGTTCTTGTTACCATTTCATACTCCAATTTTCTACAATCCTCTTTGATTCTGATCATTCTTCCTTCAATTATTTCACCGATTTGCTTAATGATTTTCTTAATCTTGAACAAGTCTTATCTTTTTCTTCACTTTTCCTGTGATTTTCGTTAATTCAATCCCTGTTTCGGGCACCAAAATGTAGTTGCAGGAAATCCTACACTACACCCTTGTTAAGAATTTATGATAATCAACTCAAATTTGAAGATTAAAACGACACTTTACTCTTTAATTTTCAGAAATGTTACAAGGAACGTAAGAACTCAAGAATACAACCTTTGTCTTGGAGTTTTTCTCTCCTTAAGACTCTCTCAACTCTCAAAAATACATCATCCCTCTCTGAATTTAGTGGAACCCTTTATATAGGAATTTACATAGTGGATGACAGCTAAGTTTTCCTTTTCTTTCGGATTTGTTTTGCGATTGTATCGCGATAGCTATAATGTTCATTCTCGCAAGCTTTGTGACCATTGCAGGTTAAACATGCTCTTTTCATGTTTCTTCAATCGTCAACCATTACGTCATTCTTTATCCTATTCTGTGACACTCGCCAAGTGTTGTCAAAGAACTCGCGATGTTCTCGCAAAAGTGTTGTTATTCGCTGGAATACCGTTTTAGCAATATTCTGGTCCTACAGAAATGACACGTGTCGCATGGAGAAAGCATGACTTATATTGCAGTTTAACCCACCATATAGAAGGTATCCCTTCGGTCAACCGATTTTTATTTTTTTGAAGCATGTAAATAAAATAAACGATTGGACTGTTATTACACGAGGGAATTTCATTCCCAATGAGTCACTTAAAAGGATTTGATTGATGCACGGTGGGATAGCCTGGTCCCAGATTCTAAACGAATAATTTGTTGTTTTGCTTTTGTCCGCCGCTTCGTTTGCTAGCCCATCCGCTGCCCTGATTTCCTTCTCTATATGTGTGTTGGATATCACAAACTAGAATTTAGCGCATTCTTTGTTTTATTTCTGCAATCATTTTCGAAATATACCAAGGAGATTCAGTTGGAGTCCTTATGAATCTCATGAGATTTTCTGAGTCCGTTTCGAATAGCACTTTATTCCATTGTCTTTCCGTTGTCGTTCTGGTTGCTAGAAGAGTTGCATATGTTTCAGCGGTGATGGCATCAATTATTCCTAAAGGATGGAAAATAACCAAAATTGTAATTAAGTTTGAGTCCCTGCAAATGATCCCTGCTCCTGCTAAACCTGGGTGTCCCCTAGCTGATCCATCAGTATTTATCTTGATCCAGTCTGATTCTTTATTAGAGCATTGCTCGTTCGAACTCGCATGCGTTTCTATCTCAAGCATGTTTATCAATGTTAGTGATCAAAACTATAAGTCTTGATTTCTAGTCTACTATAGCTAAGGTCTCGGACTAGGATAAAAAGTGTAGTTGAGCTCAAGAACTCCATGGCAATCATCATACATGATGAAGGACTACTCAAGGAACTGGTGGATCTTCATCGACTAAAAGTTATGCGAAGACTTGAACTTATCTATCACTCAAAAGTCTATTTATCTCATATCTTGAGACAAAAGTCGTTTTGCTATATAGATTTAGATTATACACATTTGGTATTTCGAGTCGAGTTTACCTCGCCTATCTATTTCTCGAAATATGTGTTGGTAAAGCTTTCTCTTTATCCAAGTTCATCTTTTACCTAGTGACGAAAGTCATGTTAAGTTTTAATCACTTTGAAAATTGCTCTGACGAAAAATGGTTTATGAGTAACAACTATATAACGTCCTCTGAGAATGTTTCAATGATTGAAATGAGAATTTAGACTATATAATCATTGGAGGATATAAGCATTGTTGTGGTAACACATATATGTATAATTCTTTATTGCTTGAACCAATGTTTGTGAACTTTGTTTATCAAGTAAAACCGGAGAAGTGCGTGAGCTAAGTCCGCGAACCCAGTCCGCGAACTGGCGAAGTTCTCAAACCCAAAATTTTCTGCTGGAGTTTGTGAACTCTATCCGGGAACTTAAGTCGGCAAACCCAGTCCACGAACTTGAGTAGGTTATGTCTAAAAAAGATGTTTGTGAACTTATCTTTATAAACTAAGGAATGCAATTGCAAACCGTGGCTATATAGTTTATGAACCGATTCGAGTGAATCAAATTGTTTTTGCTTCAATTGTGTCTTGTGTAGTACATAAAATTTCCTTGCAATTGAACAACTATCTAACTAGTTCATTTGAGTCATTTGAACTAGTTATGGTGAAGAAGAATATGGTTGATATGAAAGTTATCATATGGCTAACCATTTGGTTAACTATTGTTGAACCAACTAATATACAAGTTTGGGTACGGTTACACAAGCCTACAAATTTGCATTTCATTTGTGTATAACAAGCTATGTTTTCGATCTAACGGTTGATAAATATTAGCTTGAATCTAATCAGGTTTTCATCTAACGGTGAATATTGAATGCTTTATTACCAAGATAACATTGATTGCAAAACCTGACTTGAAAGACTATATAAGGGAGAACTCTAGCAACTGGGAAACCTAATCCCCACACAATTTGTGTGATACTAGTTGTGCTAAGCTAGAATCGATTCTCCTTTAACCTTTGGTTTCTTCTTCTATACCAGGTTAACGACTTAAAGACTTCATTGGGAATGTGAAGCCAGACTGATACTACTTTCTTGTAGTTGTGTGATATGATCTTGTTGTTTCTATCATACGAGTACAATTATAATAATTGACTTGATATTTCTATCTCCGATAGGCAAGATAAAAAGTAGTCACAAACATCTTCGTCTCATCGTTTGTGATTCCACAATATCTTTTTTCGCTGCGTTTATTAAGACTATTGTGAGGTGATTTATAATATTAGGTTATTCTTCGGGAATATAAGTCCAGTTTATCTATTGGTTCCTGTTCACCTTGATTTATCAAAAGACGGAACAAAACTCGTAGGTATATACGTGGGAGACGAATTTATCTATTACCGTATACTTTTCTATGTGATACAAATTTTTTTATTAAAGTCTTCGACTTTGGGTCGCAGTAACTCTTAGTTGTGGGTGAGATCATCTAAGGGAATCAAGTACATAGTATCCTGCTGGGACATAGATGTAGGAGCATAACTGTACCATGGATCAGTGTGAGATTGGTTGGGGTTTAACTACAGTACATACCGAATTTAGTTTGGAATAGGCTAGTGTTTGTAGCGTCTTAATATAGTGTGTGTTCAATCTGGACTAGGTCCCAGGGTTTTTCTTCATTTGCGGTTTCCTCGTTAACAAAATTATGGTGTTTGAGTTATTTATTTTTCGTATTATATTTGTTATATAATTGAAATATTACAGGTTGTGCGTTGTTCAATCAATTAGAATATCCGACCTTTTGGTTATTGATTTCAATTGATTGACACTTGGATATTGGTCTTTGGTACCATCCAAGTTATCTCTCTTGTATTTAATCGAGACTCGCAGTTTGCTTGAGTAAGATTTAAATTGAGAGATAGAGATATAAACTCTTTGATATATTGTTCTATTGATTGAGTCTAATTGTCTAGTTGATTTTCTAGAAAGTATGTTGGAGTTTGTGCATACAGATTGCTAAGTGAAATATTTGGTGTGCTTGTTAGACCCCCGCTTTTTCAATTCGTATCAGAGCAGGCAAACATGTTCAATACCTAAAAAGTATGTGTTTGTGGCGAACTGACGCTATGGACGATAAAGTCTCTTATAACGCTTCACCAGGTTTAAAAACCAATCGTAGAAGAAGTTCTGATAAACTGGTTATTCTCCAAAAATGGTTGGATGAACAAATCCGGATCAATTCTGATCTTGTTGCAGAAATTTCATTACTTAAGGATTTGAAACCCATTACAAATCCTTTAATGGATATTATTAACTCCAGTCGTTCCTCCTTGAAGAATGGTCATACATCAGGTGATAAACAACGATTAAATGTTGAGAAAACTGATATGACTCAGAACTGCTCTGCTGAACTAAAAGGTGATGGACCATGTTTGTTTTGTGATGATTCTGTAGGAGCGGAATATCACAACAAATAATAACTTACAAAATTGTGGAGAGAAAAGACATCTTGCGAGCAAAGGAAATCACGAGGAAAGCAAAAGGAGTTCGCGAAGTGAAGTTACGAAACTTCGCAAGATAATTCTCAAATCCGAAATGGCGGGACAACACAACTGTCATATTTTGTAAGATCATATAAATAGTCATTTAGGCATAAGAAGTAGGAGAGATCTTTTTAGTAGGAGATGATAATTTTATGAGGAGAGAGAGATTTTATTTTCTTTATCATCTTCCTCCCCAAAATTCTAGAGCTCCAAATATTCATTAATGGAGTCTCAATTGTAAAATCATGTAATCACATACAATCACTAGTGAAGAACCGTGGATGTAGATCACATTGATCGAACCACGTAAAAATCTTTGTGTCACTTTTATAATTTTAGTACTTTAATTCTTAGTTTCATATCAAATTAATTATATTTAGGAATCATTTTAATGGATTCTTATGAGGGTGTAGTTGTGAGATAATCCGCAACTACATTTTTGGCGCTAGAAACAGGGACCTGATCTTGTTGGTTCAAGAAAGTTTAGGAAAAAACAGTAATGAAGTTTGGGAAAAATTCTACTGGATCTATAAATTTTGTGAGAAAGTTTCAATGGAGAAATTATGTCGAACATAGACAGTAGTTCAAGAAAGAAAAAACACAAGATGAAGATACACAAGCTACGTCAAAAAGGACGAATCTCAATATCAGAAGGATTCGCATTAGCTATGAGTTGCAAAAGGACAAAATCTCTTTTCCTTTACTTAATTTTATGTTATTTGTTGCCTTTGATCTAGGAAAGTTAACTTAAACTTGTGTATATTTTACTCGTTTGATTTGTTAGATTGCAGGAGAACGAAGACACATAACAACCTTAAAGCTTCCTTTGCAAATATCTTTGCGAAGGAGAAATATATCATCAAAGGGAGATAGCTCATTTTGGCAAGACAGGGAGAAATATATGATCAAAGGGAGAAATATATCATCAAGGCTTCCTCTTATGAGAAAGAAATGTACGAAATTACCTCATTATGCACCATCAGGAGGAATGATTGACAAGAAATAAATCTTGCGAAAGAAATAAATCTTGCGAAAGAAAATCATCTTGACGACATTCCTTCTTGCTACGGCCAACAGTCAACAGTTTATGTACACCCGTCAACATGCATTACACATGGGATCTATATTATATATGGCGTCTAAGCGCGAGCAAACTTGTCAAAATATTGATCACATGCTACGATTTGTCAATTAATCAGAGCTTACGAGGATAGAGTGATGCTTATTGACCTACCACCGGTGAGGGAAGCAGCAAAGCTTCAGTAAGAAGTATTCATCAATCTTCTATAAGGGAGAATTATTTGATAGCTGTGTACAATATCTAAGCGGTTTGCAATTTAAAGTTTTGGTAAGTTTTGGTAAGTTCGTACTTCTGGTGATTGAGAAATGGACATCCCTCTCAATCACCAGCTTGCCTACTCCTTCCGGTCAGTTTCCTATTCTAATAACAACATCATCATCACAAACCGAAACCCGACTATAACCAAACTGTTATCATCACCGTCAGCTTCCAAGCTCTTTCCAACTCGAGTTCTATCCATTCTCCATCTCCATTGACAGTAACTAACTCCTTCATCACTGATCATTGACCATCAAGAATCATCATTCGCCTTCTCTACCATTCACATCATTCCTTCCATCAGAGAACCATAGCTGCACGCGAGATACTCATCACAATATATGTTCAGAATTCATCAAGCTTCGAACAACGGTTTAAGTTCTATCCCCACTTACTACTAAGAACAATTTACTTGAAGAGGAAGGGTCATCAGTTCGCAAGAATCAGAAGTTGCGAAGATAATAGTTCATTCGAAGCTAAACCAACCTACGAAAATGAAAAAAAGGAAGGAAATACAAAAATGAAGTTAAATATGCTCAGCAACTAGACATACTACCCAATACCAATGGCTATACATGAACAACATAACTAAAGGGGAAGTGTTCTTATCATCTCTTTCTGATCACTAAAAATATGACTTAAGCAAATTTGAAAATTTATATTACCGTTTATAACTTCGTGGTTTCATTGAAGTAGATTAAAATCACTAGCCATATTTCATTTAATCATTTACAACTTGATATTATTGAGTCTTCTTAATTGTTTAAATACTTGAGATGCAGATACATTAGCTTGGCCCAGAAACTCTATTGAGTATCGAGTACTATAAGAATTGCGAAGCTTCGCAAAACCTCACCCAAATCATTTCTTCGTGGAATAGAATAGCAGAAGAAGGAAAGATGTGATGATTTCATTCACTTCGAAAATAACAGATCAGCGGAATGAGGATTGATTTGTAAATTTAATATAGTCATTAACGTACTCAAATAACAAAGAAACCTTCATCAAATAACCAGTGTGAGGAAGAGAAGCAGTTGTACAATTGCGAATAAAGTTTGAGAAGCAGGCCAAGATTGTTAATAACGACAAAAAAATATTTGACAACACCAGCTCATAAAATCAATAACAGGGAGTGAAGAAAATAAGGGAGAATTTCAGAGATGAAGCTGCAAGGGAAAAATGAAACAAAGAAGACTAGTCTGCGAAGTATACTTAAGAAACATCGTACATACGTTTCTGCGTAGTTACTAGTTTCTACGAAGAAGAAAAACCAGGAAAGAAAGAAGTTACCAATCCTGCGAGGAGGGGAGGAAGCGATAACAAGAATCTGACACACAGTGAGTGGATACACACTGTTCAAGTTGAGCCTGACGTGATCTCAATGTCTTTTGTTCCAATTACTTCTCTTCTGAATGAAGTACCTGGGAGTGGATTCTTGAGCCATGCGATCAACCTTTATCTGCGATATAAACAGCCTATTGAAGAACTCCATCAGTTTTTGGAATTTCAACTGCCACGACAATGGGCATCAGTGTTCAGTGAGCTTCCTCTTGGGCCACAACAGAAGCAGCAAAGCACCTCATCTTTACAATTCAGCTTCATTATCAGCTCGCAAAACTCGAAGTTAAACCAACCTATAAAGATGAAGGAAGGGCGAAGTAGAATACGCTCTTTGGTATTAAATTGATATGGGAGAATCTCTCACTTATACAGACGAAAGAAACCTTACTTATGAAAGAAGGAGGGGACCTAATATTGTTTACGAACAATGCATGAATTTTTATTTACGAACATATATACTTCGCAAATATTGTTTGACTCAACAACGCATCAATATCAACAATTACAAGAGGATAAGTTAAGAGAATTTTATCTTTTTACACAAACAGAAGCTAGTGCAGATGGTTTGAGGTGAAGAGAACAAGCAATGTGACGCAAGTTCGAGTCTCCCCATTCGAAAAATTTTTTTTGCACTTCGCAAATGTTTGCCATGCGAATATTCGCAACACCAACACTTCTACTCTTTTCACTTCGCAAATATTTACCTTGCGAACCTTCGCAGCATAAATTTATATCGTAAATATTTCCTTCGCAGATGTTAACTTCGTACAAATGTTTACTTCGCAGATATTCGTCTACTTCGTGTAAATCATTACTTCGCAGACATTCGTTTACTTCATTCAAAGATTTATTTCGCAAGATTTTTGGATATTTCGCAAGAAGAGAGTGGGAGATTATTTCACAAGAAATGGCAAATCGTATACTTCGCAAAAGACAACAACAAGCCAAAAAAGGTAAGTACCATTTCCTTGAATATTTTATTTACAGAAGACAAAAGACTTTTGATTTTATTTACCAAAAACGATATACTCGTAATATTTCAAAAATTTCTAAGATTTCAAAACATTTCAAAGATTTTTTATATTGGTGAAAAACGATACAATCGCAAGATTAAAAAATGAATTTATCACAAAAATTTTAAGATCTCAAAAATTTTCAAAGATTTCAAAATTACAAAAACAGAGAAAATTAAATTCCTGTATTTCTATAGAAAAATTTTGATTGAAAGACGTGATATGAATACTCACAACTATATTTCCTCTTATACTAAACATTCTATGAAAACATTCAACATTTTATGTACATGAAAAATTTATGATGAATTTTTACGAATAAAAGAATTTGGATTCTACTTATAAAAGGCGAAAAAATACCGCCAGAAATTTATTGCGATTAACTTTCATTGAAGAAAGAAGAAAAAATTTATTTGCGAACAAAAGACCGCAAACTGTGATCAGCCTCCAAAAAAGAAAGAGAGCCGAAGAAAATTTTATACAGGCGAACCTTTGTGGCGTACACCCTAGTTCGCGAAGCTATATTTCGTAAGAGGCAAAGTCCTAAAGTACGTCATTTAAGGGGGTACCTATAAACGTGGCTAAGGGTAACCGGAACACCACCAAGGACCCTTAGTACATGGTAAAAATTTAGGGGTACAACCCAATAATTGGGTACCTATCCGGGTTAGACACCTTGGATTCTCACCTAATCTAGCGACATTACGCAATATAAAATGCGGTGTAAGAGGATTTAGGTTGGGCGACTAAGGCATACTGTCTTTCCCAAGAAGTGCAGAAAACGATCAAGGCGCCGAGGTACACGGTTGAGTCAAGAGTGCCGGGTGAGGTTGAACCACATCTGCCATTTTTGACAAGTCTTGGCAAATGATGCACTTGGCCCAAAGATACCCCATAGGGTGCAACCTCGTAACTATAAGCCCTATAGGCAAAAAAGATAAGAGGTTGCGATCAAAAGCTGGTTGTTGGCATAACCGGATGGGAAGAGCTAACCTTGTATGGTCGATGTACGCTTCCTTGAAGGGGCAACCAGGGGGAAGATAAAGGGCAGCACTCTCCATTAGGGAGCTGATACGTGCTATAAGACGCAAATGTCACGAGGCTTCTTGTTTGCGAAAACATAAAGGCTTGTCATATTTGTGCAACAAATGAAGTTCTGCGAGCATTCTAAAAAAAAAAAAAAAAAAAAAAAAAAGAGAGAGAGAGAGAAGGAAAACATACAAAAAGAACTCGCAGAATAAAGAAGTTAAGATGAGATCAATGGGTTATTACATGAAAGTGTAAAAACGTCCTGCGATTTCATCGCAAGACGATAATGTCACGAGGTTGTATGTTCGCAAGAATGTTCAGACTTGTCATATTATCGCAAATACAAAAATTTACTACAAAAGAGGTGGAAAAATAAGACCTTTACTTAGGAAGGCATGATAAGACCACAACAATTAATGAAATTCATTACATCAAAATCATTGAAGAAATTATACAAGAATATACATTATGAAGATCTGAAAAGAAGACAGCTTCGTCAAGATCATTGAAGAATTTTTACAAGAAGATATATCATGAAGTTCTGATAAAGAAGACAATCCCATCAAGATCATTGAAGAATTTTTACAAGAAGATATATCATGAAGTCCTAACAAAGAAGACAATCCCATCAAGATCATTGAAGAATTCTTACACGAATATATATCACGAAGTCATACCAGAAGAGGCGATTTCATTCGCGAAAATACACAAGTAAACTTGCGAAGATGATTATATAAATAGAGGCAATTCAAAGATATATCAATTTTACCGCAGAAAAATGAGCTAAGTAACACAAACATTAGCTATGCATTATAATAGATAAGTATTCACATCATACAAGTATCATACTTGCATCATACAAGCATCATATTTGCATCATACAAGCATCATATTCGCATCATTCAAGCATCATATTTGCATCATAAAAGCATTGCATAAGCATTTCATGGCATAAGCATCGCATACACATTTCATAACATAATCATTACATAAATATTATATTCGCACAAGTATGTTATAAAATTTTACAGGAAAATACCGCGAAAGTTCGCAGAAAAATTCATAATTCGCAGGACTATTCATAATTCGCAACAGTATATTCGCAACAGTATGTTCGTAACAGTATATTCGCAGCACTATTCATAGCACTATTCGCAGCACTATTCAGAAGTTCGGAAATTCGCAGAAATATTCAGAAGATAACATGGTTACCACTTGAGGCAGAGGCAACATAACAATAGAGACGCAATTTAATTATTCAACATTTTCTCAAGAATTCTCCTTCATAGATAAAGAACAGAGGCAACTATGGATATCCAAGAAAATATTTTGTATTCTTTATCTTCTCAGCAGGAACTCTTACCAAAAATGGAATAATAATTTCACATGAACAGAGGCAATATTTATCACTATCATCAAGGATACTTCATACTTCTTATATATTTCGAGGATTGAGTACTTCTTATACTTCTTCAAGGATATTTTATATTTCTTATACTTGATACTTCTTCAAGATACTTCGCACACTTCATACTTCGCAAGATGATACTTCTAATTACTTCTTAAAGCTTCAGAACTTCGCAAAAGAATAGAAGCAAGTATATACTTTTTGAGTTTGATATTCTTTCGCTCGTTCCTTCATCAACAAAGATCAAAGACTACTACAACAACAGATTTTTTCTTAAAGATCGCTCTTCAAGCAATATTCAAGAAAAAAGAGGCAAGATGTAGGAGCGGAATATCACAACAAATAATAACTTACGAAATTGTGGAGTGAAAAGACATCTTGCGAGCAAAGAACATTTTGCGAGCAAAGGAAATCACGAGGAAAGCAAAAGAAGTTCGCGAAGTGAAGTTACGAAGCTTCGCAAGATAATTCTCAAATCCGAAATGGCGGGACAACACAACTGTCATATTTTGTAAGATCATATAAATAGTCATTTAGGCATAAGAAGTAGGAGAGATCTTTTTAGTAGGAGATGATAATTTTATGAGGAGAGAGAAATTTTTAGAGAGATTTTATTTTCTTTATCATCTTCCTCCCCAAAATTCTAGAGCTCCAAATATTCATTAATGGAGTCTCAATTGTAAAATCATGTAATCACATACAATCACTAGTGAAGAACCGTGGATGTAGATCACATTGATCGAACCACGTAAAAATATTTGTGTCACTTTTATAATTTTAGTACTTTAATTCTTAGTTTCATATCAAATTAATTAGATTTAGGAATCATTTTAATGGATTCTTATGAGGGTGTAGTTGTGAGATAATCCGCAACTACATCTTCTTATCACTTTCAACATGATGGTGTGTCTTTTCAAAAGAGACTAAAAGTTTCAAGTAATCTTCACAAGAAAATTAAACAACTCATTGCTTCTCTAAAACGACATACAAAACTATTAGGAAATCCTAAATAGAATAGTACTGATAGTATGGGAGCTTTTGTTTTAAAATCAATGTCACCCTTTCAATGGTTTCTTGATAGTGGATATAACAGACATATGACAGGGGATCACACTTGGTTTATTTCTTCAGATGACTATGAAGGTGGACCAGTAACTTTTGGAGATGGGAGTTGTTACTACATAAGCAAGAAGGGAACGATCAAATTACCTAGCGTACCTGAAATCCATGATGTAGTCTACGTAAAAGGTATGACTGCAAATCTTCTGTCTGTTAATCAAATTTGTGACAAAGGACATCGAGTTATCTTCAATGAAAATGGATGTGACATTGTAGACAAAACTGGGAAAGTAATTTTTCAGGGAATTCATGGTAAATAATTGTTATCTTCTGGATACTCATTTCAGCAATTGTTGCAATTTGACTAAGGTGGAATCTACACATCTTTGGCATGCACATTTTGGTCACATCAACTATCATCTTCTAACTAAGATCATTAACAAAGAACTTGTTAGAGGCATTCCCAAAATTAATGCAAAGATTGAAGGTGTTTGTGGTTCCTGTCAAAAGGGTAAACAAACAAAAGTTCACCATAAATCATATCGAGACATTCTAACTAAAGCTCCACTTGATTTAATTCATATGGATCTCTTCGGACCAATTCAATAACCCACAGTTGCTGGTAAGAAGCATTCTTTAGTTATGGTAGATGATTACACCAGGTTCACTTGGGTTACGTTCCTATCTCATAAGAATGAAACCCTTCAATATTATTGTTAATAGAATCAAAAACAAACAAGGTCGCAAACTAAAGAAAATTATAAGCGACCGTGGAACTGAATTCTAGGATACTAAGGTGTTTGAATTCTGTGACAAACTGGGAATTATTCAATAATATTCTCCACCTATTACTCCTCAAGCTAATGGAGTTGCAGAAAGAAAGAACATAAACATTCAGGAGATGGCCAGGGTAATGCTCCATAACAAAAACTTACCTTTAAGATTTTGGGGAGAAGATGTCTTCATAATATGCTATTTGATCAACCGTGTATACTTACGGTCTAAAACCCTCAATACTCCTTATGAGTTGTGGTACGGTAGAAAACCCAACTTGCACTATCTTCGAGTGTTTGGTAGTAAGTGCTACATTCTAAAAGATCGAGAACATATAGGGAAATTTAATTCCAAAAGTGATGAAGGTATATTCCTTGGCTATGCTCCTGATAGTCGTGGTTTCCGAGTATTTAATCTCAGAACTAGGTCATAATTGAATATGCTAATGTTATTATCGATGATATTAGTAATTGTCATCATGATAATCCTCCTGCTAAATTGCCTCCAACTGAGACAATTGAGAAAGTCAAAGAAATACCAGAATTAGTTGAAGTCATCCAAACTTTTATTGATCCTGATATTTCTAGTGACGAGGAGAAGATCACTGATCAGGCTACTCTTGAAAAACAAGAACGTGTCCCTGCATGACATCTCTGGGTTCAAAGGAATCATGATCCCAACAGTATTATTGTAGGAAGAGATTCTACAGCTAAAACGAGAGGACAAGTTCAAAATATTTGCAATTTTGGTTATTATCTGTCACAAGTAGAACCAACAAATATTGATGAAGCTCTTAGTGATCCATTTGGGTGAATGCAATGCATGAAGAGTTAAATCAATTTCAAAGACAATACGTATGGGAACTTGTACCTTTTCCCTCCAATGTTAATATTGTTGGTACGAAATGGATATTTAAGAACAAGTCTGATGAATTTGGCACAATTGTCAGAAATAAAGCCAGACTTGTCGCTCAAGGATATTCACAAATTGAAGGCATCGACTTTTACGAAACCTTTGAACCTGTGGCATGCCTTGAGTCCATTAGACTTTTATTATCTCGTGCTTGTTTTCTCAAGGTTAAGCTTTTCCAAATAGATATTAAATTCACGTTCCTAAACGTAATTTTAAAGGAAGAAGTCTATGTTGCTTAACCTAAAGGTTTTAAAAACTGTGTTTTCCCAGATCATGTTCTTAAACTCAAAAAGGAATTATATGGGCTAAAACAAGCACCTAGAGCCTGGTTTGAAAAACTTACAACTTCTCTTATTAGAAAAGGTTTTTCAAGAGGTGGAGCTGATAAAACTTTGTTTACAAAATGGAGTGGGAAATATGTTGTCATTTCTCAAGTCTATGTAGATGATATTATCTATGGTTCAACTTCTGTGAAGCTTGCAAAGGATTTCCAAGTTTCGCTTGCTAAAACTTTTGAAATGAGCAATGTTGGTGAATTAAAGTTCTTCTTAGGATTACAAATTCAACAACACAAGGATGAAATTTACTTATCCCAAGAAAAATATGCAAGGGATATTGTGACAAGATTCAGCCTGGATAAGTCTTCTCCAAAATTGACACCTATGCCCACTACTGGTAAACTGCATAGAGATGAGAAGGGAGTAAAAGTAAATCAAAAATCGTATTGATCTGTTATTGGAAGCCTTTTATATCTTATAGCTACTAGACCTGGTATTTCTTTTAGTGTTGGTTGTTGTGCTAGATTTCAGGCTAATCCTAAGGAATCTCATCTCGCAGCTGCAAAAAGGATCATACGATACGTCAATCACACTGTCGGGTATGGTATATCCTACACCTTTGATACTAACACTGACCTTTCTGCTTATTCTGATATTGATTAGGAAGGATGTGTAGAAGACATAAAAAGTACATCAGGGGGTTTCTACTATATAGGACTGAATCTTGTGGCTTCGCATAGCAAAAAACAAAATTCACAATCCTTGTCCACATGCGAAGCAGAGTATATTGCTGCTGGATCATGTTGTACTCAACTTATATGGATGAAACAAATGTTGTCTGACTATGAAGTTGATACTAGAATAATGAAGATCTTTTGTGATAACTCTAGTGCGATTCGAATCACTGAGAATCCCGTTGAGCACTCAAGAACAAAGCACATTGATATAAGGTACCATTTTATTCGAGATCTTTATGAGAATAGTATCATAAATATGGAATATGTGCCTTCCGAACAACAATTGGCTGACATTCTCACCAAACTATTAGACACTGCTATATTTCAACACTTATGACAGTCTATTGGTGTTGTTTTGGTTCATTAGTTGTTTCCATGACTCTTGCCCCTGTGCTTATCTCGATCTTTTGGTCTATTGAGTTGGATCTCCAGTGTGTTTACTTCAAGTTTGCGTTTGTTTACATAGGTTGATTTTTTGTCAAGTTGTTTAGTGTGTTGTGTCCAACGAAATCCATCTTTTCTTTTTGAAATTAAGGCATCTCTTGTTGTTCTTTCGGGAATGACATAATATGGGGGAGAGTTCTTAATTGACCTTGTGCTTAATTGCTAAATCTTTGTGGGGAGTGCGGCTGTGGAATATTATAGGGGTTATCTTGTATCTTTATAGACTCCCTGATGAATGCATTTAGCTTTGGCTTTATGATTGCATCTAAATAAGATGATATGTGCTTTCTTTTGGACATGAAATTTCTCTTTTGGAAATTTCATTAGGATCCATTTCTTGTACCTTTGCCAATTTTATTGACAAAAAGGGGAAGAATTAATATGTAGTTCACACTACAAATACATTGGTTTTCGGATCATTATGTAAGGGGGAGTGCTTTCCATATGAGATGGAGTATTGACTAAGGGGGAGTGACATATCACCATAGTATTTTTGTTAAAGTTGTAATGCAATTAGACTTTGACGATGTGTAATGATACTATGACATTGTATAACAATGATTGAAAACTCATGTTTTCTCGTTGTTATAGCTACGTATTTTCAACAACGATGATGCTAAACTTACTACCTTTGGGATCATTGGAGTACTTGGAAGTAACGAAGATTTCGAGTAATGTTGAAGATTAGACATGTGGAATAGGAGCTACAAAGTTTATTTATATATTTTTTGTATTTCATATGTATTGATAGTTTTGTCACTAAAATTGACAAAGGGGGAGATTATTAGAGCATTGCTCGGTCGAACTCTCATGTGTTGCTATCTCAAGCATGTTTGTCAATGTTAGTGATAAAAACTATAAGTCTTGATTTTTAGTCTACTATAGTTAAGGTCTCGGACTAGGATAAAAAGTGTAGTTGAGCTCAAGAACTCCATGTAAATCATCATACAAGATGAAGGACTACTCAAGGAACCAGTGGATCTTCATCGACTAAAAGGTATGTGGAGACTTGAACTTATCTATCACCCAAAAGTCTATTTATCTCATATCTTGAGATAAAAGTCATTTTTCTATATAGACTTAGATTATACATATTTGGTATTTCGAGCCGAATTTAACTCGCCTATCTATTTCTAGAAATATATGTTGGTAAAGCTTTCGCTTTAGCCAAGTTCATCTTTACCTAGTGATGAAAGTCATGTTAAGTTTCAATCACTTTGAAAATTGCTCTGACGAAAAATGGTTTGTGAGTAACAACTATATAACGTCCTCTGATAATATATTAATAATTGAAATGAGAATTTAGACTATATAACCATTGGAGGATATAAGCATTGTTGTGGAAACACATATATGTATAAGTCCTTACTGTTTGAACCAAAGTTTGCGAACTTTGTTGATTAAGTGAAACCGGAGAAGTGTGTGAGCTAAGTCCGCAAACACAATCTGCGAACTGGCGAAGTTCTCAAACCCGATAATTTCTGCTAGAGTTTGTGAACTCCATCCGGGAACTTAAGTCCGCGAACCCAGTCCGCGAAATTTAGTAGGTTATGTCTAAAAACAATGTTTGTAAACTTATATCTTTATAAACTAAGGAATGCTATTGCAAACCGTGAGTTTATAGTTCATGAACCGATTCGAGTGAATCAAAACGTTTTTCCTTTAATTATGTCTTATGTAGTACATGAGATTTCCTTGTAATTTAACAACTCTCAAACTAGTTCATTTGAGTCATTTGAACTAGTTATGGTGAAGAAGAATATGGTTGATATGAAATTTATCATATGGCTAACCATTTGGTTATACTATTGTTGAACCAACTAATGTACAAGTTTGGGTACGGTTACACAAGCCTACAAACGTACATTTCATTTGTGTATAACAAGCTATGTTTTCAATCTAACGGTTGATAAATTTTAGCTTGAATCTAATCAGGTTTTCATCTAACGGTGAATATTGAATACTTTTTTCCCAAGCTAACATTGATTGCAAACCCTGATTTGAAAGACTATATAAGGGAGAACTCTAGAAACTGGGAAACCTAATCCCCACACATTCTGTGTGACACTAGTTGTGCTAAGCTAGAGTCAATTCTACTTTAACCTTTGGTTTCTTCTTCTAAACCAGATTAACGACTTAAGACTTCATTGGGATTGTGAAGCCAGATTGATACTACTTTATTGTAGTTGTGTGATCTGATCTTTCTATTTCTATCGTACGAGTACAATTGTAATAATTGGCTTGAGATTTACATCTCCGATAGGCAAGATAAAAAATAGTCACAAACATCTTCGTCTCATCGTTTGTGATTCCACAATATCCTTTTTTGCTGCATCGATTAAGACTATTGTGAGGTGATTGATAATACTAGGTTGTTCTTCAGGAATATAAATTCGGGTTATTAATTGGTTCATGTTTACCTTGATTTATCAAAAGACGGAACAAAACTCGTAGGTATATTCGTGGGCGACGGATTTATCTATTTCCGTAGACTTTTTTGTGTGATACAAATTTGTTTATTAAAGTCTCCGGATTTGGATCGTAGCAACTCTTAGTTAAGGGTGAGATCAGCAAAGGAATCAAGTACGTAGTATCCTGCTGGGATCAGAGACGTAGGGGCATAAATGTACCTTGGATCAGTGTGAGATTGGTTGGGGTTCAACTACAGTCCAGATCGAAGTTAGTTTGGAGTAGGCTTGTGTCTGTGGAGGATTAATACAGTGTGTGTTCAATCTGTACTAGATCCCGGGGTTTTCTGCATTTGCGGTTTCCTCGTTAACAAAATTTTGGTGTCTGTATTATTTCTTTTCCGCATTATGTTTTTTATATAATTGAAATAATAGAGGTTGTGCGTTGTTCAATCAATTAGAATATCCGACCATTTGGTTGTTGATTTAAATTGATTGAAACTTGGATATTGGTCTTTGGTACCATCCAAGTTATCTCTCTTGTATTTAATCGAGACTCGCAGTTTGGTTGAGTAAGACTTAAATCGAGAGATAGAGATATAAACTTTTTGATATACTTTCTATTGATTGAGTCTAATTATCTAGTTGATTATCTAGAAAGTATATTGGAGTTTGTCCATACAGATTGTTAAGCGAAATATTGGGTGTGGTTATTGTTATACCCCAGATTTTTCATTCTGGTCTGGTCCAACCTACATAAATAGTTATTGATGTTGCCTGTAGTAATCCTGGTTGGTTGTTCCCCAGGTATTACTGGTGGGGAGAAGTTTTATTCCCATTCAAATTCCTGCTGTTGTTGTAAAGATCTTGTGAGAATGTCTTGAGGTGTAGAGTCAATTTATCTGAAGACGAGTTCGTTTCTGGTTGTCCAGAGGGACCAAAAGAGATAACAATAAGTTGTGATGGAAGATGAATTGACTGTAGATTGAAGAATTTGGGATATTTTTGTTTGAGTGATTATGGTAAATAGGTGGTTAATGTTGTTGGGAGAATTTATTCTTATGAGATTGGTTAGCCTACTCCAAGTCTCCATTGCCTTTCTCCAGTGAATAAGCATGTGCTCTGTTGATTCTGGTTCTGTTCTATATCTTGGGAAAATATTAGAATTGGAGAGGTTAATATGGTGTAAAAAGTATAAGGTTGGAAGACCTTCATTGATAGCTTTCCACAAGAAAAGATGAATTTTTTGTGGACATGGTAAGGTCCGTAGCAATTTGGTGTGTGGAAGAGGATTTTGTTGTGAACTTATGTCTTTTGGATTAGACTGTTATATCCAAAGGCCGTGGTATAATTACCATATTTAGATAGTGGACAATAGATTTTGTCTGAGGTGTTTTTAATTGGGATATGGATGTTTATTATATGTTGGATTGTTGTTGGTGGGAGGTTGAGTAATTGACCATGTTTCCAATTATGGGTGATAGGGTCAATTATTTAATTTTATATAGTATTGGGAATAACCAAATGTATATTTATTTATACTTTTCCTTTTGAAGCATGGATATATTTATTTTTTGATGTAAATTAGATTGAAAACTAAAATAAGAGCAATGTACTAGATGAGGGAAGATAAAACTTGGTTAGGATTTTTGTGTATTCATACAAGTAAGGAAATACTTCTTATATAGGCCTTCTATGACCGTTCAGGCTAGTGAAGTGCCAAGATGGCGCTATACAACATAGCAGTCTTAGTTATTGTTCAGCCAAGATGGCTAGTGAAGCGCCAAGATGGCGCTATACAACGTAGCGGTCTTAGTTATTGTTCAGCCAAGATGGCACTACACTGCATCGATTGTTAAGCGTCAAAATAGCCGGACCCTATAAGGTCAGTAAAGTGTGAAGGTGGCGCTACACTGTAAGGACATTGGCCAAATAATGAAGCGTAATTGAGGGAAATACAAGACAATGCCAAGTTGACAAATGCAACATATGATGTTGGGATTAAGGCATATCCATGGAATTGAGTTGGCCCAAACTCTTAAGGATGATGCAAGAGTGTAGAATAATCCAAGAGTTGGCTTATGCATTAGTTCAAGGCTGGCCAAAGCTTGAACAGTGCAAGGAAACTTGTATTGCAAGAGTAACATTTCTATTGTCGAGCAAATTTGCTAAGTGAAGCATATGATGCATGAATAACCAGAATGAGCTAAGGAAATGGCCGAGATGATTGTATCATAATGTTTCCAGTGCATTTTCTTAGGCCAAGAAGAGTATAGGGGTAAGTTGGTTGAGTATTAAAAGAAGGCCAAGTTCAGTAATGCGCAAAAGATTGCAAGTTATGGCTCAAGTGACGGTTATGGGTTGGTTATTGGCTTCACAAGCATGCCAAAGGTGTGAGACAAGATATAATGTGTTAGAGAATTTCTCGATCGGGCTCACAAGTGTTTCTATCTCAAGCTTGTTGTCGAATTATATCTTACAATTAGTTAAGTCTCGAACTAAGATAAAAATATGGTTGAGAAACAGTGGATCACAGTAGTCATCATTGCGTTCTACCGTTTGAAGGAAAATATCAACCAAAGCTTTTGGAGAACTTCATCAACAAAAGTTAAGTGAAGATTGGACCACCTATTTCTCAAGTTATATTCACTTTTCTATCCTTGAGATGATGTCACATAACCAATTAGACTATCATGCATATACAAGAATTTCGAGTCAAGTTTATCTTGCTAATTAGTCCTCGAAATATAATGACTAAGCTTAATTAACATTTTTTCATACTTGATGAATTTAGGTTAAGGACAACTTGTTGTTCGGAATTAAAATCATGATTCAAGTTTTATCGTTCGAAAATAGCCTGGAGCAATGATATGTATCATTGATGTTATTCGGGAATATTTCGAATCGATTTAAAGAGAAATATAGAACTACTATAGATTCGGATACAAGAAAGTGTTATCAGTCTTACAAACTGGGAAAACTATTATAAGTATGAACCCATATTACATGTATTCATACAAGTAACGGAGTATCTATATGTCGACTTGCAGATTTTTGGTATGCATATCCTTATGCACATCTTGATTTTTTTTGTTTAACTCATGAACCAGATCGGTATGCATACCCATATGAAAACTGAAAAGGAACTGAGGTCACGGAAACGGTTTAGTATCCATATTGGTACACGTACCACAATAGTTCTATGTTCTGGAACTCGGTTGTGTATCCATACCGGTACGCATACCAAAATAGCTATGTGGACTCCGGATTCGGTCATGGCCTTAAGGTACACATACCGGTACGCATACCTAAACAATTGTGTGAACTCCAGAACTTGGTTTGGCTTAATAGTTTACCAACCGGTACATGTAAATTATTATGACTCACGAATAGCTATGGTATTTGTACTTTGTGCATCTAATAACCTTGTCGATTATCTTCAAGTGCAATAAAATTATTTCTACAAGATCAATTCTCTAAAAACATTAGACTTATTTGATCACATTATTGTGACTCAAGGTTAATGTCTTAAGTGTTTATGAAAATTAATATTAAGCTTATAAGTTCAAATCGGCTAGTTTTGGCTAACCACCTTGAACATAGTATTTATACACGGTCCTGTTACTATTTCACCTAACCAGAGTGTACATCTTGTTTATGTAAATCAGATTCAAATATCCACTAACGGTGGATATTGATTGCTTGGTTCCAAATTTATCTTAGATTAAAACTAAAGTAACCTATGCTTTGTATGTATATAAAAGGGTAACTTCAAGCAACTGGGATCTTCGAAACCTGACACTACTTTTTGGTGTGTCCTAGTTGTAAATAGAGTCGCCCTCTACCTAACCCTTTTAGGTTTTAGCGACTACAAAGACTTCATAGGGAATCATGAAGCCAAGTCCAGTTATATCTTCTTGATAACTCAAGTATCTTGATCTTGATCGATAGTTGAGTTGATCACTTGATCAAGATAGATAGAAATCATTACAGTTCTCTTTGTCTCAAACTTTGTTGATTCCACTACTTTTATACTTGTGAGGTGAATAGTAATCTAGGATGCACTTCGGGTTGCATAAGTCCGGATTTTGAGGTTATCTAGACTTTGTCTATTGCTATCGATTTCCAAGTCACCTTGATCAAAATATTTTTGATCATAAAGGAAATCATATATAGGATTAATTTGTTGGAGGAAAATTGTTTTAAAGTCTTCAATTGAGTTAAAGCAACTCTTAGTTGGTGTGACTTTAGCTAAGGAAATTAATTACGTAGAGTCCTGCAGGGATTCAAGAGGCGTAAGGAGTGAGACTGTACCTTAATCAGTGGGAGACTCGATTAGGTCTCAACTAAGTTCCAGTTTGAAGTTGGTAGTATGCTAGTGTTTGTAGTGGCTTAATACAGTTTGGTGGTCAATATGGACTAGGTCCCGGGGTTTTTCTGCATTTGCGGTTTCCTCGTTAACAAAAATTCTGGTGTCCGTGTTATTTATTTTTCCACATTATATTGTTTATCTTTATGATTGAGATATCACAGGTTGTGCATTAATCAATCATAGTAGATACATCCGATCTAGTTTGTTGGATACGACTTGATTGGTTCTTGGGCATTGGTCTGTGGTACAGTCCAAGTAATAT
This sequence comes from Papaver bracteatum, assembly GCA_023529315.1. Lineage (NCBI taxonomy): Eukaryota > Viridiplantae > Streptophyta > Magnoliopsida > Ranunculales > Papaveraceae > Papaver > Papaver bracteatum. The sequence goes on from JAJJWX010003985.1 coordinate 1,306,683, forward strand.
CTTTGTAATTGGGTTCACGGATTTGATTTTATAAATATTTTAATTACAAGATATATATATATATATATATTATAAGGGACAATGGTGTTTTTCTGTTTGGACGGAGATCTACAGTTTGGACACATAAAAGATGGCCCAGATTAAGGCACATATTTAAGTTATTCAATTACATTTCTGGGATATAAAGAATGGTCCAGATTGAGCTACATATTTAAAATTTTCAATGAAGGATCCGATTAATTCACATATTAATTTTACCTAAGTCAATAAATTTAGACTTTTAATGTGCATTGGTAACTCATTTATTTGGGAGTTATTCCTCCCATTTAATGTCAAACTGTTTTTTTTTCTATTCTAAATTAAATGAACTCAACTCTTAACTTAATCCCTTTTATGATCAAATTCCTTTGTCAAATGTTCATCCTTTGCATAACTTTATTCTTAACGTATGATTCACTATTGTTTTGGTTGATTGAGATAATTGTTGTTAGCTTTTCCCTTTAATTTTTTGTTTAAGGATTCATGGAGTTTGATTTTTTTTTGTTTATTTTCATTAGTATTGTATATTGTTATCTTAATTTTGTTTTTTCATTTGCAGTCAAAAGATACTGATCAGATATGATTGTCATCTATTCATTTTTATTCTTATGTTAGTTTTTTAGCTACATATTTAAGATTTTTTAGCTACATATTCACATATTAATTTTACCTAAGACAATAAATTTAGACTTTTAATGTGCATTGGTAACTCATTTATTTGGGAGTTATTCCTCCCATTTAATGTCAAACCGTTTTTTTTATTCTAAATTAAATGCCATTTAACTCAGCTCTTAACTTAATCCCTTTTATAATCAAATTTCTTTGTCAGATGTTTATCTTTTGCATAACTCTATTCTCAAGGTATGATTCACTATTGTTTTGGTTGATTGAGATAATTTTGTTAGATTTTCCCTTTAATTTTTTGTTTAAGGATTCATGGAGTTTGATTTCTCTTTGTTTCTTTTCATTAGTATTGTATTTTGTTATCCTAATTTTGTTTTTTCATTTGCACTCAAAAGATACTAATCAGATATGATTGCCATCTATTCATTTTTATTCTTATGTTAGTTTTTTTTTTTAATACCATACAATTTACTTTCTCTTTATTTCTATTTTTTTTCTTCTATTGACAGGAAAATAATCGCAATGAAGTTAACCAAAAATAATCTCTTTTTTTAATACACATACAATATACATATGATGTATGCAACTTCATCACACACATCACTTCTCACTGCTAAGAAAGATTCAATTCGCTTCACATCACTAATATCCAAGGGAATGATGTAGGATTCAATGTTTTATATTTTTATCTTTTTTTTTTTGTATTTTTTGCTGGGTGTTTTTCAAGTGTTAGTTTAAACCATAAATGTATAGTCTTTATAAGGAGGCTTCATAGTATAGAGAAACGTCTCCCAAACCTAGAACATTATAGGTAATGATGATTGTCAATTACCATATTTATGCAAATGACATGTTTAATGGCTGTAAATTATATTAACCAACAGATTGAATTTTTTTACCACACGTTCGAGTATTATTAATGTGTAACCATGCCAATTATACATTGATACAAGTAAACAATCAATATTTATTTTTGAAAACAGTTAACAGTTCCAAGAATTAATGCAAATATATCACTTTTTAGGGATACGAAAAAGGGTTCCCAACTCTGTTTCAACTTTTCAAAATTTCGAAAATAAATTGCACTAAATTGATTTTTAGCACAAAATGACAATCAATTTAAACATAGGTCACATATATAACCAACACCAAAAATAACTCATAACCCCGTGCCGTTACGGTACGGGTCATATCCTAGTATATATATATATATATAACTATAGATATTATTCCTTAATTAAGTTGAACTCTCGGAGTTGTATTGAGTTTGTCCATACAGATTTCCTATGAAAAAGTTGGTGGTGTATTTTTGGTACCCCCGCATTTTCAGAACGGTTATATATGAAGTTTATAAGCGTGGGATAGTGTTCATAACTGCTCTAGAACAGATTTTTTATGTTGGCTCGATTTTAAAGAGAAACTAAACAGGTTGGCACAGTTATTGGCGGTTATGGAACTGCGTTATGGGACAGATGGATGTCCCATGCGTGTGCAGTTGTTGTGCAAGGTTTTTGGAAAATAAAGATGTTTTATAAATAGTGCTAAGGCACAGTAAAATCAGCAGGCTTTCATATAAGATTGTAAGACTCAAATTGAGAAAGCCTTTGTAAGGCTATGACTTGGTTCAAGAGGAACAAATCTGTGTAAGTCCCTAAGTGGGCAAGTTTTGTATATCTTCCCGCTGATGTAATAAAATAAGTAATTATGTCATGTTCTAAGTGTTCTTGATTGGCTGATTGTGTTATTGAATGTATGGCATTGTTTGAATTCTTTATGGTAAGCATTTGAGAAGTAAAGAGAATAAAAAATAAGGCTAAAGACTTTCGTTGTATAACTATAGGGTTGGTTGTTTGCATTGGTGCAAACTTATAAGGATGAAGTACGACTGGGTGAAGCTTAATTCACTGAACCACTATGCTGCCGGTTACATTTGAGAATTTTTTTTGTAAGGTGCATTTGCGGGTGTGACACCTTCCACCATGAAGGTAATTACAAAACTAATTACACCATGAATATGGGGGTTACAAGAGTTACAAAATTAACACTATACGGGTAGTAAGTACCTAATTAGTGCTGGGTTATTGGAGTGGTGGTTCATCTCCTTAAAATTTTCATAACACTCCCCATAATTTTCCACCGCGTAAAAACATTATCTCCTTAAAACCTTGCTTAGGAAAACCCATAGTGAAGGAAAAAGAGTGCAACACATGTTGAAATTGAGGAAATTGTTCATTAAAACCTCGCTGGGAAAACCCAGCGGGAAAAAAACCATAGCGGAGGGAAAAGAGTGTTTTTTCAGAAATTTCTCCCCTATTCACAACTTCTATTACACGTTTAGCTTGACGAATATATGAGTTATCTCATTTCAATCATGTGAACAACCTCTTGAATATGGATGCTTTAGCAATTTGATTATAAAGTCCTACAATGCATTCTAAAACTAGTCATTTAATGTCGGGGTCTTCGAGTGATTCCCATATACTAGCCATATTTTTCGGAAAGAGGATGTTGGTCTTCAAGTAACTTTTATCTGAACATCTCTTCAAATATTCTCTTTGTAACTTCTGTAAGATGGTTGTGTCAATAAAACCTTTCTTGGAAAAACACAAAGGGACAAAAACCAAGACAAAGGAAAAAGAATACAACATTTCAGATTGCGGATAACATTGGGAATCATATGCCTCATTAAAACTTTGACAAATAAACCCAATAGGCAAAACCTTGGCTAAATAAAAAGAGCACAATATAATTAAGTCCACACGCAAATCCTGTATAATTAATCCCCTTAAAGTAAATCTTTCTCAAAACGTCTGTCGATGCAGAAATTATACTAAAATTGCTTTACCATAGAGGGTTGACTCGCGGATTTTGCATCTGGTACTCAACCAATATTGCTCATTTGTTGCACACCAGTTTCAGAACACTATTTTAATTTCTGGAAAATAAACTTCTTGTAAGCCTTAATAGTACTTCTGGACCACATAGAAATATGTCTACCATGTGAAAGTTATCTCACTCTAAAGGAGGTCGTAACAATATATTCAGATATATTGCAGTAAAATAACTATCATGAGTATCAAAATTAAACATTTTATCTATATAGATATATGTTTTATATATTCTAACATGTTCTCGGACTTTAAGTCGAGAAAATATTTCCATTTTCTTCGAGATCTCACAATTCTGTTCCAGCGTGGATTTTAACGTTAGAATGGAGTTCTTCAAGAATGTAAAAATAATATCATCAATTTATTCGCATTTTAATTTACTACCAAGAACAATAAATATATAAAGGATTGTTCATAAACTTCTCATTTTCGAGTGGTGATTATGACCAAGTTTCAAACCCGACTTAGTTCGAGGGGTCAGATGGATGCTTGAGTTAGAAACTCATATCCTTCTGGGATTCAGATATAATCACCAATCAGTTATCATAAGAGATGTGATTGTAGTCCTTCACAGACTACCACGCTATAATGTATCAACATTAGAAAAAAAAAACTCTTTTTTATATAACCAATCCTGGGGTTCAGCAGGAAACCCTCATATTGCACTTATAGCGATTATATTATTCTCTTTACGCTTCATCTCAAGTACCAACCTTTAATATTCGGGCATCATAATTTTACGATGTGAGTCGGATATCAACTTTTATTTTTGAGATGTTTCCATCCAATAGTCTGGATTAATTATATGCCTTTACCAATCACGATGTTGATGTTCCTATATAGAGGTGTACATAATCACTGTGATAAATTGATAATCGACAAGTCATATATATACGATCTCACATATTTCTCTAGTGCATGCGTATTCAATAAAAGTTTCAAAATATACAGGTACCATCGCCAATTTAGGTGCATTATCATCTACTCATCTTTAATAAGGAGTTATTATAAACATATAGAAAGTGGATCATACTCTGATAGTATCCACGAGCACTATCTGTAGTCTCTCAAAGAGCACTAAATACTATATAGATGATTGGATTCTTTTATGAGGCATATATGAAGCAGTTGTTTACGCCTCAATCGTGTATTAACTTAGTCACTATGAGATGTATGATTTAACCTACTGAGACAACTTCTCGTGTTTGCATTCTCAAGAAAGTGACAGACAATATTTTCCAAGAGCTACAACAATTATTTGTTTTAATCATGAGTAACTTCTAACACCTCAATTACATCCAATATCTTGGTGTGAGGAAAAAAAGAAGATGTTTCAAGCTAATTCTAGTGGAAGCTGAAAAAGAGGGGGTATAACAACCACACCCAATAATTTTTCGGAAATTTGTATGCACAAACTCCAACATAATTCCGAGAGCATCAACTTAAAAACGAGCTCAATGAAGATATATATCAAAGAGCTTAATATCAATTTCTCAATACAATCCGCAATCGAACATATAGAAATCTGTGAGCCTGATTGATATGAGAAATAACTTGGACGGTACCAAAGACCAATGCCCAAATTCCAATCAAGTTATATCCAATAAACAATGTCGGATTTATCAACTGATTGAACTACACACAACCTGTGATATTTTAACTATATAAACAAATATAGTGCAGAAAATAAATAACACAGACACCTGAAATTTTGTTAACGAGAAAACCGCTAATGCAAAAAAAAAAAAAAACAGGAACTAGTCCAGATTGAACACCACTCTGTATTATGCCGCTACAGACACTAGCCTACAACAAGTTAACTTCATACTGGAATGTAGTTGATCCCTAACCAAGTCTCACACCTATAAAGGTACAGTCGCGTTCTTTATGCCTCTAGAACCATGCCAAATTATGCGCACTTGATTCTCTTAGTTGATCTCACCCACAACTAAGAGTTGTTACGACCCAAAGTAGAAGACTTATAAAAAAAACCTATCTCACACAAATATATCTATTCTGATAGATAAATTTGTCTCCCACAGAAGTACATATGAAGTTTTTTTCCGTCTTATGACATATCAAGGTAAACAGGAACCAATTGATAATCCGGTCTTATACTCCCGAAGAGCATCCTAGAAATATCAATCACCTCACAATAACTTAACTATATGATAGTATAAGAAGTTACTGTGGAATCACAAAGTTTGAGACGAGGAACTTTGTGACTACTTTTTATATCTTACCTATCAGAAATAAATCTCGAGAAATTCTTAGAGAAGATAGTACTCAACACAATAGAACAAGTAAGATCAGAACACACAACTACGAATAAAATAGTTGGGTCTGGCTTCATGAATCCCAAAAGAAGTTTTAAAGTTGTTAACCTAATAGGGTTTTGGAAAAACCTAGGTTAAAGGAGAATCGACTCTAGTTTGTAACTAGGACACAGGAAAGTGCCGGGATTAGGTTTTCCAGTTGCTAGAGTTCTCCCTAATATAGTATTTCAAATCAGGGTTTGCTTATAGTCAAAACAAAGATATCTTAGTAACAAAGCATTCAATGTTCACCGTTATATGAAATCCTGATTTAAGATTCAAGCTAAGTATGCTTTAAAATAAAGCAATCAATCTCAACCGTTAGATGGTCTTAGCTTGTTACACACAAATGAAATATACCTTCATTTAGACATGAGTAACCATACCTAAATGTGTATATTGAATTGGATCAATAACAATTAACAGAAGTTTGCCACATGAACACTTTCGTCTTAACCATAATCATATAACACCTCTAGATCAAATATGATGATCAATCAATCATGAAAGATAATCAAATAAATTTAATTGTGTTTTAAATAGTGTTGTTCAATTGTTCACTATCTCATAAAAATATATATGAACCAATTGAAACAAAATCGGACTGATTTGTAATTGTACAAAGTACTTATACAATAATCAGTTCATGAACACTAATCCACGGTTTGCAAAGATTGCATTCCTTAATTCATAAATGTGTAGTTCATGAGTATGAGAATCATACTTAACTGATTTTGGAACTTAAACCACTGTGTTTGAAAACCAGGTACGTGAAAAGCATCTCCGGATCTTATCTTGTTCATCCGTTTGCAAAACAAGTATTCGAACAGCCGTCCCGGACCCAACTCAGGTAGAACCGTTCACATACTAGGTACGCAAACAAGGTTCTCGGACCTTTACAGGTAAAACCGTTCTCATACTAGGTACGCAAATAAGGTTCCCGGACCTGAATCATAACAATAAATTTCGCATACTAGGCATGCATACCATGTTGTATCCAGACATGGTTAATTGTTCTAAACTCCCATTTCAATTATTAAAACATCCTTAGAAGATGACAATATATGTCTCACATAAACTATTAGCTTCAAGTAATTTTCAAGTGATCGAATGACTAATACGAAACTTTCCAAGTCGACATCAAATGATTGTCTTATATAAATCATATAAGATGTTTCAAGGCAATTTTCACGTGATCATCTTTTGACTCAATATTTAGTTTCCAACAAATAAATTGTTTCCAACTAAACTCGTCAAGAATAATGATGAACATAGTTAAAGCAAAAGCTTCCACACATATTTCGAGAAATAGATAACTGAGATAAACTCAGCTCGAAATATCAAATGTGTATAATGTAAGAGTCTATATAGCTATACAACTTATACTTATTAGAAGATAGAATACAATAGATTTCTGAGTGATAGATAAGTTTTAGTCTCCACATACCTTTTGTTGATGAATTTCCTCCAAGTTCTCCTCAGCGGATCTTCGTCTTCAATCAATGAATGTCGTGAAGTATAAATCTCAACTACACATTCTATCCTAATCCGATACATAGCTATAAGTAGACTAGAAATCAAGATTATAGTTTTGATCAACTAAACTTGACAAACAAGCTTGAGATAGCAACTCTAGCGAGTTCTACCGAGCAATGCTCTAACAGCTCCCCTTTTGTCACTTTTAGTGACAAAACTATCAATAAATATAGATTAAAAAATAAATAAACTTTGTAGCTTCTCATCCAGTATGCTTGATTTCCTTGTCTCTTCAACATTCCTTGAATTCTTCGCTACTCCAAGTACTCCAGCGATTCTGAACATGTTCAACTCAGCATCATAGTCGTTGAAGATCTGTAGCTATAACAATGAGAAAACAATAGCTCTCAATCATTGTTATACAATGTCATAGTATTATTACATAGCATCAAAGTCCAATTGTATCACAACTTTGACAACAATACTATGGTGATATGTATCACTCCCCATTAGTAAATACTTCATCTCACATGAAAACCACTCCCCCTTATATAATGATCTGTAAACCATATGTATTTGTAGTGTGAACTACACATTGATTCTCCCCCTTTTTGTAAATATAAATTGGCAAAAGTACAAAAACTAGTGGGATCATAATGGAATTCTCATAGAGATACTTCATGACCACAAGAGAACATATCAACTTTGTTTCGATGATTTCACATAGTCGAAACTTAGTGTATTCATCAAGGAGTTTATAAATATACAAGAAAACTCCAACAATATTCCACAGCCGCACTCCCCACAAAGATTTGGAAATTAAGCACAAGTTCAATTAAGAACTCTCCCCCATAATATGGAATTCCGAAAGAACAACAAGACCGACCTTACATTTACAAGAAAAGAAGGATTTTTTTTTTTTGGATATTTTGATACCTATCAGAAACAAAGTACAACTACTAGAAGCAAATGCATAATTTAAACAACACCACACTGAATATTCAAGATTTTATTGCCCAAAAGATATGGATAGACCCAAGGGCAATAAAAATCTAGAGATCTAATGAACCAAAATAACACCAATAGACTGTCGTAAGTCTTGAAACGTTGCAGTATCTAGAGGTTTGGTGAGAATATCAGCTAATTGTTGTTCGGATGGCACAAATTCCATGTTAATGATACCATTTTCATAGAGATCTCTAATAAAATGATACCTGATGTCGATGTTCTTAGTTATTTAGTGCTCAACAGGATTCTCGGTGATGCGAGTCACACTTAAGTTATGACAAAAGATCTTCATTATGCCAGTGTCAATTCTATAATCAGCAAGCATTTGTTTCATCCATAGAAGTTGAGTACAACACGAACCTGCAACAATATATTCTGCTTCGCATGTTGAAAGGGATTGTGATTTTTGTTTCTTTCTATGCCATGCTACAAGATTCAAACCTACATAGTAGAATCCCCCGGATTACTCTTTCTATCCTCCATACATCCTGCCCAATCAGTATCTGAATAAGCAGTAAGATCAGTGTTAGTATCAAAAGTATAAGATAAACCATAACCGATATTATCACTTACCGGAAAATTACGTCTGCGCGCCTAGGCGCGCATGACATTACTCCCCCGATACTCCATTTTGATGCTACAATCCGGGCCTTTAAGATAGGCAAATGCAGTATATTTTCCCTTGCAAGCATGATCGTGGAGCATGACGCAGCTAAATTAGCTTCCACACTGTCCCAACATACCCGTTGAGGCAATGCATGATGCATCTAACTTAGCTTCCACACCGTCTCTGGCTTCTGAGTTCCTTGCTCAATGTAGGAAATTCATCACTGAATTTCCTATCTAGCTGAGCAATCATCGTACTTCCTCATCACTAAGCTTTGGCATTTCTGAGAGCATGCACTTGTCTTTCTTTTGCCAAGGGTGCATCAATCAGGCTCATGCCATAATTTTCTTAGGCTTATGAAAGCTCCGCTAACTTGCATATCGATGTAGCTTACTTCCGAGGCCATGCCCAATGCGCCATTGGTACATGCCGAAGTCGAATGGCTTGATAGGAAGTATGAACATCCACTTTATGGCATGCAACTTGCCTCATCAAGTTTGGCCGTAATTATCTCTTGCATCGAGCTACCAAGATTAGATTATATGAGGGGACAACATGCTAGACCAGCAATGCTGCAACTCATTGTGGATGCCTACGTACTCTTCCATTTTATAAAGTGATCAAGCATAGACTGTAGTTCATCCTTGAAGGGACAAAAAATTAAACCAATTCGTTTGCAAATCCGTGGCTAAGCAATAATGGTAATGGTCTGGTCCGTATAGGCCATTTTGTCAAAATGCATAATGATTATGCCTTATCGGGTCCGCGACGTGGCATAATGATGCCCTCACATCATATGCCCCATTGGGAAGGCTACAAAGCTATTAATGAGAATTAAGCATCATTTATACTCTTCCGGCTAAGCTATGAAGCTTACTTAGTGCATGGTCCACATATGCACCTTCAACCAACTGCCCCTCCCTAGATATGTTAACTTGCAATTTCTACAAGTTAGATTAGGGGAGAAAATTGACATGCCTGCTTCACTATTCATGAGCAATGATTGCGCAACACTTGCTTCCGATGTATTGCATAATGATTATGCAATACTGGTTCCAGCTATCGCACAATGATTACGCAATATTCTCTCTGGCGTATTTCACAAAGATTGTGCAATATTCTGTCGGCCAGCCCTCTCTGGCATGATGGAGCATGATTGTGCAATATTGTCTCCAGGCCAATGTTCCTATTAACGCAACAAAAGCTTTGGATGAAGCTTCATCTCAGGCCATTGCGCATCTTTTAGCATGCACCATGCTAAAAACTTGGGGTGTTACATAGGGTCTTTGATCATAGATAGACACGGTTAATCAAATAACATGCCGTAAAAATAGCTTCTCCCCAAAACTTTAACGGTAAGTTTTTGTTATGGAGCATTACCCTTGCCATTTCCTGAATGTTCCTATTCTTCCTTTCTGTAACTCCATTGGCTTGTGGAGTTGTTGCAATTCAATCGGTTGTGTAGGATCAGAATATTGTTACAACAATATTCCTGTGAAATAAACAACAGACCTGTGACACATCAATAATAAGCAACAGTTCTGCGATATATCAATGATATTCTGCGAAACATCTCAAGGTGACGTAAGAAATGACATGTTAGATGAAAACGACAGAAACATGAGAAGAGCGTGACATTTTTGCGATGAATCGATTAAGCCTACGAAATATTAAGGCGGTGCCACCTGCGATTTATCGCAGGAAACTAGGTCCGAAATTAAAGGGAATCTTAGTTGTAAATGAGCTGTAATCCTCTATGTAAATGCCTATATAAAGGAAATGAATAGTTCCAGAGAAGGGGTTGAATTTTTGAGAGCTAGGAAGGTGTTTAGGAGAGAGAAAATCTTTATCAAGTGTTCTGTGTTCTTGATTTTTGTAAAATTCCCTAAGAACATATTAATGAAAAAGTGTCTTTAATCTTCAAATCATGTCATAGATATTGATAAATTCTTGAATAGGGTGTAGTGTGGGAATTCCTGCAACTACATTTTGGCGCCCAGAAACAGGGAAGAATCAATTTGAGAAATTTCAAATTACAGCTTGAAGATTTGAAGAAATTATTAAAATTGAAGAAATGGCTAGAAGGAGAAGAAATACATCAGAACCACCAACAACAGTGAGAAGAAGTAAAAGAATTGCAAGGGAAGGAACAAGTGAATTGGAAGGATCTTTAAGGATCAGATCAGGAAGAAGTAGAGTGAGAAATGGAGCAGAAAAATCAATCCAACCACCGAATCAACAAACACGAGCACAAGATAGAAATGTGGATTATGATAGAGGTCGGATTCGATAGAAGAAGCGGAAAATCAAGAAGAGGAAAGAAATCAAGAAATTGATGGAAGACTAATTCATGAAGAGCATGAAGTAGTAGATGATGTGAGACAAAGGATACAGGAAGAAAGAAGATTAGAGGCAGAAGAACGTGCCAATATTACAAGGCAAAATCATGAATTAAGAATGGAAAATTTGAGGTTACAAAATAGAAGATCGAGAAGCAGCATGAGATCAAATTCAATATCATATAGAGGAGAAACAAGACAAAATCTCCCTATACAAAATATTAGCAAGAATTTGATAAATGATCGTTACATTCCACGCGGTGAAACTTTAGACATTAGACATAATCAGAATGAGGGAGAAAATCAAGAAGAGAGAAGGAGAATGTTACGTGATGAAGTGATTCGAAGAAATCGCAGAATAATCGAAGATGATATTGAGAGGCATTATATTGAGCAAGTACATTTAGCGGGAGAAAGAGAGAGATTGCGAGCATAAGTAGAAGAACAAGAAATTCAAACAGCGTTGCGTCAAAATAATCATAATAATCGAGAACGACGACGTGCGCAAAATCGTAATAATGATAATCTCAATGAGGAATATGAGAGAATTCGCAGAGACATAAAAAGGCAACGAAGAGAAACAATAAGGGATGAGGAAATTCGCGGAGAAGAGAATGAAAGACAAATTAACTTGCAAGAAGAATAAAATCGCAGAAGAAGGCAAAACCAAGATGTTGGAGAAGAAGCGCGAAACATCGCAAGACAAGAAAGACATGAACGCAGACGAAGAGAGGCTGCGTTGAAAATGCAAATGGAGCAAAATTATGATAGAAATGAACAAATCTTGCGAGAATTAGCAGAAATGAGAGGAATGATAAATAACAGAAGAGAAGGAGGAAGAAGATAACTTGATGAGGCAATCGAAGAAGCTGCGAAAATTCCATTTACTCAAGAGGTACAATTAGGAGGGATACCTCCAAAATGCAATTTACCGGTGTTGACCAGTATATTTGATAGGACTACGTGTGCTGTCCAACATATCAAAGCTTATATTCGATGTATGATACAATGGGAGAACCATGATGTCGTTTTGTGAAAATATTTTGCGTCAAGTATAACTGGCGAAGCACTGAAGTGGTTCGAAAGTCTTCCAAAGAATACAATAACTTCGTTCATGCATTTTCAAACTACTTTCTTAGGAGCATACATCAACAATAACTTTACGCGACCTGGAATTGAAGATGTATTTGGATTGAAACAGAGAGTTGGTGAGAGTTTAAAGCACTTAACGATAAGATGGAGGACAATGTGTAGTGAAATGGCAGGAAGAGTAGATGAAATATATCTCATTTTATCCTTCATAAATGCTATGTTTGCGACGAATCTATTATACATCTAGGTCTTCAGAGTTCAAAACACAATCCCCATGACAGAACTGAGAGAATTGCAAGAAGAATATATTGCTTTGGAGGAAAAACAAAATGAGATGGAGTCTTATCCAATTCACACAGGCACAAGTTTAGCTGAAGCAAATGGAAGTTTGTTACCAAGGATGATTAATGCAGTAGCAAGTACTTCCCAAAATCCGCAAGAGAAAATGGAGACTGATAATCAACATAAGATAGTAGCAATGGGGAGTAGAGATCAGGAGGAATTGGAAAAGGAGAGAAATTTTTATAATCGCAATAACAATAATAAGGTCCCAAGGTTTGATCAACCACAGGAGACTTATGGTGGACAGAGGCAGAATTATTCAAGAGAGCAAAGAGGTTAGAGGAATATGTGGGAAGACATCAAATTGCCACCTTTAAATACCGGTATAGACAAGATTTGGGAAGCGATTATTCTGATGGAGAATATACCCTCACCCTGGAACATGGGGAAAGAACCACATCCTAACAACCAAAATCAAGAGTTCTGTCCTTATCATCATTTTCATGGCCACTCTGTGCATAATTGTAGAAATGTAAAAAGAATTATTTTGAGAATGATTGAATAGGGGAAATTAAATCAGTTTCTAGCAAGATATTTACAACTGCAGCAATTGCCCAAGCACCAGAAATTCGCAGAGTTAATGTTGCAAAAGAAGCCGAAACATTTGTCATTGAAGTAGGAGCTACAACAAAAAATCTATTTTGCAATTCAATTGTACATTCGCAGAAAACGATAGAGGATTTCCATGACAATGTGTTAAGCAGAGTATTTGCAAGGGATATAGAGGGAAGAGAGGTGATGAATATTGCGAAGATTTCTCCGTTAGAAGAATGGCAGAAACAAGTTATTTCTTTTACTTCAGAAGAGATACCAGAGCCTGGGAAGATTCATGACAACCCATTGGTAGTTAAGTTAGAGATAAATCCAAAATACAGAGAAGAAGGAGAAGAAGATGATGGTGACGCAGCGAGTGATTCTTGGGCAATAGATAAAGTTTTAATTGACACTGGTAGCTCGGTAGAAATTTTATTTTATCATACTTATCGCACAATGGGTGGAAGAGATGATGAATTAATTCCTTCAACTTACAAGATCTATGGTTTTAATGGCACTGCAAACAAGCCAAAATGAGAAATTACTATGGAAATTCCATTGAACAAGATATCTTCAAAAATCAAGTTTTGTGTAGTGGATATAGAATCTCCTTACAATGCCTTAATTGGAAGACCATGGCTCCATGGGATCTTGGGCATAGCATCAACATATCATCAATGCATAAAGTTTCCACATCCTCATGGTATTGGGATAATTAAAGGTGATTGGTTTGAAGGCAAAAAGTGTTATGAAGTTGACATTAATACTTGTGAAGAAAGAAATGCCCGAAATCGTAATTGGCAACATAACAGGAGGCAAACTCAGAGAGCTGAAAAGTTGATGGTGGAAAATATAGAGTTGCGGGGAAAGGATATATTACAAGAATAGTATGTCCCAAAAGAATCGGTGGTGATTAATCATGCGAATATGGGAAAAAGTTGAAATCTTCACTCTTCGCAGGAGAACAAACAAGTATAAGGTGTTGCGATAAATCATTTCTCGCAATAAAATAAACAAGTATCAATAAATTGCGAATAATCATTCGTCACAGAAGAAAAGAAGTTTTAAAGTATCATGCTGCGAACAAACGAAAAACAAGAACAACAAAAAATGTGCACACAAAATATTCAAAGGAAAACTTTGCTCAAAAATGAGAATTTTTCTATTAAAAAGAAAAAGAAAAAGATGATGATTTTGAATCATATAAGAATTTTTAATGCAAATGGGCACAAATCGCCTAAAAACATATAAGAATGGGACGAACTTTTATGGCGTACACCTTAGTTCGCGGATTCTATTCCGTAAGAGGCAATGTTCTTAAAGTGCGTCATAAGGGGGGTATCTATTTGCATGGCTATGGGAAAGGCTATACCGCTGCTGGAACCTAGTCATGGAGATTTGGGATTATAGAAAATCCATTCGGGAGAGATAACTTGGATTCCCAACTATATAAGGTTATACCCTGGTTGGGCGCCCGAGAGTTTCTCCTAAGGAATGCAACGTATGATCAAGGCGCCGAGGTACACGGTTGAGCTGTGGGTGCCCGGGATGGATGAACCTACCCTGGCCATCCACGGCAAGTCTTGGCTTACGATGTGTTCGGCCCAAAGAAAACCCCACTTAGGGTTCAGTCTTGTAACTATAAGCCATATAAGGCATAAAGGACATGGCTGCGAAAAAAACTGGTTGTTGGAAGAACCGGATGGGAAAGTGCTAGTCTTGTATGGCCGATGTATAATCCTTGAAGGGGCAACCGGGGGGAGAGATAAGGGTGATACCCTCCATTAGGGAGCTGTGTATCAAAAAAGATGGAAATGTCATGAGACTTTATAATCGCAAGAATATTTAGGCCCGTCATATTCTCGCGCGACACAGACAACAATGTCATGGGACTTTATATTCGCAAGAATATTTAGGCCCGTCATATTGCCGCGTGACTGGCCAAAAAGCCTAAAGAGAAATGTTAAGATGAGATCAATGGGTTTTTGCGATAAGATCAAAAGATGAGATAAATGAAATCAATAATAAGAGGATATAAATCGCAAAGACGTCCTGCGATTTCATCGAAAAGACGACAATGTCATAAGTCTTAAAAAGAAAAGAGAGATTAATCTCACAAGCAGGCTTAGATTTATCATATTACCGCAGAGAGTAAAATTAAATGATAAGGCAGGATCAATGGATATTATTACATGTAAAAGTAAGAATGTTCTGCGATCTTGTCGCATAAAAGTGGCATAATAAGACCTTTAACTAGGAAGGCGAAATAAGACCACAAGAAAGATTATATATACGAAGCATATAACAGATTTTTCGCAGAAATATTTGCAATAATTCATTTATCATATTGCAGATTAATAACAAGAGGCAAGTATGGGAGTGATGCATAGAATGGTAAAAAGTGTTATTCATCATTATATGATAAATTCATATAAATAACAGACAGATAGAGGCAAATAATTTTATATTGAGAGACATCAGGAGCTACAAATAATTTGTATAAAGAATATTACAATTTGTCGCAGATAATTGTCGCAATAAAGAAAGAGAGAAATACAATAGAAGATCAAAAATAAAAAACAAAACTATTGAGATTTATCTTCATCATTATCTTCATCTTCGTCATTAGTTCCTTCTTCATCTTCACTTTCATTCTCATCTATATCAGCCTTACTGTCAGAAATAACTGGTACTTCAGAACTGGCTGGGATATTCTCCAAGAGACAAGGATATAGACTAAGAGGAAGATCATTATCTTTACAAACTTTCTCAATAGCATTATTGCGAACGGTGAGAAGATTATTACACAAATTGGAGTTGAATATCTTTATTTTATCTCGCAGTCTAGAGATTTTATCATTTCGGGAAGCAAGATTTTTCGCAAGACCACTCTTTTCTTCTTCAAGTTTTGCTATCCTTGTGGAATGTTTTTCTTCAGATTCTGCGATGATACAACAACAAATTAGAAATTTGTTGAAAATGTACAAAAAGTATAAAGATGTTAGAGGAGAAATAAATAACATTCTCTCTCATGAATCATTTCTTGTATCAAGGTTGCTTGCTCGGTATGAAGACTGACATCTATCGCTAAGTTTTTCCTAGCATTATCGAGAATTGTCGCAGCCCATGCGAATTCATCATAACTTTGAATGAGAAGATGAGAACGAATTTGTTCTTCTCTTTTAAGAAGTTTAATATTTTCATCCTTAAGTCTATCTCTCTCAAGTTCAGTATCAATAAGGGTATTGCGAAATTTTGATAGAGCTTCAGCGCCTTGAAGAGTAATGCGTTCTTTATCCTTCTCAAGTTCACTCTTCTTGGCTTTTAAGACTTTGATTTTTTCTTTAAATTCATCTTTGCAAGTCTTTAAACTATTGGACATACTCAAGGTAGATCTATAGTCCATTCTCATAAGGGAAACATGATGTTTAAGCTCATCAAGGGATATAGTATTAATTTTTTCGTCTGAATAATTATTTAAAGCGTCATTAAGACGCTGAAGAAGAGTGGTTTCATCTATGGGTTCATCAAAAGAATTGAGAATAAGAGATTCATCAGTAAGATTATAGGCATCTGCAAAATGGTTGCTCAAATAAGCTATAAAATAGCGAGAATGAAGAAAAGTAAAAAAAAAAAAAATTTAAGAGAGAAAAGATTTATACCAATAATTTGTTTGCAGAACTTCTCCTTGTCAACTAATTTCTGTTCAAGAACTTCAACTTCTACTTCAAGCGATTTGTTTTTTATTAAGGAGCTCAGTATTTCCAGATACTTCCAATTGCTTGCATTTTTCGCGAAGAAGGGATATTTCAGCTTCATATTGTTTATTTCTCTCACGAAGTTTCGTAGATTCAGATTGTGAATCAGTAAGCTTTTTCTGCGATGTTGATAATCTATTTTCTAATTCTGAAGCAACAGAAAAAGAAGCTCTAGCAGTCTGCGACAGAAAAGAGAAAATGAGTAAGGATAAGTAAAAGATCTTCGATACTCATGATAAATGTAAAATTTACTACAAGAAAAATAAAAGAAAGGGGCATACTAGTGAAGTTAGCGCGTGAAGAAAACTTGAGTCGATAAATCTTGAAACTCCTTTAAGATCTTTATTATTAGTCAAGATCGAAGCATCGCAGATTTTCGAGAGATAATCGCAAGTACGAGTGATATCATCCTCACCAACACCTTGCATGGGATTCCTAAAAATATTTGACAGTTGATCCATTGGAGTCTCAGGTTGAGAGAAACCCATCGCAGATCTAATTCTTGTGGAAGAAAAATGTGTTGAAGTGCCCACAGTGACGTCATGGTTTACCCCATCATTTTCTTCAAGTTCATTATCTTTTTCAGCGATAATAGAAGTCTCTCTAAGTGGAAGAAGTGGTTGAGTTTTTCTTCTCTTCTCTGGAGGACCGTCTGTGGTTTGATTTTTATTACGACGAGGGGAAGCACCAGAATTTTCATTTGGAGTTAATATTCTTTTGCCTTTATCTTTGGCTTCAACCATCGCGACAAATGGAATTTCCTTGAAAACAATCACACATAAAGATAAGAAACAGGGGCAACAATATATTGTTAAGGGTTATAAAAGAATGTTTCTTACTTCATCTGTGAAGGTTTTCAAAATTTGTAGGAGATTGGGATTCCCAGTACTGGCATAACTAGCTTTCATTTTTTCAATCTGATAAAAGATATTTCAATAATTAGTAAGAATAACATATTTAACTAAATTTGCGAATAATGATAAACTTTGCGGGATATACCTCAGAATTCTTTTCAGGCCAATTAAAAACCCAAGGACGATACGATGCAAGATTTGAAAGATCCGCAGGAATATCAAGAGTGACAAAAATATATGGACCTTCAAGGAGGAGAGGAAATTTGCACCACTTGTCATCTTTTGAGAAGCGTGGACCTTGGTTTCTACTTGAATGATAATCTATATCTTGCATAAGAATTTTATCTTTCGCAACTTTTTTATCCTTATTTAAACGAACAGCCCAACACGTGCTCTCTTTCTTCATGGGAATTACTTGATAATTTCCCAAAGAAATTCTCCACGGTATATTTCGCTGGAATAATTGGGATATCTTTAAAATCAGGATGTTTCGCAGAATCAGGATAGCGAGATCCTTTACTAGCTCCACGAGAGGAATATTCAAGAATGAGACGAATACAATCTCCACTTAACTGGTAGATTGCTCGTGAAAGTTTGGCATGAGAAATAATTTTATAAAAAAGAGGGAGTTTTGGGTCATAAAGAGGGATAGGAAGGCCAGCTTATAATTTACCTAGAGAAATAAGGATCTTCTCATTAGAAGAAGGAAATCTTGAAGCTAGATCAATGGAGAGGTCAGAGTCTGAAGATTGACCAGGGATCTCAGAAAGTGCAAAACCTAAAGTTTGAAGTTTCTGCTGGTGTTTTATTAAAGTGGGTTGACCTAATTTTTTAGCAGGGGCCATTTTTAGTATGGGAATGATGATTTAGATGAAGAAGAATAAGGAAATAAAATTGAAACAGTAATAGATCCGGAATTTGCGGAAGAAGATGAAGAACAGTAGAGTTGCAGAGAAGAAGTAAAGAAGAAAAGAAGAAAAGAGAGAGTAAAAAGAAGAGGGGAGATTAGCGAAGAAGATATTTATAAGGAAAGAAAATTCTCGAGAACATCAATGCATTTAATGAAGAAAAGACATGAATGGTCAGAATTCAACGGTTGGAAAAAGACGTGTCAAGGGATAAATGAGAGAAAAAACACGCGTAGAATATTTAGCGATGGATGCAGAGACGTGTCAGAATGAAGGGAATGTGAAAAGATAAGGAGTTGCGGCAAATCAAGAAACTTAAGTTCTCATGATCTTTATCTTATTCGCAGAAAAGATATGAGAAGAGGCAAGATGTAGGATCAGAATATTGTTACAACAATATTCATGTGAAATAAACAACAGATCTGCGACACATCAATAATAAGCAACAGTTCTGCGATATATCAATGATATTCTGCGAAACATCTCAAGGTGACGTAAGAAATGACATGTTAGATGAAAACGATAGAAACATGAGAAGAGCGTGACATTTTTGCGATGAATCAATTAAGCCTACGAAATATTAAGGCGGTGCCACCTGCGATTTATCGCAGGAAACTAGGTCCGAAATTAAAGGAAATCTTAGCTGTAAATGAGCTGTCATGAGCTGTAATCCACTATGTAAATGCCTATATAAAGGAAATGAATAGTTCCAGAGAAGGGGTTGAATTTTTGAGAGCTAGGAAGGTGTTTAGGAGAGAGAAAATCTTTATCAAGTGTTTTGTGTTCTTGATTTTTGTAAAAATTCCCTAAGATCATATTAATGAAAAAGTATCTTTAATCTTCAAATCATGTCATAGATATTGATAAATTCTTGAATAAGGTGTAGTGTGGGAATTCCTGCAACTACAGGTTGGTCCTGAATCATCATGAAATAATATTTAGTTTCCAATAAATAAATTATTTCCAACTAAGATCGTCAAGAGTAATGATGAACATAATTAAAGCAAAAAATTCCAACACATATTCAATTAATAGATAACCGAGATAAAATCAACTCGAAATATCAAATATGTATAATGTAAGAGTCTGTATAGCTATACGACCTAGTCTCATTAGAAGATAGAATAAAATATATTTCTGAGTGATAGATAGTTTTTAGTCTCCACGTACCTTTTTTTGATGAAGTTCCTCGAAGCTCTCCTCGGCAGAGTTTTGTCTTCAATTGATGAACGCCATGAAGTCTAAATATCAACTACACATTCTATCCTTATCCGATACATAGCTATAAGTAGACTAGAAATCAAGACTATAGTTTTGATCAACTAAACTTGACAAACAAGATTGAGATAGAAACGCTTGCGAGTTCGACCGAGCAGTGCTCTAACAAAAGCCTAACTTTATCTGATCAAGATAGTAAATAGATAACATACTTACTTGTCGATATTGATACTCCAACCTTGGTTTGATCCCATAGTTGGTTCAGTCCGGGCTTATACCATATACCAAGTGTACATCTTGTGGTTGATATCTTCTTGACATTCTATGTCTATATAATTAGATCATGCAATGTGTGTCTTGAATATGTTGATAAGAAAATATTATGGTGTACTTGGTATCCTCGTCATTCCATCAACATTGTGTTTAATCGTGCATGATTTTACATCCAGTTTTAAACAACTTATAGAAATACAAGATGTTGAAACATGGATTTCATGTACGACTTAGGCTTACTAAACAACCAAAAACATCAAAGATATGCCTCTTAGATAAAATATCAACTGAAAACTGGGTTTAATATTGGAGCAATGTTTGAATCATATCTAAGGAGATATGGTTACATTTTTTTAACCATCTAGTAAAAAAAAAAACTCCATCTGTCCCATAAAAGCTTATTCTTTTGGTATTTGCACAATTAGTAAGGAAAACATGAGAGGAAATCATTTTTTTCGTATTTTTTCTTATTTTTCTGGCCTTAAATATTCGAATTGACATATGTCATAAATTAAAAAAAAGATTTTTTTAAATGTTATATCATAGGAAATATTCTTAAAAGACTACAAATTTATTATATTTCTTAAAGAAAATCCTAACAACTTTTATAAACGTGTAATTATGTTAAGAATATCTAGGGTGAATCTCGTTTATTATTGGGATGCCCTTGTGTCTAGCCCTATAAATAGAGGCTCTAATGTTTGTTTAACACACTAATGAATAGAATTTCTCCCTTCTTCTTCCCCTCTATCTTGTGTTTCTTGTTCTCTGTCTTCTATTTCACAACACATTAATAGGAATCTCTCTCTATATCTTCTCCCTATTCTGTGTCTCCTTCTCTTTTACAACACGTTATCAACCGCTCTTTACGTTGAGCTATAAAGAAGAAATATCAAACAAGAAGAAAAAGAAAAAAAAAACTACTTACGGACATGGTCGATTTTCTGGGTTGTAATACAATCAGTTTCATATCTTATTCATCTAATGTTACTTTCGATTTAATTTAGTTTTGGTGTAATCCAGTACTAACATCTATTTTTCATTTTTTTTTTGTCATTCATTATGGCACATCTACTGGCTAGATAAGCTAGAAGTTGTGCTAGTATTTGCTTTTGGTTCAAAGGAAAAGCCCTAACGTTTGTTGCTCCACTTGTATCACGAAAGTGCATTAGAAATTAAACTAGAAGATGGTCATGTTACACACGATGTGACATAGGTAAAGGAATAACAATCAAAAAAAAATTCAGCCATGTATTTTTATCCATCCTCCTCCAAACTACGGTGAGTCTTCTATTCTGGTCATGATTTACTTGATTATTTTTATTATTTTATTTCTTTTAATAATATATGTACCGTGACTAGAAGGCAATTAGTATCGTATCCTCTTATTAATACAATTTTGACAAATCGTGTATATCAAACGGTATAAATTCGAACAAGTTTGATTTAATTTTTCTTCTCTTATGTTTTTTTTCATAGATAAAAAATAAATAAATCCATCGAAAGATGGTTTACAGTTTCTATTCTTTTAATGAAGCTGTAATCACCAAAATCAGGTGTTATCGCAATTTAATTATCTTTACGGTAATTAATCACATGCATGGTTGAAAAACCTACGGCCAATCAAGTTTGGTATCTTTTTCCATTGGATGAAGATCATGTGATTTTTTTTATCTGGTTTCTATTCCTTTACAAGAAACGACTTGTTTAACCACAAAGTGGATTATCCCTATGCGATGACTGACATGAAAACATTTTTTTCCTTTTCATGAATCGTACAAAAGAACTGGTGTTGGTTTTCTCTATCGCTTATATCAGATGCCAATATAATTTGATTCTGTCTTTGGTTTCTATTTCTTACCGGAAACCATGGATTTTTCTAAATTCAATAACAAAAATGATTTCTTCATATTTTTAATAAGAAACATATAAGCCGACTGGATTTGCTTTTTCCCTATCGATCCTAAAGGGATAAAATATCGTTATGGTATTTTCAATTGCTAACGCCGACTAAACATATAATTGATGCATTCTTAAGGTATGTTGAGAAATTTTTATCTTTCCTAGACGTAATAATCTCCAATATTTGGACAGTTCCACTTGTAGCTGGAATTAATATAGTTTGACACAAAATATCAATGGGTGCGCACCCGGCTTGTTAGCCTATATTATTAGTCCTTGTAATGACTAATTTTGTTTTTTTTTGTTTTTCATAAATAAAATATATATTAATTAATATTTAAACAATTACACAGAGCTTTTGGTTGGCAGCCTAGTGACAAGCTGAGCTCCAACTCCTCTTTGAATAGCGATACCTAAACGATAGAAAATAAAACTACCTAATCCACTACTAGCGTCGTTGCTAACCAAACAGTTCCTTAGACGCTTGAAAAAAACTAGAGTATCTTCTCCAAGATCTCCTAAGGTAGAGGAGGCCAGAATTCCCAAACCATAGCTATGTGCAGCGCACTTGTCCAAGTATTTGGCACGTTTTCGTGAAACTACACCATAAATAGCCTTACATGGGGTGAAAAAGCGCACACCATCACCAGTGAATGGAGATACACTTGTAACATCCATACAAACATCTTGCCCATTCTCCCAATTAAGAACAAGAATATCAACAGGTTTTAGATCTTTGTCATCGTCTGACTGAATACCAAGAGGAACCTCTTTGCGCGCAGGGACATTAGACTTGTAATCATGTTGAAACTTGTACCCAATATCCTTAGCGCAATGAATCTCATGATCCCTAAAGACATCCATAGAATAGTTACAACTTGGGCACAAACTATTCTACATGAACAAAGGAATGCCCAAACGATAACAAAGCACAACTCTAAATTGTCGAGGCCCAAGACATTGGTTAAGTCCACTAATGGGGACTGCCAAAAGGTAGTCTTGAGCATGTTTGATGCGATTGCACTGCCAAAGGGCTGAATCTCTTTCAGACATATGAAACTGGTCTGGGATATGCTTCTTAACTACGTCAAAATAAACAACTGCCATGGAATGCATGGAAGGAGGGGCAGTATCATTGACACTGTAAGTATACGGTAATCCACATACCTGAGTAAAGGTCTGAAGAGCTAACTGAAAAGCTGGTCCTTTATCTGTTGAGAATAACTTACCAAGGATCGTTTTCTGTACTGAAGTAGTCTGACACTGAGAAGAAAGATAACAATAGGCACGAGTGTCATCCATGGTATAAATGCCCAGTCGGCCATCATTGATAGGTAATGTAACTAATCTCTTATGTAAAGGATTAAAACCCGCGCCATCACCAGTAATTAGAAGTCTCAAGTACTGATAAATTTGATCATCAAACAAATCAGTGGCAGGTTGTTGTAGGACCAGAATATCGCTACAATTATGTTCACGAGATAATAACGACATTTCTGCGAGCATCACATTGAATTCTCCAACAACACTTTGCGAGTGTCACAAAATAATGACATAACAGTTGACGATGGAAGAAACACAGAAAGAACATGATTAACTGGCGATGGTTACAATGCTTGCGAGAAGGAATAATATAGCAACTGCGATAATATCGCGGGAGATATCCGAAATTAGAGGACAGCTTAGTTGTAACCCATTATGTAATTTCCTATAAATAGAGATCCAATAGATTCAGGAAAGGATGATGTATTTTTGAAGAGTTGAGAGAGTCTTGAGGAGAGAGAGAATTTTAGGAGAGAGAGAGAAATATTTTGCAGAGAGATGTTTAGAGGGAGAAAATGTATTTTTCTTTATTACCTTCTTTCCCAAAACTAGATTTAGAACTCCATTAATGGAGATTATCAATGTAAATCAAATGTAAAATTAAACAATCATAATGAAGAATCATGGATGTAGATCAAATTGATCGAACCATGTAAAAATCCGTGTGTCTATTTACAATTTCTAGAATTTTAATCATACTTTTAATATCAAATTAGTTTAGATCAAGAGATTATTATCAAGATATTACAAGGGGTGTGTTGTGGGAAATCCTGCAACTACATTTTGGCGCTAGAAACAAGGAGGAGTAAAGATTTATCCTTCCTATAATTTAATTGGTTCAAGAGATTTCCATGAAGATTTTCTATTGTTTATATTTTTCTAGATCTAACAAATTTTAGGTTCAAAAATGGAAATTTCATGGAAGAAATTACACTTTCAGGGAATAAACATCGTAAACAATTTTTCTCTTTCATATTTAAAGGGAATATTTGTTAGATCCAAGAAGATTCAAAGAAATTAATTATTAAGGAATTGGGTCTATAAAATTCAGGGGCAAAAATTGAAGTTTCAGAAAGAATTTTACATTCAGGGACGGGGTCGATTGGTTGATTCAAGAGAAATTTGATGAAGATAAATGCGATATGCAATTTTATTTTCTGGATCTTTAAGATATGAGAACAAATAGGGAAGTTTCACCGAAATTCCATCTACAGCAAACAACATCAAAAGTTCATCAAAAATTCAGAGAAATCCAGTAACAAGGAGGAAGGGGTTGAATCGTCAAAAAACTGCTCAAAAGTGTATTCTTCGCAAGTAGAGATGAGTAGTCAAATTCGTAAAGATGTTAAACAATTATTATCTACGAAGAAACAGAAGGGATAAGAAGATGAATTCATTAAATTAGTAAATTAATTTGGTACGATAACGAAAGGAGGCATTAACGTCATACCGGCAGTGAAACGGTGAAATAGCATCTACAATATTCCTGCGAAGCTAACAATTTTTGAGTGATGTACTGGCGAGAAATTAATCTTTGAAGAGACAAGATCTTGCGATGAAATAAAATGAGTCACGAAGCAATAGGAGAAGTATTACTTTATAGTCATCAGCTGTCTTTGGAAGATACCACTTTGAGAAGATGAAACATTAATTCATTACATCTAGCGAAGTAAAGGGGGACCTTGATGATACAAAGATGCAGACAAAATAAAATAAAAATGACTAACGACATCGCCAATGACACATCAAAAGGGAATATTCTTAACTTTGATCTCTTAAACTATAATAGTTCATTTTTTAAGAATTGTATTTTTAAGAATTATATTTTCACTTTTGGAGGATACATCTGCGAGGAACTCGCAAAAATATCATTTTAGCTTAATTAATTCTTTTTTATCAGGGACCAGAAGTGCAAAAGCAAACTTTCTTCATCAACAAAACTTGTCTTATCATTAATATTAGGATAAGGAAGAGTACACGGGTGTTTACAGCATACCTTTTAGAGAAGTATCATCACCAGCATACTTCTTATGTTACACACGGGTGTCAACTTCTTATGACGGGTGTTTAAGAGCGATGATTGCTGCAGAGGGTGAGTAAAAAAATAAAATAATAATAATAATAATAATAAATAAATTAAATTACTCCTCAAGATGTTCCAGCGATGACTGCCGCAGCTCAAGTGAAGTTATCGCAGTACCAACGAAGACAATTTCTTATTATCTAACGCCCAGTACTCGCAATTAATAGGACCAATTAATTGCAGCATTAATGGGTACAGGAAGTGCTCGCAAGTGTATCCAGCGAAAACAATTAATGGGAAGTGCTCGCAAGTGTAGTTGATCTTATAATGGGTACAATAAGTGCTCCCAATTAATGGGACCAATTATAATATGAAGCCAAACAATTAATGGGTAGTGCTCGCAAGTGTAGTTGATCTTATAATGGATATAGGAAGATCTTATATCAAATTGATCTTTTGTAGTGCTCTCAAGTAGATCTTCTAGTGGGTGTAGTGCTCGCAATTAAGGTCAAAACCAATTATACTATCAATTAATAGTGAAATGAGAAGTGCACATGATTCACGAGGTCTACAGCAAAGTTTAATCTCATATGGTCCAGCGAAGAATGGAATTAAGTACAGAGGAAAAAGTGGAATATTTCAAGTCTTATTTCTCCCATATACTTATTTTTGTTGCTGCGATAATTACAGTTCTTTTTGCGAGATTTATTCATTTCAAGGATGCCAATTTCACAAGCAAACAAAATACTTCACGAAAAACGGCAGTAACAGAAAATCGCAAGAAAGCTAAGTACCACTTCCTTGAATATTTTACTTACAGAAAATGAAATTTTTTGATTTATTTTACAAAAAGCGATACTATCGCAATATTTCAAAGAACATTTCTAAGATTTCTGAAATTATAGTTGAAAATTACTAAAGATTTCTAACATTTCAAAAGATTTCAAAAATGTTTGATTTAATTTGCCAAAAGCGATATAATCGCAAGATTTCTAAAGTTTCTAAGATTTCCAAACATTTCAAAGATTTTTGATTTGATTGACAAGAGCGATACATTCGCAAAAATTTAAAGATCGCAAAAAATTTCATCAAAGATTACAGAAAATGAAATTATTGCAAAGAGTTCTAAGATTTCAAAAATTTTAATTTAATTTCCAAAACAACGATATCCTCGCAAGATTACAAAGACTTCAAAATTACAAAAAACCGAGAACATTCAATTTATATATTTCTCTAGAAAATTTCTTTTACAGAAGATTTTTTATTTAAAAAAAAAAACGCGATACAATCGCAAGATTTCAAAGAATATTTCTAAGATTTCAAAAGATTTTAAAGAATATTTGCTTCAACTATGATGTTATGAGAATGAAAGAAGAAATGAAAGAAGAAGTGACATAAATGAAAGAATTGACAGAAATGAAAGAATGAAGAAACGCGAATAAAATTTCGCAGAGACATAAGAATGGGACGAACCTTTATGGCGTGCACCCTAGTTCGCGAATAAAATTTGGTAAGAGGCAAATGTAAGACCTAATAGCGCGTCATATGAGGGGGTATCTCTTGACATGATTCAGGGGTAAGGTTATACCGCTGCTGGATCCTGAGTCATGCATATGTTGGGGTTAAAGAAAACCTATCCGGGAGAGAGATCTTGGATTTCCAACTATATAAGGTTATACCCTGGTTGGACGACCGAGAATCTCTTCCAAGAAGTGCAAAGTATGACCAAGGCGCCGAGGTACACGGTTGAGCCAAGAGTGCCCGGGGCGTACGAAACTCCCTTGCCATTCTTGGTAAATCTTGGCTATGATGCACTTGGTCTGTAGAAAACCCCACTTAGGGTGCAGTCTTGTAACTATAAGTCATATAGGCATAAAGGACAAGAGGCTGCGAAAACAGCTGGTTGTTGGTAAATCTGGATGGGAGGAGCTAGTCTTGTATGGCCGATGTGCCCTCCTTTAAGGGGAAACCAGGGGGGAAGATAAGGGCGGCACCCTCCATTAGGGAGCTGATAAGTGTCTTAAGACGGCAATGTCATGGGGCTTTATGATCGCAAGAACATTTAGGCATGTCATATTGTCGCGTGACGTAAATTATACAGAGGCAACAAGCCATAAGAGATATGTTAAGATGAGATCAATGGGTTTTACATGAAAGTGTAAAGACGTCCTGCGATTTCATTGCAAGACGGCAATGTCATGGGACTTTATTCTCGCGAGGGGATTTAGACTTGTCATATTGTCGCAGAAAATTCAAAGAAAAATGGATAAGGCAAGATCAATGGGTCAATACATGCAAATGTAAAGACGTCCTGCGATTTTGTCGCAGAAGCAAAAATTGGCAAAATAAGACCTTTAATTAGGAAGGCAAAATAAGACCAATAGAATAATTTCAAACTTAATTATTTTCTTTTAAAAATGCAGGAAAGATTTGTTCATCGCAAGAGAGATAACAAGTACTATTTAGAATCTCTCAGAAATACTAATCAGAATCTCTCAGAAGTATTGTTCAGAATTTCTCAGAAATATTATTCAGAGTCTCTCAAGAGGATTGTCTACAATCTCGCAACAATATTTATCGCAGCACTGTTCATTGCGGCGCTATTCATTACTATTCATCGCGGACTATTCAACACTATTCATCGAGATACTATTCATAATTTCGCAGAAACATTCAGAAATTTGCAAACTCATTCAGCATCTCGCAGACTATTTCAGAATTTCACAGGAGAAGTCATTATTTCGCAGAATGAGGCAGAGGCAATTCGTTCATTTAACATTTTCTCAAGGATTCTTCCTTCATAGATAAAGAACAGAGACAACTATGGATTACCAAGAAGACATTTTATGTTCTTTATCTTCTCGGAAAGAATCATTTCCAAAATGGACAAGAATTTTCACCAGAAATGAAGTGATAATTTCGCATGAACAGAGGCAATACTTATGATTTTCATTCAAGGACGGATACTTCTTATATTTTGAGGATTGAGTACTTCTTATATTTCTTCAAGGATACTTCATACTTCGAATACTTTAAGAGTTAATACTTCTTATTTACTTAGAAAATATATGGAACTTCACAAAAGAATAGAGGCAAGTATGTACTTTTCAAGTCTAGTATTCTTTCGCTCGTTCCTTCATCAACAAAAATCAAAGACTACCACAACAACAGATTTTTTCTTAAAGATTACTTTTCAAGCAATATTCAAGAAAAAAGAGGCAAGATGTAGGACCAGAATATCGCTACAATTATGTTCACGAGATAATAACGACATTTCTGCGAGCGTCACAGCGAATTCTCCAACAACACTTTGCGAGTGTCACAAAATAATGACATAACAGTTGACGATGGAAGAAACACAGAAAGAACATGATTAACTGGCGATGGTTACAATGCTTGCGAGAAGGAATAATATAGCTAATGCGATAATATCGCGGGAGATATCCGAAATTAGAGGACAGCTTAGTTGTAACCCATTATGTAATTTCCTATAAATAGAGATCCAAAAGATTCAGGAAAGGATGATGTATTTTTGAAGAGTTGAGAGAGTCTTGAGGAGAGAGAGAATTTTAGGAGAGAGAGAGAAATATTTTGCGGAGAGATTTTTAGAGGGAGAAAATGTATTTTTCTTTATTACCTTCTTCCCCAAAACTAGATTTAGAACTCCATTAATGAAGATTATCAATGTAAATCAAATATAAAATTAAACAATTATAGTGAAGAATCATGGATGTAGATTAAATTGATCAAACCATGTAAAAATCCGTGTGTCTATTTACAATTTTTAGAATTTTAATCATACTTTTGATATCAAATTAGTTTAGATCAAGAGATTATTATCAAGATATTACAAGGGGTGTGTTGTGGGAAATCCTGCAACTACAGTTGTAAAGTAGCCGGATTAGTAGTTCTCATATCAAAGTAAAGTCGAGACACGCCAGTGCAATTGCGAAGTAAAAGCATCTCACTTTGAGGGTCCCTAAGATTTTTAATGGCGTCCATTAGTTGAACAGTTTTGTGTACCCCGTTCAACAACATCTCGCTGATAAATCCCATATCCAAACTCACTGGACCGCCCAAAAGTTTAACGCCTTTAGAAGGCCTACCAATATCTGGAGGGAAAACACCATCCATTATACTCATAGGATCAATAGAAGGCCAAAAAACTTATGTCTTCTTAATGTTGAGATGTAAACCTCTGCTTGGTCCTTTTGTTTCAATTATCCGCAAAGCCTTAGACACCTCCAAGGTGTCTCCAACTATTGTACCATCATCAAGGTACCAAGCATGCAAGTCAAGTTTGCATTGAGCAGTAATAATCTTCACTAAGGGGTAAAGTGTCAATGCAAATAACAAGGGACCGAGAGGGTCACCTTGTTGTACACCAAGAGAAGAAGACAAGATATAATGAGAGTAATAAAGCTTGGCAGGCCGTAGGTAGCAAAACTCTACCCAACGAGAAATACCTGGGAAATGAAGGCGTACTTCCTTGATGAGTTGATACCTACTCACCATGTTGAAAGCATTAAAAAAGTCAATAAGCAGCATTGACATGTTCTCCGAGTTTCCTTTCATTTCCAGAAGGCGATTTACAGCATGTAAAATACCTTCCCCTCCTACAGGAACACTAACTCCGAATTTGTAATCTCCAAGATAAGAAGTCATGTCTTTTCCAACAGCAAACGCAGCCACCTTAGAGACTAATCTCCGCCATACCGTACCAACCGAAATGGGCCTAAGACCTCCCCCAGGCTTAAGAAAAGGAGTCAAAGGGGCGCTAGCAATGTATTCACCCAAGGCATGATGGCATTTACCATCCAACCAAAGGTTGAAAACCCCAGCAATAGAAACTAGCAAATCATCAGCCACTGCTGCCGCCGCACCACTAAGAACATCAACTAAGTGTTGATCCCTTAAACCATCTCGACCGCAAGATGTGCCCTTAGGAAATCTTTTGATCGCACTCAAAATAGCCTTATGATCCACCGAAATGGGATCCTCATCAATATTACATGTGGGGATCTGTGGAAGGGATGCAGAAGGGTGTTTCTCCAACAAATCTAGGTAAGTTTTCTCATCATAGGGTACAACACCAGATGACGACAAAACTCTTATAGCTGCAACAAAATTTCATGCGTTGATCTTCTGCTGAAAAGCACTAATAACAGCCCCAGTACGTTTGTCCTCTACCTTTTTATCATCCTGTTTCTTAGAGCCAAATCTAAGTGGATGTCGCAGCAACTTCTTAACCAATGCAGAACAACCATTCGACTCTTTCCATTCTACTAAGGCATGTAGGATAGCTGCAACTTGCTGGCGCTTTAGATTGCCTGACTTGCGTTCAGTAGAACATTTAGGTTGGTATAATGACAGAGTGCATATGGGAAGAAGAAGCAGTCGTATCCAAGCTGTCGTGTTGATCATACTTGCAATGACATGTTCTAAACAAGTCTTCAATGCCCTGTAAAATTCGAGTCGGCATTTGTGAGGAATGCATTTGATGGTAGGAACCTGACGCTGCAGCACAGTATTAAGTAAATCTGTAGACATCATATGTACAACATTGTCAGTCTTGCGTTCAACCTCTGCAACTACATCACCCACAACTCCATTACACCCTCTTTCCTGTGACATCTCCACCACCTCCCTCGGCTTATCTATACCATGTATCAAGACCACATCTTCATCACAAGGCCCTGGAATGAAGTCGTGAGCAACACCGTCACGCCCCTTGCATGATTTCGACCATGCATGGAAGTAACAACATCTACTGCAAAACCACATTCGCAAGGCATATAGGGTCTTCTCCGGATCACCATAGACTTTCGAGTCAGCCATGGAGGCATCGTAAAGGGCAGTGAATGACGTTCGAACCTGAGTCTTCGATGGAAGTCGACGAGGCTGGGGGAAGGTGAGATGGAGATGAACTCAAGGAGACTCACGAGGAAGAAGACCGTGCAGTCCTTGCCATGAACGAAACAAAGGAACCCTAAGTAAATAAAGAAAAATATATTGAACCCTAAAACGGCCAAAACCAAAATGAAAACAAAAGCAAAACTGGAAGAAATAAGCAAACTCCGTGGAAACCTATCTAACAAAATCAACAGGGAAAACGAATCAATAGAACACGTCGAAGAAATCATCGAAAAAATCATAGTGAAAACGTGATTGGAATGAGATTCCAAACGTGACTAAATTGATCTTGAATTTATTTTTATTTTATTTTTTGAAAAATAAAGTGTCCATGATCTCATTCTAAATCATTATCTCATTGGCCATAGAGGTCATGAAATTATTTGGAGATTTATTTACATATTTTAAAACCTATGTCAACCATATTTTAAAACCTATGGTTGATGTTAAATTTGTATGTCAAGCAGACTGCAATTTTATTAGGACTCTAGAAGTCATTATCTACAGTCCAACTGGTATTGTTAAAATCCAGAAATTATTATGAGTATATGTCCTCGATTTAATAGGATAATACTCAAAAAAACTTGTTTTCGTATATGAGATGAAAATATTTCCGCCATAATCAGGGGGAGACTATACACTGCCAGAAGTTGGTATCATTAACTTAAAAGTTATATCAATTTCTCTCCCATCATAATCGATTTGATAAAGGCTGTCATTATATGATTGGCGTGAATGTCTCATTTTGCTTTTATATAAGCTTTTGCCTCTTCAAGAGGAAAATCCAATCACATCTAGCAAACAAGTACCGCTCTATACGAGGCTACTGGTGGTGCTCCAATTGAGTGTACCAAATTCACTTTCTTAAATATAATATCTCCTTACTTGAATATGAGGATATTATAATGCCTGGGGGGCGCTGGAACCAGTATTTCTGTAATTTTATTTTCAAGATATGCATATATTTAAGGATTGTGATAAGCTAAATTATTGTCGAATATTCATTTATGGTAGCTACTGGAATAATAAAGATGGTGGTTGTTAACCCCTCTTCCAAAAAAAATATCGACGTATGTGATTGGTATGCACAAATTCCAAATTATATTTGGATTGAAATCTCTTGAATAACGCAATATTTGGATCCAAAACTTGACACCTTAACCATGCAAGCATGAATTTTGAAAATTACATGTTGGTGTAGTCTTCATGCGTTATATGAGAAGTATGATCATTGTAAAAACGATTTGAGGGTTTCATCTATTTTTTTTCTCAAACACTAGGATTGATTCAATAAATTTTTATTCTCCATATATGATGCTTTTGGCGTGGTAGTCCCTGAGGGACTCGTATTGTATTACACAAGAAATGTGATCGGAGTACATATTCAATATGTAATCCTTGGAGGATTCAAATTATTTATATTCAGACAGCCACCTGATTCTATCATATATCAGGTTTAACAATCCTTTATGTGTTTTTAGAATTTGGTATAAAACCAAGAATCCAGATTAATTAGTTGATGCTATCAACTATATAGGTCTCTTGAGGAGTCCTTAAAAACACAGAAATACACGCATTAGCAGCATAAATTCTATTTTTTTTCTTTCTCTTTCTTAAATCTGCAGTTGGAATTATGCTAGCATAAACTCTTCTTTAAGATAGACTAGAGTTAGTATTTTGATGCTTATTTCTTAAAAAAACTCATGTAGTTGAGTTAGCATCGATAAATATGTCAAAAGTTGTACTCTTTCCCCTTGGCTTTAGGTTTTGTCCCATGTGGTTTTCCTGACAAGGTTTTAACGAGGCAACATCTCTGACGTTTAATATATTTTTTTAATATTGATATTTGTGAACTTTTTCCTTCGTCCAATTTTTTTCTCATTGGGTTTTATTGGCAAGGTTTTAGTGAGGCAATTTAATTCAACATGATGGTCATCCAAGGGGGAGTTGTATATATTTTGGTTGTTTAGTGGATGCCCACATTAGATTAAACCAAATCAACTTAATCATCTCCTAAGAATTTGGATTTCCTTCTAACAAATACGATTTTTGTTCACGTATGATAAGGTATTCATATCTTGGCACTTTGTTGAAGAAACCATATAAACTATTTCTGCAAATCATCTCCAATAAATCAGCAATCCAAGACACAAGTACTTAATGTATATGAAAGAAGCATGAAGACTCGAGAACACTACCATTAGAAGACTAACACAAACGAAGACTTCATCAATTGTAAGATTCTCACGAACGCATTATTATATTCAGCATTCAAGAAATTCTTTCACTGAAATTGGGAAGTCTCGTCTCAAATATTTGCAAGCCAAGAATTTACTGAAGTACTCACCGAAAGTGCATTATGTTGGACTTATTGTGTTGTACTCTTTTTCCTTTATCAAGGTTTTTCCCACTGGGTTTTCCTTGTCAAGGTTTTAGTGAGGAAACATTTTCGTGTCCAAATCTTTTCTAAGTTTTGTTAATTGTACTCTTTTCCCTTCGATCAGGTTTTGTCCTTTTGGAATTTTCTGACAAGGTTTTAATGAGGCAATTAGCTTAGACATAATGTCATCAAGGGGAGTGTTATAAACGTGTAATTATGTTAAGAATATCTAGGGTGAATCTCATTTATTATTGGGATGCCCTTGTGTCTAGCCCTATAAATAGAGGCTCTAATGTTTGTCTAACACACTAATGAATAGAATTTCTCTCTTCTTCTTCCCCTCTATCTTGTGTTTCTTGTTCCTGTCTTCTATTTCACAACACATTAATAGGAATCTCTCTCTATTTATTCTCCCTATTATGTGTCTCCTTCTCTTTTACAACAACAACATTAGTTATTAATAAAGATTCGTTTGGAAAAACAATCAACTTTCATGGGACAAAAAAAAAGTTGATCAACTTTCATGGCGCATAAGGAGTAGTAAATAACTATTTTAGTCCTACTCAAAAAATCCAGCAGCAGACTTTTCCAGATAGATTAGACATATCTAAACTTATCACCAGTTGTTATTCAAATCATGAGAAATCATTGTTTCCCAAAAAAAATGGGCCCAAAAAATATATTTCTTTTATAATGCGACTTAATTTTTTTTATTGAGGTTTTGATTTAAGTATTGTGTGTGCAATTAGTTATGAACATATTTATTTCAAAGAAAATATCGACAAGGGTATTTGAAAGAATATGCGCATAGAGAAACATGTGTGAATCGGTATGACAAGATACACGAAATTTATGCACATATTGGTACAAGATTGAATGTTTAAGGTTGAGAAGTTCGCTGGTGGTTCAAGAAAAGTGTGAGCTACAAATGGTTTTACTTGAAGATCACTTGCAATGATTTTATGCTCAGTTGGATTGGGAAGAAGTTCAACATCTAAAAGTACCCTGCATAACAAGTATATTACATCATTTTGTATCTAACATCCTAGTTTTCCTAAGTAAGTCCCTGACATATTTATTTATTTTTGAGTAAGAAAAAATGTTGAAAAATCTTTTGACCTATTATTAGCCTCAATTCCAAGGAAATAATGAAGATTCCATAAGTCTTTCAATGTAAATTCAGAACCAAGCATAGGCATAAGAGAAACAATCAAAGGTAAAAAGCTTCCAATTAGAGTTATTTCATCTACATAAAATGTCAATACCAAATTGTCACTTCTAGAACTGAAGATGAATAAATATTGATTCATGAATCACTGTTATACATTTGAAAAGGCGGGGGTACCCCAATATACCTCAAGCTAAAACTTTTCCTTCCTATAAGTACTTTTTCCGAAAGTGATTGTCTATAGACTGAGTCGAGACAATGCAACTAATCGGTTCACACTTCGTGTGATATTCTATGGATACGAGATCGAGACAATACAACGACGAAGTATGTTTACTTGATACAAAGGTTCGGACTTAACCAAACACAATAGGATTCACGTATCAAGTAAATAGGAACTAAAGTTTGTGTGATTTACTTTAATTATAATAAAACAATTATAATACGGAAATATAAAGTAAATGACACATCAAGATTTTGTTAAAGAGGAAACCGCAAATGTAGAAAAACCCCAGGACCTTTTTCAGAATTGAATACTCTCAGGATTAAGCCGCTATACAAAATAAACCAACTTCGTATATGTAGTACCAGAATATCGCTACAACGCTATTCCCGCGATATTAACAACATTTCTGCGAGCATCACTGAAAATTCTTCAACGACATTTCACGAGCGTTACAGAACAACTAAAAGAAATTGACGATGGAAGAAATAAAAGAAGAACACGATTGATCCTGCGATGATCATCATGCTTGCAATAAAGAAGTATTGTGACGATCGCGATAAGATCGCAAAGTGAATCCGAGATAGGAGGAAAACTTAGTTGTCATCCATTATGTAAATTCTTATATAAAGAGCACGATAGATCCAGAAAAGGATGATGCATTTTTGAGAGCTGAGAGAAACTCCAGAAAGAAAGTTGTACTTCTGATTTTTAATATTTCTTGTAAATCTTCCTGAAAGTGAATTAATAAAAGTGTTGTTGTTCATTCACAATTATGACTTAGTTTTCATAGATTCTTGACAAGGGTGTAGTGTAGGAAATCCTGCAACTACATTTTGGCGCCCGAAACAGGGAATGAATTAACGAAAATAGAAGAAAAAGCGAAGAAGAAGATGAAAATTGTTCAAAATTAGGGAAATCATAAAGTAAATCGGTGAGAAAATTGAAGGAAGAATGATCAGAATCAAAAAGGATTGTAGAAAATTGAAAGGTGATGTAATAACAAAAGAAATGATTGATAAATTTCATGAAAATATCAAAGGAAGGATACATAAACGGGATTTTGAAGGAAGGAAGATTATGACAGTGGAGAAGATATCATCATTGAAATATTGGGAAAAACAATAAATCACGTTTACAGCAGCAGAAATACCAGAAGAAGATTCAAGTCATACATCTCCATTGGTGGTCACAGTAACCACTATACCAATGAGAAAGGAGAAATCGATAAAATCTGAAGAAGAATGGGCTATGAATAGAACTTTAGTAGACACAAGAAGTTCTGTAGACATGATATTTTATAATACCTTCAAGAAGATGGGATATAAGTATGAAGAAATGTCTCATTCAACTTATTATGTTCATGGCTTTGGAAGGTCTATAAAAAAACCTAAAGGCGAGATAATGGTACGAATTCCACTAGGAGAAATTGAAACACAAATATCATTATGTGTGGTAGATATGGAATCGCCATACAATATGATACTGGGAAGACCGTGGATACATGCAATCAAGGATGTGGCGTCAACATTACATCAACGTATTAAATTTTCTATGCCTAGTGGAATTGGAGAAATTAGAGGAGATGTGAATTTCGCGAGATTGTGCTACCAAATTGAAGTAAGAAATTGTGAAGAACGTCCAAAGCTGCGAAAGGCTCGCAGAAAACTGGCAACAGAATTGAAGAAGGAAGAAAAATTTAAAGTTTACCTGATAAGATCAAAAGAAGGAAAAGGAGTGCCCAGTGAAATTTCGCGAGAAAGAGATGAATTCACGAGAGTTATGAAAACGCCAACATCAATGGGAGAACCTGAAGCCAGCTACACTGCTGCTGAACCAACAAAAGAAATAAATATTGGAAGTAAAGAAGAACCTAAAATGCTGAAAATTGGGACTAGAATGGAGGCAGATGAGGAAGAAAGAACTATAAATCTTTTGCGAGAATATGCATATATCTTCGCGTGGAACATGGATGAGATGCCAGGGATAGACCCGTCAATAGCATGTCATAAATTAGAAATCAACAAAAACATAAGACCATTTAAGCAAAGAATAAGGAAGATCGCAACAACATATCATTCTCAAATAGAAGAATAATTACAGAAGATGCTCGACGCAGGAATTATAAGACAAGCAAAATATCCAGAATGGATTGCAAACATGGTGGTGGTCCCAAAGAAGAACAAAGGGATAAGGATTTGCATAGATTTTACGGATCTAAACAAGGCATGTCCAAAAGATAGTTTTTCGTTGCCAGATATTCCACAAATGGTTGAATCATCAGCAGGAAACACAAGAATATCATCATTGGATGGGTATAAAGGATATAATCAAATCCCTCTCGCTGAAGAAGATCAAGAACATACTGCATTTTTTGCTCCAAGAGGATTATATTGTTATACAAAGATGCCATTTGGCTTACGAAATGCTGGAGCAACGTATCAAAGAATGATGGAAAAGGTGTTTGCAAAGTGGATCCACAAAACATTAGAAGTGTATGTAGATGATATGCTGATCAAAAGCAAAGAAGCTGAGAATCATGTGCAAGATTTGAGAGAGATTTTCGATCAAATGCGGCAATTCAATATTAAAGTGAATCCTGATAAGTGTACCTTTGGAGTAACTTCAGGGAAGTTTTTGGGGTATATTGTGTCAAAAGAGGGAATAAAAGTTGATCCAGAAAAGGTACAAGCAATTTGCGATATGCCAACTCCTGCGACGATAAAAGATGTGCAAAAACTAAATGGACTCTTAGCCTCGCTAGGAAGGTTCATTTCGCGATCTTCAGACAAGTGTAAACATTTTTTCGATATACTCAAGAAGGGAACAAAATTCAACTAGACAGATGAATGCGAAAAATCTTTTCAAGGAATAAAAGAACATTTGGCGAGTATATCTATATTACAGAAAGATGAACCAGGAGAAGAATTATTGATTTATCTCGCAACAACTCCATATGCGCTAAGTGCTGTGTTATTGCGAGTAGATGCAGGGGTAGAAAAACTAATTTATTATATCAGCAAAATATTTAATTCAGCAGAGAGAAATTATTCAAAGATTGAGAAACTAATTCTAGCGTTGGTACACGCAACTTTTAAGCTTCGAATTTACTTCCAAGCGTATAAGGTCAAAGTGTTAACGAGAGTGCCAATCGAATCGGTGGTGAAGAATTCAAAAAGATCAGGAAGAGTTGAGATATGGAATGCGCAAGTAGGGCACTTTAATATTCAATATGAAATTCTATCCTCGCCAAAATCACAAGTTATCGCAGATTTCTTAGCTGAATTTCCTTTAGAAGATGACGAAGCTGTAGAAGAGATGATGGATATAGAAGAAGAACATGGAGACCCAAAAGAGCTATTAACAGAACCTGACAGATGGGAAATATTAGTGGATGGATCGTCAAATAGGAAAGGAAATGGGATTGGAGTTGTTTTCATTTCACCAGAAGGAGAAAAAACAACTTTTTCATTTAGATTGGAATTTGCATCCACTAATAATGAGACAGAATATGAAGCTGTAATCCATGCATTGAAGTTTGCGATAGAAATGAAGTTGGAAAATGCTAGAATCACCAGCGATTCACAATTGGTTATTCGCCAGATAAAGGGAGAGTATACCACAAATGAACCATCCTTGAAGAAGTACAAAAAACTTGTTGAAGAACTATCTGCGAAAATTCCAAAAATAAAATGGAGACACATATCAAGGAAAGATAATAGGCTCGCAGATGCTTTTGCTTTCATATCTAGCATGATGACAAATCCATTGGCGAGATGCATAAAAATTCAAACACTCTCAAATCCATCGATAAACAAAGAAGAAGAAGAGATAGACGTAATGATGGTAGAAGCTAGCGAGGAAGAGCCCACGAGCAATATCGCAGATTGGCGAGCAGAACTTCATGCATACCTGGCGAGAGGAGAAATTCCAAGAAATAGATTAGAAGCACACAAATTAAAAAGTAGGGCAACCAATTATGAGTTAAGAGAGGGAGTATTATATCGCAGATCTTTTAATGAACCATCGCTAAGATGTTTGACGAGAGAAAAAGGACAAAAAATATTGAAGATGTTACATAGTGGTGATGCTGGTAATCACAGTGGAGGAAGATCTTTAGCATATAGAACAAAAATGCAGGGTTATTACTGGCCATATATGCATGAGGATGCAAAGAATCTCTCAAGACGTTGCGAGGATTGCCAGCGATACGGAAAAAGGATATATGCGCCAGGAGTGCCATTATCATATTCAACAAGTGTGTGGCCTTTTGGGAAATGGGGGTTAGACATTGTAGGACCGTTTGTACCTGGTTCTGGATAAAGAATGTATCTTATCGTCGCAATGGATTATTTCACAAAATGGGGATAAGTAAAGGCATTACAACATATTCACGATAAGGATATTTTTACATTCATCTTTGAAAATATAATCTGCAGATTTGGGATTCCAGCATAATTAGTATCTGATAATGGAAAGCAGTTTGAGGGACAGAATATAGAGTTGCTGCTCAATGCATTTAAGATAAAATGCGGGAAATCTACTCCTTTATACCCTCAAGCAAATGGTCAGGCTGAGGCAACTAATAAAACAATCGCAGATATCTTGGAAAAGAAATTAGAAGGGTATCACAGAGCATGGTGTGAACAAGTGCATAATGCGATATGGACCTACAATACCACCAGACGAGAAGCTACTGGGATGTCACCTTTTTGTTTGACATATGGAGTTGAAGCTGTGTTACCAACAGAAGTCGCTATTCCTACAAAAAAAAGAGAGGCTTGGGAAAGAAATCTAAGTGCTGGAATGATTTTAAATAAATTGGATGAATTGGAAGAAAAGAGAGAAAAAACTTTGCAACATATGGAAAATTACCATCGAATATTAGCTCGTGAGTACAACAAGCGTGTTAAGAAACGTGAATTCCAACCTGGCGATTTAGTGCTGCGAGAAACACCAAGTTATCAGCGAGAGAGTGGTGGAAAGTTGGCGAGAACATGGGATGGACCATATATCATCAAAGAGATAATTGGAAATGGGGCATACAAACTAATGGATCCTGAAGGAAGAGATGTTGGTCAAAAACTTGATAGACCATGGAATAGATTATTTCTAAAAAGGTATTATCAATGACATCTTCTACAAGATAAAAGATGTTGGTATGTTATATAATGAAGCAGGTAATAAAATTCTTATATCTCTATTTACAACAAAGCACAATAAAAACAGCGAGCAATATCGTAAGAATAGCGAATACAAATTTCGCAGAGACATAAGAATAGGACGAAACTTTATGGCATGCACCCTAGTTCGCGAATAAAATTTCGTAAGAGGCAAATGTAAGACCTAATAGTGCATTATAAAGGGGGTATCTCTTGACATGACTCAGCGATAAGGTTATACCGCTGCTGGAACCTGAGTCATGCAGATGTTGGGGTTAAAGAAAACCTATCCGGGAGAGAGATCTTGGATTTCCAACTATATATGGTTATACCTTGGTTGGACGACTGAGAGTCTCTTCCAAGAAGTGCAAAGTATGACCAAGGCGCCGAGGTACACGATTGATCCAAGGGTGCCCGTAGCATACGAAACTCTCTTTCCATCCTTGGTAAGTCTTGGATACAATGCACTTGGCCTGAAGAAAACCCCACCTAGGGTGCAGTCTTGTAACTATAAGCCATATAGGCATAAAGGACAAGAGGCATAAAAAAGCTGGTTGTTGGTAAACTGGATGGGAGGAGCTAGTCTTGTATGGCCGATGTGCCCTCCTTGAAGGGGCAACCAGGGGGAAGATAAGGGCGGCACCCTCCATTAGGGAGCTGATAAGTGTCTTAAGACGGCAATGTCATGGGGCTCTATGATCGCAAGAACATTTAGGCCTGTCATATTGTCGCGTGACGTAAATAATGCAAAGGCAACAAGCCACGAGAGAAATGTTAAGATGATATCAATGGGTTTTTACATGAAAGTGTAAAAACGTCCTGCGATTTCATCGCAAGACGGCAATGTCATAAGGGTAAATTCTTGCGAGAGAATGTATGCTTATCATATTGTCGCAAAGATTTTGAAAGAAACATGGATAATACAAGATCAAAGGGTCTTTACATGCAAATGTTAATAAATCCTGCGATTTTGTCGCAGACAGAAAAAGTTTGGCAAAATAAGACCTTTAACTAGGAAGGCAAAATAAGACCAAAAGAATAATCTTACCAATTAACTATTCTGCTTTAAGATTGTAGGAACATTCATTCATCGTAGAATTATATATAAGGATGCAAATTTTTAACATCGCGGATTCCCTCAGAATTTTTTTCAGAAAAGTGCAAAAGTATTCCTTATATCGCAGATATGTTCATACTTTCGTGAATAGTGCAACAACAAATTTACTTAAAGAAGATACAGAAAATGATTTACCATTTCAAGAAAGACAATGAAGGGCAAGCAGGTGAATAGAAAAGTAAGATCTCATTATCTTCCTTGAAAATATTCAAAGTAAGTTAAAATTAAAGGATTAAAATTCCAAGGATCTTAAAAGTTACATCGCTCGCAAGAAAAAAGGAAGAAAAGGAAAGCAAAGATAATATTCAAATTTCAGCGGTGGCGTTGCTAGATTCATTCTTCTTGATCATCAGATTTATTATTTCTGAGAGAGTTATCAGCTTCATTAGCATTTCTTTCATCACGAGTCTCTCCTTCTTTTAACTCCTCGTCACGAGATTCTTTGGGAGGACTTCTTTTTTCTTCTTCTTCTCCACCATCTTCTTGAGTGGTATTCTCTTCATCATTGGTAAACTCTAAATCTTCATCCATAGGAAGAGGTATTTCATCATCATCAACCTTTAAAGGAGGAACATAAAAAGGAGAAAGAGAACGGGGAAGCAGAATCTCGTTCACAATAACTTCAGTGCTAAGATGGACTTGGTGAAGGAGACCTCTTTCACGATTCCTAATTTCTATATTTTTAAAATATTCAAGATAATCAATTCTTCTTTCTGCCTTGTCGCGAACATTTAATAAATCGGAAAGTAGAATCTTGTTTTCTTTGCGAACACTATCCAACTTGGTGGTGAGATCATTAATAGTGGAATGAAGATTTCTTTCGGATTCTGTGAGCAACAAAATAAAATCAATTAAACAAGAATCTCACAAGGAACATAACACAAGATTTTATGAGAAGATCAACAAGAGAGGCATTCAACTGACTACCTTATTTTTGCGAGGTTAAGTTTTGGATTAAAGCAAATAAACAGTTCTCCCACTGATTCATGGCATCATCGAATTTATCGCCAACCATACCCTTCAGACGAGATTTCATGTTTTCTTCTTTGTTGCGAA
Source organism: Papaver bracteatum (assembly GCA_023529315.1). Lineage (NCBI taxonomy): Eukaryota > Viridiplantae > Streptophyta > Magnoliopsida > Ranunculales > Papaveraceae > Papaver > Papaver bracteatum. The sequence goes on from JAJJWX010003985.1 coordinate 1,349,225, forward strand.
GATATGAATTTTCCTTTGCTAATAAAGAATGAGATTCCTTTAACTGAGAGTATTGGTCTTGAAGTTCGCTGGCTCTTAAACTAAGAGTTAATCTACCCTTGATAAGCTTATCCTTCTCGGCGGCAGATGATTCAATTAACTCCTTGAGCTCCTTCTTAAGAGAATGAAGAGATTGCTCTTGACTATTACTTGTACTTTGAAGATTACTTATTTGCTGCGAGGAAATCGTCATCAAGCTTAAAAATCTATGTTTTTCTTGGGACAGGGTTTTATTCTCATCTGATAAAGATTTCATCGCCAAATTAGCCTTAAAAATAAATATGAGAGGCGATCAAGCTCGCCACTCAAAAAATTCTTCCTTTGCAATAATTGATTGTTCTCATTAGTAAGATTATTTATGCGATCAATTGAATAAGTGTACAGATTGTCTAGTCTAGTATGTTGATCTATCCAAGAATCTCTTTCAACGCGAACTTCTTCAGCAATAGATTCAGATTTGAGTCTTTCTATGAAACGAGCCCGATTTGAAACTAATATATGAATCAAGAATTTAAGAAGAAAGTCTAAGTACAGAAAGTATGTATATGAAACAGAAAAGCAAAAAGAGCAGAGGCAAGAAAAATATACCTTTCAGCTCGTCATTTTTTCTGCGAAGATTCTCGCAATCTAGAGAAGAGTTACGGAGCATGTGATTCAAGGTATCACACTCAGCAATTTTAACTTGAAGAGTTTTCCTCAGAACTTCAATCTCATTCTCTAAAGCCGCTCGTGAATCATTACAATCAGATCCAAAATACTTAAACAGAGTCTCGCAAGCTTCCTGTTGGAGAGGGTCAGTGGAAGACTTTCTAGCATTGTCTAAAATATTAGACAAGACTTTAAAAGCAACATCAACACCTGCGAAAGTTTTGCTTGATGAAGGAAAGGATTTAGAAGGTGAAATAGTAGTGAGAGTAAGTTGGCGATCATTTGTGATGGTTGAGTTATCAGGAGGAGTATGTGGAAAAACAACATTTGAAGGCCGTAAAGGATTATAAGGAACCTCAGTCGCAGCAGCTTTAGAAGATTGGTTTGTCAAAATGTCAGAACGGGTAGAGGTATGAACAACGATATTCTCGCGGATAGGAGAAGAAATATTTGGTTGCGATGGTGTGGGAGTAATATTCACAGATGTTAACGAGGGAATAATGAGATTTTCCCCGAGTGTCTTAAAATGGAGAGACCTTTTGGGAGGTTTATCAGGATTCACGTCATTCTGCGAATAATAACCCAGATAAGAAATAGAGGCAACAATATTGTTATTAAAAAATAAAGGGTGTTTCTTACTACCTTATCATTCGCAGAATTTCTCTTCTTCTTTTGTACTGGTTTCTTGCGAGGATTAGGGTTGTGAGTAGTAGATTGTGTGTTAGAAATCTTTCCGCTAAAAAGAAGACATAACAAGGAAATAAGAAAGATTGGAGAATGAAAGTAAAAACTGGCTTAAAATAAACAACACAAATCAAAAAACAAACCTTGAGGACTCCATTAGAACAGTAGCAGAAGAATATGAAGAAGAGGCAAAGTTGCAGACGGAAGATGAAGAAGATAAATAAATAGAAAAGTAAAATTAATTTTGAGATTAGTTCAACCTTTTATAGGAAAAGGGGAGTGGACCTATGCAGTAGGAACGTGTCAGTAAATGAAGGGATTCACAACACATGTAAGAAAGGCTGGATTAACGGGATCTTGTCGAGGAGAAAGTATAAAAGGGGAAGAAGTTGCGAAGAATAATAAAGAATATTAGTTCTCATGATATGCTCTTCTTCTCAGAAAAGACATGAGAAGAGGCAAGATGTAGTACCAGAATATCGCTACAACGCTATTCCCGCGATATTAACAACATTTCTGATCGCTACAACACTATTCCCGCGATATTAATAACATTTCTGCGAGCATCACTGACAATTCTTCAACGACATTTCACGAGCGTTACAGAACAACTAAAAGAAATTGACGATGGAAGAAATAAAAGAAGAACATGATTGATCCTGCGATGATCATCATGCTTGCGATAAAGAAGTATTGTGACGATCGCGATAAGATCGCAAAGTGAATCCGAGATAGGAGGAAAACTTAGATGTCATCCATTATGTAAATTCCTAAATAAAGAGCACGATAGATCCAGAAAAGGATGATGCATTTTTGAGAGCTGAGAGAATTTTGAGGAGAGAGAAACTCCAGAAAGAAAGTTGTACTTCTGATTTTTAATATTTCTTATAAATCTTCCTGAAAGTGAATTAATAAAAGTGTTGTTGTTCATTCACAATTATGACTTAGTTTTCATAGATTCTTGACAAGGGTGTAGTGTAGGAAATCCTGCAACTACAGTATAGTTGAGACCAGGCAACTAAACCTATAGTTCACCTAGTTCTGTCTGTATTCATATGCCTCCAACCTGTAAACAAGTCACGTACTTAGACCAATTCCTTTGGTTCGTATTCCAAACAGTAAAGGAACAACAAATCTGTTTGGTATCAACTCTCTTCAACCAAGTGATATGAGTTGCGAAAAGGTTCCCTTATTTATCTTAACATAAACTCCTTTGCCAGGTTCCAAGATCTATCTTATGTTCAATCACCAAAAGGTAATCATTAAGATTAAGCCAATCAACACTCTTAATCCAAATAAATATGTTGATGCTGATATTCTCAATTAATCAATCCAATCTACAACAAGGATAAACCGATTATTAATTGGATCCTCTGTTACCCAAAAAAGTATTGGTCACACCAAAGATTATAAAACCAAGTCAGAAATCTTCTATCTTTTCTTTGTCTTCAAATCTTCTTAGATCTTCAATAAACACATGCACACAACTACTTCAATCTCTTGTGATCAATCACACACAGAACGGAGTCTGTTAACAATGGATTGTCACAAGATCGTATTTAAATCTAACAACAGTCTACAGATCCCTGTCGAAACCTTGAACTAATTTGAGTGAATCTTATATCAGAAGAGAAGATTCTCAAGCATAAACAAACTAGGTGCAATCAAAGTTCAACCACCGTTAGTAAATCAAATTAATATGAAACCTAAAGATAAACCGAGATATCTAGTTTCCCACCAACGGGTCGCGCTAGAGCTTCTCAATCCCAAAGAAGACTTTAAATTGAGAGGCAATAAGAGATTTCACCTAATTAGATTACTCTCCTCTCCGATAGGCGGCTTCACCAGTAAAAGTACAACAGAGGAAGTTTAATGTCACAAAGGATTAGTTTTCTAGAAATGCAAACTCAAAGTATTTATAGACAATGAAGTTTGGACACCAAGGAATTTCCAAAACCGAAAATATTCTCAAGATATTTTTCCATATTAACCCAAATTCGGTTTTCATAATTCCTATGAATGCATTGTCCAAATATAATGATCAAAATCTCCTTGGAAAATCTTTAACTAGCAAATGCACATTACTAATTCTTATTTTCCATATATAATTAAAAACCTTAATCAAAAGATTCTGAACTTATTTAAATTCGATCTTGGGATTTACTTCCTTCTTAGCTGTTAAGGAATATCTTTGAACAATAAAAGAATGCACATTAATGCGCGTGTTCAAAGTGTGTCGACATCTTACTCCTGCAAATCCTTTTTCATACTTACTCACTTGAAACCGATTTAACACACTTCCAATCAAGTTTAGAATTTGTTCATCTGACTTTCAAGAACTATGTGATTGATCAAGTAACACTCAATCCCAAACCATGGGTATAATGGTTCTACCAAAACAAGTTTTGGTTCTACCTCCATGTGAGTATTGTGCATAGTCACACTATCTTACCAAAGATACAGATGACTAGGTACTAGGATCGGTTCCCCACATATATTTTGTATCTAGCTTGTATGCACTACATATGTCCATATGATCGGTTCCCCCTTTCCTAAAAACGTGTTGCACATGTCCATAGGATCGGTTCCCCCTTGTGATGTACTGCACCTCTTCATAGGATCGGTTCCCCTTTCCCAAATTTGGTCAGACACTCACAAACCCGATCATACCCCAGGTGATTACTTAACATCGGTTTCACTAATAAAATGCATAAGTCAGGCCTCATGTAAATAGTTTTACCAAGAACAAAAACAAGTCATGAGCGGTTATACTAATCACACATATTGGTTGTTCATAAGATTTGCAATAAAGAACAGCCCCAATAACGCCTGGCGATTTCCTTTTCGGTTCACAACACATATCATGAACTTACTTCGTTAAAACACATGTAAAAACATTGTTTCCTAGGATGAAATCCTCACCTCATACCCATACATAATCACAATAGCATTCATACGATTATGTCGATGTCTCATATATAAAGTTTAATGGTTAAGCAAGAAACTTCACATTGTATTCCTTAATACTATGTCTATCTAGAGTGTTCATGCTTCACAGTTTTATGTTTTCAATATGCACGAATTGAAAGATACGTTAGGGAATGAAATAGTTCAAGTAAAATATCACTAACCTCAAGTGGAAGGATGATGTCGTGGTTGTAGCTCCGTACTTCTTCACTTCTCAAGTATTCGCAATACTTGTAATGTCTCACCCTAATACTTTCAAGCTAACCTATACGAAGTTGAGTCAAGTACATTTAAATCAATTGAATTCTTAAATGATTTTTGGATCACTAAAATATGACAGCCAAACTTGACATACCAACGCTTGGTGGGTTCAACCGAGCTATGCTCTAACAACATGGTCATATATGCAGGCCTAATACCGACTTTCTAGCTAGTGTCTTAAAATGGTTTTTAAATTAGTCCGCGAGTAACAACACCAAAGGTGTCACTATACATGCACAAAAACTCCAACAAAACAAATTGTTCACAAAAAACCCCATTTAACATAAACTATCTATATTATCCTTCTAATTTAAATCTTCCCAACAAAAACAAAAATCAACCCCACCGTTAATTTTTATTATATTATTACCACCAACAACAACACACCACAAGCAACACCACCATCGTGCCACCACAACTGGCCACCATCGCCGCCAACCACCAATAACTACCGTCTTCGACCACCACCACCGCACCACGACCATCGCCCAACCACCACCAACTACGACCACCACCACCGTCCACCACCTCCACCGCGCCACCACCACCACCGCCGAACGTCGTCACCGTCCGCCGCCACCGCCGTCCGCCACCGCCGTCCGCCACCACCGTCGGCCGCAACCACCGACTGCCGCCACCACTGTGCCACCACCGTCATTGCACCACCGCTGTCGACCACCACCGACCAAAACCAGCACCAGTACCACCAACACCGCCAAAAAATGATGAAACCAAATCTGGTTTCATCAACAAAATGAAAAACCAAAATTGGTTCCAACAATAAACTATAATTTGGTTTTGTCGAAAAATATAAAACACGTAACCAAAATTTGTTTTAACATAAAATTCTCGTATCAGCAACAAGATTGGTTTTGTCCATAAAAGCTATAAAAAAGTGCGATAAAATTAGATGAAACCGAAACTCGTTTCAACATAAACTATCGTATCACCCACAATATTCGTTTCGTAGGAAAAAAAATTAGAAAAAAAAAGTGAAACCAAAGCTCGTCTCAAGATAAAGTTATTATATCACCAACAAATTGGTTTTGTCGACAAAAATTAGCAAAACTACTATCAAAACAAAATTGGTTTCATCTTATTTATGATGAAACCAAACGAATTATCAAGAGAGCTTTACCTTGAGAATACGATGAAAATATAATTGGTTTCGTGCAAATATCTATGAGTATTAAGAGAGCTTTACCTTGCATGAACAAGAAGTGGCCCAAGCATAAACGAATTCTCAATGCTCCTTAATATGGGTTCTTTAGGATCTGCGCGAGCCAGTATGGAAATAACATGACCCCATTTCAATAAAAATTTAGAAGTAAGATGTCAATGAATACTATTAAGAAAGAAAACTACTAGCAAAAAAGTTTGGAGCGGCAACAGGTGTACCCTTTGTATGGGATAAATAAAAAAGTGTATAAAGGTTGGAGCAGCAATGGTAGCGCCTCAACAGATGCAGGCGACATACTTCTTCACATTAATGGGAGAAACATAAGTTAGTCGCAGTTTTCCGATAAAACATGCACACTGTACCTATATCCTATTAGTGATCACAAAGATTATGGTGTTTTTTCCATTATTAAAAATAAACACGAACCTCCTTCCCAAAATACCATGGCTCATGATTAATAGTGCCCTTTTCAGAATGGCCTCGGCAAAAACGATGTTGACAGCAAAAGTTTCTTAATTAGCAAAAATTAGATGAAACCCATTTTTGTTTCATCATAAATACGATGAAACCAATTTTGGATTCATGAAATGTCTATTCAACTGCAGGATAAATTAGAGGAGTGTATTATACAAGTCCATTGAACATATGCGAACTTGTTGTGTACCTGCAAGAGAAATTATAAGATGTGTTATACAAGTTCATTGAACAAATAAAAACAGACAATAGGGGTATGGATATCTAGTAATTTAGTTTACCATATTTTTGCAAACTGAACATGCTTAATCTAACCGTTGGGGAACTTGCTACACGAATATGGGGGTGATTATTTTGAGAAGCCACTAGCACCTCGCAAGTAAACAATCAGTCTGCAAGTTAGTTACACATTAATACTAATCACACAAATTAAATCCTTACAAAATGAATATCCCACTTCATACTACGTAGAGATAAATAACAAGTACACTGACCATTTCAAGTATAGAGCTTTGCCAAATTGTTTGCATCTACAATTGCAGTCATTGTGAGAGCAAAAAAAACCTATGAAATAACAACAACTAATAATGAGAACACAATTATCAACAACTGTTATTGTCTAAGATCTCAGCGAACGGTTTTGAGAGTTATCAAGGGAAGCCTTACTAATAATTCTACTAAAACTTAATCAACTATTTTATGGTAAATAGAAGTATTAGTTTCTTTCTCTAATCATGTTAAGACTTCTCAAAGCATTAATATAACAGTAAAAAATGTTAAAAATCCTAATCAACATGGTAATTAAACGAAAACATGTGACGCGTCTTCAAAACCCAATCGATTCCCACATATGGATCAAATAGATGAAATGAAATCATACTTTGAATCAAAAGCATCAAACTTGTGTTTAATTAACATCCCAGACCAATAACATTCTCACTCAACAGTAAATTCAGAGTAATCTTAAACTTGTTTCAATAGAAAATTATTTATCATCAACAACGTTGGTTTCACCGATAAAAGTTCAAAAAGTATCAAACAAAATTGGATGAAACCAAAATCGCTTTCACCAAAATTAGATGAAATTCAAATTGGTTTCATCATAAATGTAATTTCCCTGTTTGATTTTAGATTATTTTTTACTGACTGAAAATGTAATTGCTCCACAAAAATTAGATGAAACAGAAATTTTTATGAAATTAGATCCTCCAACAAAATTAGATGAAACTGAAAATGTAATTACTCTTTTTGAGTCATTGTACTAATCGATTAGAACACTCGTCGAACTTAACATATAAGTGAAAACAAATATTTGTACTAAACACAAGATCCACACTTTATAAGAATATCAAAAGAAGGTTTGATTTATTCATCATTTGAGACCAATTCTTCAATACCCTAGACGTAGTTCATCAAAAAGACAAACCAATCGACATTTGAGTCCGATTTGTTTGACATATAACTTTTAAATAGATAGATTGAGTAGAAAAACCACATTAGTGTTACACAAAAAATAAGATCTCTAGATTTAACTGGATTTTTACCTTTTTATTTTGCTCAATTTGTAATCTCGATCTGTATATATTTATGTTGGTACGGGAGTAGTAGGTGTTGTTGTTGGGGATATGAGAAGAAGAAGAAAAGGAGGCGATGTTGGTGGAGGATCAAGAGATGATCGTGTTTCTAGTGGTGGTGCGGGAGGATAAAGATGAGGTTCTGTTAATGTTGTTGGTGTGAGTGATAGATAGAGATAGTAGATCTCGCATGGAGAAGAAGACGGTGAATAGTAGGGTAGGTTAGGAATTTCTTGAAAATGAAATGGATGTAATTTACCCATATTAAAAGATTTAGAGTTTTTGTATCATTTTTGGGGGAAATGGAGTTCTTGTAACTCTCAACATATGGGTGGAGTTTTTGTACCACAAGTTTGTTAACCTTGGTGTTATATGACTATTTATGTTTTTAAATTGGTCAACAAAGAAACATATTTACCATAAAACAATTATTTATTAAGATTATAAAGAAAAATCATTAATTTGTTAACCAAAATAGTACTATGGTCACCTAAAATTCGATTTTTTTGTACATATTTAATAGTAAATTCAATATCATTAGATGTATAATTAAAGTTTAAGCAAATATTTCTCGTGATATAAAATATAATAAAGTACATAACAAACATATCTAAGAGATTAGTTTCATAAATCCTTGACGAAGAGTATGAAGCTTGGTGCGCATTGGATATTTAAAAAGTGATCATTGATACTTTTCCATAAACCACTGAAGTAGAAGCATTAGTAACATAGCCAATGACCAAATCTGAGACAGTCGATTGAATTTAAAGCAGAAGAGTGGAATCCTTAGTTTCCCAAGTAGTATAAAGTGGATTGAGTACTACATTACAAATAACATTGAGACAAGATGTGTACATTTCAGGACATGGAAAAGATCCATCAAGGTATTCGACTATTAGTTGACTTGATATTCTTAAAGAGAGGTTTAATTGTTGCTTTCTAGGTTAGGAAGTTGTCCTCTTTGAGTTTAGCGAAAATAATGTTTGCGACTTGATTCAATGGAAGCTTAGAAAAGATAATAGATCCATAATGAAAAATAGAAATCGAAAAGCTAAATTGGAGAAATTGAAGTAAGACTGATGAAAAGCAAGTGAAAAACAAAGCGAATAACAAATCAAATTTGAACGAAATACAGAAATTAGGTTAACAAGGACACAAAAATAAAGTAGATTTAAAGAAATCGCAGTGAATAAATTGAGTAAGAAAATTGATTAGACAATAATAGTCCCGAAAAAAAATTGGATGACAATGCAAATCAAATAAGAATCGGTAAAGAAACAACAAGAAGAAGAAAAAATCATGATCATACTAGTCGATGATATCATAATAACATTGTAGAAAATCAAGAAAAGAAAGAATTCATTTTAACTGAAAGAATAGACGTTATGTTTACAGAGGACACAATAAAAGGGAAAAGCGCACATATGTGCAGGACACACAAGAAGATAACTGAAAAGTAACATATAATTAAAGACAGACAGAGATGGGTTGGGGCCTAGCCTCAGAACTAGACTCAATAGTATTAGTTGTATCACTAAAACCTAGTTGTTGTTAATGTGTTATATTTGCTTTGGTGATTTTTTTTTTTGCTTTGTTGATTTTTTTTTCTTTTCTTTTTTCATATTTTTCTTCGAGACATTATCTCATAAAGTTAAACTATGAACAAATGTTGATCCCAAAAGAAAAAGTCTTCAGAATCTTTTTGAAATCAGCTATTCTTCCCTATGAAACACAATAAAATCTTCTCCAATTAATATATGCATTACATCAACATCAAAATCACCAAGAGCATCTGTAGTCACATTTCTCCCAACCGGACAACCAAGACCATTTGAATTTCGTTACCCAATCTTTTAGAACATTTGAATTCGATGTTTTGATGATGTTGTAAATCTTTGAGACAGGCGCCGATAAACTTAGTTTAATTTTTCTTTTTACAATAGGATGCTAAACTAGTGATGGTGAATTTGTTGTTTAAAAAGTATAATGTTAATATTTGTCGTCATATTTTTTTCCTTTTTGTGTATGTTTATTTGATACTACTATGTATGTTATTGTTTTAATTTTTTAAAAATGAACGGAAAAATATGATAATGCTTTTGTAAAATCTTATGAAAAATATGTCTCATATATGAAAAACTAACAAAGGTAACCATTTAAAAGAAAATCAGAAAGAAAAAATATTTTGGTTGTATACCGTTCTTTTAGGAAATTAAGCAAGAATCTGATTCTGGAGTACATCAACCAAATGTTCCCTGAAGCAAGTTAAGTGAAACATACAAGAGTATGTTAAAATATTAAATTATAATATCAATCAGCTTATTCCTAAGTTTTTAAAAAGCCTGAAATAATATTATTACTCAAACAAATAATGGAAAAATATGAAAGATTGACAGTTTGATCTAATAGTTGATGCTAACAGTGTAAGAATTCGATTTAAAAAAAAAAACATAAAATCTAAGAGTGCGGGTAACCACATATTCTGAGTTTTTTATTTTGGGGTAAACATATATTTTGAAGAGTTTTATCGTATATTCGAAGAAAAGGTACTGGTGCAGGCTTTGGTGCCATTGATTCGAAGAAAAGCTTGAGAGGATTTCCAAATTTTGACTCTGGTTTTCTTTCAAGATCTAGGAGATTTAGAGAATCTGGTTTCGTTTGTTTATAGTAGTTGTTTGGAAGAGTACGTGGGGCGGATATTGTAGAGAGGTATCGGGGTATGTGACCGACTATGTGTACCAAGAGCGGATAAAAGGTATATGTCTCGTTTTTTTTATTGAGAATGTCCGAATGTCCGGGTGACAGAGCGATATACTATTATTTTTTTAATCCTATTAATGGGGCTCTAGTGGGGGAGAGTTTCTTGGGGCTAAATTACTAAGTGGAGCCTAAATGTTATAGGGGGAAACCAAATCAATAGTAAAGGTTAAATATACCATTTCCTATAAACATACTATTATTTAAAAAAAAAAAAAACATTAATCTTCTCTTCTTCTTCTTCTTCCCTTCTCCTTCATTTCATCATGATAAAATCACGATGAAAATGATGATCATAATTTTATCATAATGAAATCGTGATCATTAAAAAACTTAAATCTTCTTCTTTTTCTCTTCTATTTCTTCTCCATCACATTGTGATTCTTCATTGCATCGTGATGAAGATGATGATCCTAAAATAAAATAAAAATCTATTATTTTTCTTTCTCTCTTCTTCTTCATCTTGTCCATTGCATATAGAGATGATAGAAAAAAACAAAAACTAAGAAAACACACCACTTATTTTTACTTTTGATCGACTTAAAAATTCGATTCGATTAAGTTGAGAAAAAAAAGTTTCTGAAATTGTATAACGGCTGGGAGTTCATGCTTTCCAAACTGTGAATCCTGTATTACGGTTGGGAAAATACATATTTTCCAACCGTGAACCCTGAACCTACCTGTACGGTTGGGAAAGTAAGAGATCCCAACTGTAAAAGAGTGTTTGCGGTTAGATTTTCCTAGCCGTAAGCTATTTTGATAATCACATTAAAAAAATGTATAAACACAGGTCTAATTTCAGTTAGGTTTTCCCGCCGAAAATGCTTACTTCCGGCTAGGTTCCCCAGCCGTAACTTGAATTTTCGGCTTGGAAAAGCTAGCCGTAACTGTTTCTGATACTTCCGAAAAATAGTAGGAAAAAAAATCGGTTGGGAGTTCTTGTCGACCTAGCCACGAAAGTAATCCACTGCTGGGAAATCTTCAATTCCGAGCCATAAATTACTAATTTCGTATGAGTCGATAAATTTACTCAGCCGTAATAGAAGAAAATTCTAGATTTGTTTTCTTTAGATTTTTGACGGATTTGAATTGATGAAATTGATGTTGGGAGTTGATTATAAAGGTTATCTTGAGTTTTGTGATGAAGGGTTTCATCATTTTTCTTCAAAAAAAATTCACCAAAATCACCATTTTTTCTTCTTCAAAACCCAAGAAAATCAAGTTTTGATTTACAAAAAATTAATGTTTTGATTAGTCTAATCGATTCACTAAGACTAATTAGTTAGCTTAATCAATAAGTTAATTAGCACTAATTAAATTAAGGGTAGATTAGACATTACAAAAATGATGGATAAGGGGTCCTATGGGTTGTTATTTCATGACACCAAATAGCCCCCATAAACCCATCCGTCTTTAGCCCCCAATAATATGATTCTTTTTTTTCCTTATTTTATTTAGAGTTAGATTGATAAGGCCGATTTAAAATTGAAACAGTTACAATGATTACATAACTTAATACAAACATTAAAGATATTCCTCCGATTCTTGACCAAATTTTCTACAGATTCAACCATTTCCACCATACCATGAGACCATTGAGACGGTAACAGTAACAGATCAAGGCTAAAGGGCCAAATATGTTTTAACCAAAACAGATTTGCAGTAAAGGGATCTTTAAGAGATCCAGCAAAGGATTTTGGAAAAATCCATGAGTTTTAATAATTTTTAAAAAAAGGTAACAATAACAAGAGTGACATAAGTACCATCGGTCTTTTGGTTTGGTAGAAAACGGGTTGAGTCTTGGTGAATCAATCCGATCATTTTGATGTAATAACTGATGGGGTTGTTGATGAAGTTGTAGATCTAGTTGCTAGCTTCCATTTTGTCCCTGTTGATGTTGCTTCTATCAGAAAAGAAGAGGTTCTTGTACTGGTGTAAAAGGATGCTCCACCCTTCAATGGAAACACCATTACCAAAGACAATAACATACTAGTTAATCGATCATAGCAACGAAATCAAAAGAACAATCCCAAACTGAAACCCTAGTTCTAGAACTGAATTATTATTATTATTTTTTCAAACAAAGCTAAATTTAGAAACCCAGTAGAAAAGATCAGGCAGTGGAGCGGATCTGAGAAAATGGATTCACGTAGCATAGGGGGTTTTCGTTTCTCTGGAGTAGTTTTAGAGGAGAGAAAGATATAGTGAAAGAAAAACACTCTCAATTTTGATAAAAGTACACATGGTGCACTCTAAAAAATTTCATTTTTATTTTTTGACTCGAAATGGCCAATTTAATTAGAACAACAAAAGGGTCACCAAGGTTATTAACAAAAAAAAAAAAAAAACTAAGGAGCTCTTGTAAGAGAAACTCATAATCCTCTAACAGATAAAAACCAGAAAACAAAAACAATTAACCATCATTTTCAAAGAAACTATCTAAAGTCCTTTAAAAAACAAAAAAAATCATTATTCAAAATCTTCATTTTCATCCTGATACGTACACTTGACGACACCAATTTGGTCATCATCAAAATCTCCTAAGCCATCATCATCCTCAAACAGAGACTTTTACATCTTTGAATGAGGTTTTTGCGTTCTACAAGAGATCGCTAAACATAGATCTCATCTTGGGATGGTCAAAGATACCCATTAATTAATTTATTAAAAGCAATTTGCGAATTTATTTCCTCCTATGTAACAGAAGAAGTTACAGACTTAACTTCTGAATCTTGATTCAAATTTTTAGATGTACTAGAATTTGAAAACAAAAGAAGTGGATTTGGAACTGATCCACTATCCAAATTAAATTCTTAGTCTTGCATTTTTTTCATTTTCTGTACTATTATGCGACTCAAATCTAGAACTAGAAGAACCACATATGAATCCACCCTTTCCAATTCAGAAATAATATTATCCTCATTGCTACTCAAATCTAGAACTAGAAGAACCACAACTGAATCCACCCTTTCCAATTCAGAAATAATATTATCCTCATTTCTACTGGGGTTACCATGTACTATCCTCTTCTACTCTTGTTTTTGTTTTTGTTTCCACTTAAGAAACTTGATCTAGAATGCTAAAAGAGTTCAAATAGCATGCAGGAACAACCATACATGTTCCCTGGGTATGTTTTCCATGATTGCTAATGGCTGGTACCAGCATTATCATGACTTATACCATCTATCTATATAATATAAAGCAAAGGCTAGTTTGGTGTCCCAATTATTATTATTTTGGTTGTGTATTTGATAAGATCGAAATATCCCTTCGTGTTTATCGTCCCTCACTAAAACTTGCGTGATGTCTAACAAACACTACACCAAATCCAGGATTTTGTCACAGACTATACATGTTACTAATAAGACTTGTAACGGTTATAATCTGTTGTAAAAAGGCCGTTATTAATATTTGTGATAGCATTTGTAACGGTTTTATCTGTGACAATGGCCAGCTACAGCTACATTTAAAAAATCATAACAATAGTTATTAACCACAATTGGCCTAATTTTGAGATTGCGACACGTGTCATGTCTGTCACATTTACCTTAACGGTTTTATCTGTTACTCTTTTACCACAATTCATGATACGTGTATCAAACCGCCACACCTACAACAACAGTTATAAGTGTTACTTCTTATTTTGTAGTTGCAGGATTTCCTACACTACACCCTTGTCGAGAATCTATGAAAACTAAGTCATAATTGTGAATAAAAAACAACACTTTTATTAATTCACTTTCAGGAAGATTTACAAGAAATATTGAAACTCAGAAGTACAACTTTCTTTCTGGAGTTTCTCTCTCCTCAAAATTCTCTCAGCTCTCAAAAATGCATCATCCTTTTCTCTATCTATCGTTCCCTTTATATAGGGATTTACATAGTGGAAGACAGCTAAGATTTCCCCCTAATTCAGATGTACTTTGCGATCTTATCGCGATCGTTACAATATTTCTCTATCGCAAGCATGATGGCTATCGCAAGATCAACACATTCTTCTTTTACTTCTTTCATCGTCAGTTTCTTTTAATTGTTCTGCAACGCTCGTGAAATGTTGTTGAAGAATCGCCAGTTATGCTCGCAGAAGTGTTGTTAATATCACAGGAATAGTGTTGTAGCGATATTCTGGTACTACATCTTGCCTCTTCTCATTTCTTTTCTGCGAAGAAGAGAAGATCATGAGAATTAAGAATGCCATAATCGCTTATATTTTCTGTTTTCCCATTCTGACACGTTTCTACGTCCTTCGTCAGCTGTTTTCACGAGTTTCTTTCTACCAATAAATTTTTGACACGTCTTCTGTAACCGCTGCGATCTGACCATCCACGTCTTTCCTTTGCATTAATTGCCTTCATCCTTTTCGAGAATTTTCTTCTTCTATAAATACTCTTCTCATTCCTCTTATTTTCTCTTTTACTTTCTTCTTCCTTCTCTCCATATTCTCTCTGCAATTTTTATTGTTCTTCCGCAAATTGCGCTTCTATAACCGCTGTGATTTATTTCTTCTTTTTAACTTTTTCCTTCATTCCCATACTAAAAATGGTTGATGCTGGTGCTAAAAATTTGAAGGCCTTCAATAGAATGCGCGAGAAACTCAGACTTAAAGGTTTTAACTTATCTCTGATTCCGGATCAAGATTCCAAATCAGAACTTTCCCTTAAACTATTTACTGACGACCAATGTTCTCGCGAGAAAATCATAGTATTGCTAGGACAACTTGAAGCTGGTCTTCCCATCCCTCTTTACGATCCTGAGCTTTCGCTGTTTTATCAAATAATTTCTGACGAGAGATTCTCACGAGAAATATACCAATTAGGTGGGGATTGCATCAGATTATTACTTGAATATGCTTCTAGCGGCGCTGGTAAAGGAACTCGCTACCCCAAGGCTCCAAAGAATCCTTTGTTCACAGATGTCCCCATTGTTTCTTGCGATTATACTGTGGAAAACCTTTTTGTAAACTATATAATTGTCCCTATGAAGAGGGATAGTACATGTTGGGGTGTTCGTTTGAAGAAAGAGAAGGTTACTGGTGACAATGCTCTTATGATGAATATTGACTTTCATACATCTACTAACCAAGGTCCTCGTCATTCTAGCGACGATAAGTGGTTCATCTTCTCATTAAGTCTTGAAGGTCCTTATATATCTGGTTCTCGCGAACTTCCCACGAATCTCGCAGAATATCAACCCTGGGTCTTTAGCTGGACTGAAATATCTAAAGAAGTATATTCTCTCAACTTTTCATGTTATTATTATTTATTGTCTTATTTACACTCTCGCTAACCTTTTTGATCTTCTCAGATTGATAGAATGAAACTCAGCTATCAAACTCTTAGGAAACCCAATATTCTCTTGGCTCTGAGATCTTTTGCAGATGAAGTAAGAAATATTTCTTTCATAAATTTCAATAATATATTGTTTCCCCTATTTCTTATCTTCATCTGTGCTCGCAGGAAATCGAAGAATTAGAACCACTGCCTCCTCCAAAAATCAAGGATAAATCTCCAAAGGAACCATCTGGGAAATCTATAAAGGAGAATCCAACTACTTATTCTAGGGGAAGATCTTCTGCCCATCGCAATGATGAATCTAGCGATCCTCTGCTAAAGAAATTAAAAACTCAACCTTCTTCTTATTCAACTCCTTAAACAATTCCAGAAAATCCAAGTGTTGGTCCTGATAAGGATATTGACGAGGATTTTAATGCTAGCGGTTTTACTTCAATAAGAAATTCTTCTTCTTATGATTCCTCAATAACTCATCTATCCAGAATTTTCAGCGATATTTCCCATAGCATGACCTCCAATGGTGAAGATGAAGTTATTGAAAAGACATCCCAAGATCTCGCTAAAGTTTGCGATGCCCCTATCTTAGTAGATAATGATTCTCTCCAAGGAATCTCAAGATCGCTGACTCCCAGTCTCTTGAATTCTCTTGGTGCCTTGGTATGTTTTCTCTTCTTCAGTTTGTTTATACTTTCTTTATCATTAGAGTTTGATTTATTTCTCTTCTTCGCAGGTTGGTAGAGCTTCTTTTGCTGTTGCCTCTGATTTAGACAAAAGATGCTTCTATGCTGAAGAAAAAGCTGCTAAAGTTCGCCAAGATAAGGAAAAGCTAGAGTCTGAAGTTATTGAACTTCGCAAAAAGAATGAGCATATGGAGACGGAAGCTTCTGTTGATAAGAAAAAAATCGCTAATATCGATAAATCTAACCGACAACTTTATGGTATGACTGATTTCCCTTCTCTCTTGATTCCTTTTATTCTATCGCAGCTTATTCAAGCAATCATTTTTAACTTGCAGATATTTATGGTCTTACTGACGAGGCTATAATCTTTCAAACTTTACCTGAACCTGTAGATGATCATACTCTTCTCACTAGTCTTAATAATTCCTTGAGTAACTTCTCAGATGATAAGATTAACTCCCTCTCCATAAATGAACTTAGATCCAAGTTTAATCTCTTAAAACTTGAACATAGATTCAATTTAGGCTTGACTGACAAATATAGGCGCCTTTATTTTGATTCAAAGAAATAAATAGATAAATTAAGGCAGAAGAATAGCGATCTTATTGACGAGAAGGATCTCGC
Organism: Papaver bracteatum; assembly: GCA_023529315.1. NCBI lineage: Eukaryota > Viridiplantae > Streptophyta > Magnoliopsida > Ranunculales > Papaveraceae > Papaver > Papaver bracteatum. The sequence goes on from JAJJWX010003985.1 coordinate 1,366,404, forward strand.
CATAAAAAAGGGGTCTGAAACCTTTGCATATTTTCATAAAACTCTCCTTGAAGTTCAAATGGTTAGAGATAGACTTATCCGCGAGAATGAAGATCTTCTTGCAAGGGAGACTCAAATTCGATCTCGTCTCCTTATTAATAGCGATGATGAGTTTGCCTGGGCTGCGAAGGTTCTTGATAATGCCAGAAATGATTTAGGTGTAAATGTTATCCTTCAAGTCGAACATGCGGCTCTAATTAGAGATATGATTTCTAACAGAGAAGGTTATTGGATACTCTTCTTCTCGCTAATTACTTGTTTTCATTATTCTCTTTTATAAAATTTATAACTTGTTGTTATATTCTTGTAGAAGCTGAAAAAGGTTATCTTGAAAGGATCAAGGAGCTTGAACAAGAGAAGGATCAGCTCGCGAATACCCTGGATGCTCACAATTACAAATATTCACAACTGAAGAAGCAGTTTGGCATCACCAACGCGAGCTTCAATAGATCTCTCATTGTCGTTCGCAATGATTCTGTTAAATTGGTCTGCGATGACCATGGAATTTCTCCTTCTATATACCCTGATCTTGCGAAAGAAGTACCCGCAGTGATTTCAAGTCTTGACATTTCTGATAGTGAGGCTGAAAATTCTGATGAGGATGAAAATGATAGTGATGACGAAGATGAAAAGTCTGGTGGAGAAGAAAATAATGATGATAATGATAAAGGGGAAGAATCTGGCGATGAAGAGAAGTCTGATAAGGAGGATCGCGATGGATCTAACTAGTTCTTCTTTTGCTTTCTCCTTTTTCTGTAATATTGCCGTTAATTTGTAAATTTCTTGTAGTACCAGAATATCGCTACAACACTATTCCTGCGATATTAACAACGTTTCTGCGAGAATTACCGACGATTCTTCAACAACACTTCACGAGCGTTGCAGAACAATTAAAAGAAACTGACGATGGAAGAAGTAAAAGAAGAATCAGACTGATCCTGCGATGGTCATCATGTTTGCGATAGAGAAATATTGTAACGATCGCGATAAGATTGCAGAATAGATCCGAATTAAGGGGAAATCTTAGCTGTCTTCCACTATATGCTTTCCTATATAAAGAGCACGATAGATCCAGAAAAGGATGATGCATTTTTGAGAGCTGAGAGAATTTTGAGGAGAGAGAAACTCCAGAAAGAAAGTTGTAATTCTGAGTTTTAATATCTCTTGTAAATTTTCCTGAAAGTGAATTAATAAAAGTGTTGTTGTTTACTCACAATTATGACTTAGTTTTTATAGATTCTTGACAAGGGTGTAGTGTAGGAAATCCTGCAACTACATTTCTTTTGCCTCTTTTGTTTCTACATGTAAGAATCAGAAAACAGTTCTTTTTCTGCAAGTTAATCAATCAATATAACTATTATTCTTTTAATTATCTGCGTGCTTGTATCTATGCAATTTTTATATGATAGATGAATAATAATTTCATCGTTCTCATGCATTCCCATACTTGCCTCTATTATTTATCTGCAATATAAAAATTGATTAAAGATTAAATAAAAATCAAAATCAAAATTTTACCTTAATATTGGCGATCTTACCGTCAAATAATAGTTGCGTGAAATCGCAATTCTTATAACATCTGCGAGTATTATCGCAGTAATCTTGTGGTCTTATTGTGCCTTCCTAATTAAAGGTCTTATTTTGCCACGCTTCTTCTTTCTGCGACAAAATCGCAGGACGTCTTTACATTTGCATGTATTGACCCATTGATCTTGCCTTATCTTTCTTCTTTAATTATATTGCGATAATATGACAAGTCAAAGTTCTCTCGCAAGATCAAAGCCTCGTGATATTATCGTCTTGCGATAAAATCGCAGGACATCCTTACACTTTCATGTAAAAACCCATTGATCTCATCTTAACATTTTTCTCGTGGCTAGTTGCCTCTGTATCATTTACGTTACGCGACAATATGACAAGCCTAAATGTTCTTGCGATCATAAAGCCCCATGACATTGCCGTCTTAAGACACTTATCATCTCCCTAATGGAGGGTGACGCCCTTATCTTCCCCTTGGTTGCCCCTTCAAGGAGGGCACATCGGCCATACAAGACTAGCTCCCCCCATCCGGATTTTCCAACAACCAGTTGTGTTCGCAGCCTCTTGTCCTTTATGCCTATATGGATTATAGTTACAAGACTGCACCCTAGTTGGGGTTTTCTTCAGGCAAAGTGCATTGTAGCCAAGACTTACCAAGGATGGCAAGAGAGTTTCGTATGCTCCGGGCACCCTTGGCTCAACCGTGTACCTCGGCGCCTTGGTCATACTTTGCACTTCTTGGAAGAGATTCTCAGTCATCCAACAGGGGTATAACCATATATAGTTGGAGATCCAAAATATCTCTCCCGGATAGGTTCTATTTAACCCCATCGTCTGCATGACTCAGGTTCCAGCAGCGGTATAACCTTATCGCTGAGTCATGTCCAGATATACCCCTTTTATGATGCGTTATTAGGTCTTACATTTTCCTCTTGCAAAATTTTATTCGCGAACTAGGGTGCACGCCATGAAAGTTCGTCCCATTCTTATGTCTCTGCAAAATTTTATTCGCGTTTCTCGCGAGTATTGTAACTCTGATAGAATTTCATAACTTTGATCATTTTTGTAAAGTTTTGCGATTCTTTCAAGCATAATATCTTGTTCAATTACATATTTTTCAAACAAATTATTCGCAGAGTTCTCTGAAGTTCATCATTTTACCTCTTTACTTACTATTTTCTGATTCTGCTTTTCTGCTATGTTTTGTTGTTGTCTCCTTTTCTGCGAGACACTCGTCATCAGCTTTCACATCTTCTTTTTGTTCTATTGCATCAATCATTAACCTTTCACATTTCTGTCGTTGCTTAATTTTGCACTTCCAATTGCCATTCTTTTCAGCTCTTTATTCGCAAGACTTCATATCGATTTCATAACATTTCTTGCTTTCTCCCCAATCTCCTTTAATAACTCCGACACCTTTTGGATGAGGAAATTTGATACATTGGTGATAAGTAGATGCTACACCCAATATCCCGTGTAACCAGGGTCGTCCTATCAAGGCATTGTAAGTTGATTCGATGTCCACAACACATAATAAGATTTTTGAAGATATTCCTTGTAACGGTATCTGCATTTCAATTTCCCCCTTTGGTTTGTTAGTTGTGCCATTAAAACCGTAGATTTTGTATGTTGATGGAATTAGATCTTCGTCTCTTCCTACCATGGTTTTAAAGGTATGATAAAATAAGATATCAACAGAACTCCTTGTATCTATTAAGACTCTGTTGATGGCCCAAGAATCTTCAACTTTACTATCATTCTCTTCATCTTTTTCTTGCACCTATTTTGGATTAATCTCTAATCGTACGACCAGTGGATTATCATGCTGCTCGCCGACCTCAGGTACATCTTGCGCAGTGAAATATAGAGTTTGCTTCTGCCACTCCTATAAAGGCGAGGATCTCACGATATTCAATATCTCCCTTCCATATGTGTCTCTCGCGAAGACCCTGCTTAAGATACTGTCATGGAAGTCCTCTATAGTTCTGCGTGAATGTACAATAGAATTACAAAACAAATTCTTTGCTTTGGCTCCAACTTCTATTACAAATGTTTCCGCTCCTTTTACAACATTCACTCTGCGAGTTTAAGTCTCTGGAGGTAATTGCTGAGATTGTGGATGTCCTACTAGAAGATGATTTAACTTTCCCTGATCAATCATCCTCAAAATTATTCTCTTCACATTCCTACAATCGTTTATTGTGTGACCATGAAAATGATGATAAGGACAGAATTATTGACTTCGATTGTTTGGATGGGGTTCTTTTCCCATGTTCCACGGAGAAGGTATATTTTCCATTAAAATGATAGCTTCCCAAATCTTTTCTATGATAGTATTGAGAGCATGCATCTTAATTTCTTATCCTCTGATTACCTTGTCCTTTAAAATTATTCTTCCTTTGTCCACCATAAGTCTCTTGAGGTTGATCGAGTCTTTGAATCTTATTATTACCACCGCAATTATAATAATTCTTCTCCCTTTCATATTCTTCCTGATCTCGACTGCATATCGCTACTAATTTTCGTTGATTATCAATGACTACTTTCTCTTGTTGTGATTGCGAGGTGCTCGCTACATTATTTATCATTTTAGGGAGCAAACTTCCACTTTCCGCTAACGAGCCGGTGTTCACGATTGGGTATGATTCCATCTCATTTTGTTTCTCCTCCAAAGCAATGTATTCTTCCTGCAATTCTCGCAATTCTGTCATGGCGATTGTATTTTTGACTCTGAAAATCTGAATGTACAGTAAATTAGTCGCGAACATTGCATTAATGAAGGATATGATCAGATATCTTTCATCCACTCTTCCAGCCATTTCCATGCACATTGATTTCCATCTTATAGTTAAGTGCTTCAGACTCTCGCCAACTCTTTGTTTTAGCCCAAACACATCTTCAATGCCCGGCCGCGATGAATTATTGCTGATATACGCTCCTAAGAATGTAGCTTGTAAATGATCAAAAGAAGTTATATTATTCTTTGGTAACCCCTCAAACCATTTCAACGCCTCGCCAGTTAATATAGATGCAAAATACTTGCATAATACAGCATCATGATTCTCCCACTGTAGCATACATCTAACATAAGCTTTAATGTGTTGAACGGGACAAGTAGTTCCATCAAAAATGCTGGTTAATACTGGTAAATTGCATTTTGGAGGTATTCCTCTTAACTGTACTTCTTGAGTAAATGGAGTCCTCGCAGCTTCTTCAATAGCTTCATCAAGTTGCCTTCTACCTCCTTCTCTTCTATTGCTTATCATTCCTTGCATTTCTGCTAATTCTCTCAAAATTTGCTCATTTTCAGCTGAGTTTTGTTCCATTGGCCTTTTTAACGCAGCTTCCCTTCTTCTGCGTTCTTGTCTTTCTTGTCTTGTGAGATTTTGCATATCTCCTTCTTCATCATCATCCTGTCTTTCTCTGTGATTTTATCTTTCACCATCCTCTTGAAATCGCAATTGCCTATCTTCTTCTCTGCGAATTTCTTTATTTCTCTTCGCTGTCTCTCTATTCTCCTTTGTATCCTATCATACTCCTCTTTAATATTATCATTATAGCGATTTTGTGTACGTCTTCTTTCTCGATTTTCATGGTTATTTTGTCGTACTGCCTCTCGAAATTCTTGCTCTTCTACTTCTGCTCTTAATCTTTCTCTCTCGCAAGCCCGGCGCGCTTGTTCATTATAGTATCTTTCAATTTCTTCTTCAATTATTCTTTGATTCCTTTGATTCTCTCTCCCATGCAATATCCTCCTACCTTCTTCTGGATTTTCTTCTTCAATTTGGTCGCTTCTTCCCTCTTGATTTCTATTGTCACGCAGATTATAACGATCACCAATTATCTCTTCTTCTCTATGACGTTGCTCTCCATTTAAATTTTGCACTTCTTCTCTAACATTTCTCATTGGGGAATTTCGCCTTGGTTCTTCCCTGAATGATCTTTGTAACCTCAAATTCTCCATTCTTAGTTCATGATTTTGTCTTGTTAGATTCGCACGTTCCTCCGCCTCTAATCTCCTTTCTTCCTGTGTTCTTTGCCTCAGATCATCTACTATCCAATTTTCACGTCCCATATGAACTAATCCTCCAGCCATTCTTTGATTTCTTTCTCCTTCTTTTCCATTTCTTAATTGTCGATTTTCTGCTTCTTCCATTGAATCCGATCTCCAAGTGTGTACTCTCACTCTGTCATAATCCACATCCCTATTTTGTGATTGTGCTTGTTGATTCGGTTGTTGATTTGAATTTTCTACTTCATTTCTTGTTCTATTTCTTCTTGATCTTATTCTTAAAGATTCTTCTAATTCACCTGTTCCTTCACCTGCAATTCTTTTGCTCCTCCTCACAGTTGTTGGTGGTTCTGATGTATTTCTTCTCCTTCTAGCCATTTCTCCAATTCTAACAATTTTTTCAAATCTTCAAGTTGCAATTTGAGATTTCTTAGACTGATTCTCCCTGTTTCTAGCGCCAAAATGTAGTTGCAGGATTTCCTACACTACACCCTTGTCAAGAATCTATGAAAACTAAGTCATAATTGTGAATAAACAACAACACTTTTATTAATTCACTTTCAGGAAGATTTACAAGAAATATTGAAACTCAGAAGTACAACTTTCTTTTTGGAGTTTCTCTCTCCTCAAAATTCTCTCAGCTCTCAAAAATGCATCATCCTTTTCTGGATCTATCGTGCCCTTTATATAGGGATTTACATAGTGGAAGACAGTTAAGATTTCCCCCTAATTCGGATCTACTTTGCGATCTTATCGCGATTGTTACAATATTTCTCTATCGCAAGCATGATGGCTATCACAGGATCAACACATTCTTCTTTTACTTCTTTCATCGTCAGTTTCTTTTAATTGTTCTGCAATGCTCGTGAAATGTTGTTGAAGAATCGCCAGTTACGCTCGCAGAAGTGTTGTTAATATCGCAGGAATAGTGTTGTAGCGATATTCTGGTACTACATATTTTGTAACGACTCTTTAGTGGACACGTGTCAACCTTCTGCTACGAATATTGTAACACCTAACCTGTTACTTTTCATTTCCAACAAATACTGAGATGATGACACGTGTTATTTTTTCTTACACTTTTCCTTAGTGTTGTAACAGTTACTCCAGCGGGAATTTTTAAAACTTTAATTAAAAAAAATGGGTATTCCAGGTCATCATCATGAACCTGGTTTTCCAGTTTAAGTACCTGCAATATAATTAAACCGGACAAATAATTGAAATATGCTCTTAAAAACTATGCCTAAATCACAGTAGATCCGAGATTCACGTTGGAGATTTCAAAATACCAGAACAGCCTGGTGATCAAGAAAAAAAGTCAATTTTAATCGGTACGGATATGAAATATGGAAAAGCATCCTTGCTATCAAAGGAGCCATTGTTCGACCTAAATAAAGAAGTATCTCAAAAGGGTGTTGTTTGTACCGTTTATAAAATACACTAGAAGCCCGTGAATCAAGCCCAAAAATCCCGTTAAAGAAGATTCCAAAAGGCCAGACCGGACTTATTGAGGAAGTCCGGAGGATTATTGAGGAAACCAACACTTGGGTTTATTGAGGAAACCTAGAGGACTTATTATGGAAGCCCAGTGTAGCTTATTATGGAAGCCCAATGACTTATTATAGAAGTCATTTTGGGATAGACACAAATCTTGGAAGATAAACAGGAATCATCCAAGATAGCTACAAATCTTGGGAGATTGATAAGAATCTTCCAAGATAGATACAAATCTTATGAAGATATACAAGGATCTATTAAGATAGACTCAAATCATGTGAAGATATACAAGAATCTCTCAAGATAGACATGCATCTTCAAGGATATACACAAATATTAAAGGATAAGTACAAATCCATGTGGTTATTTTGGATGACTACAAATCTAGGGTTATTATGGAACTAGATTATGTTTTTTTTTCCTATAAATAAAGGCTAAAAATTCAACTCAAGAGGATGGAATTTCTATTCCTAGATGGAATTTTAGGTTAGCTAACCCGGAGAAAACTCTTGTATACTACCATCAATAAATAATTTCTCTGTTCCCCCGTGGATGTAGGCAACACTTGCCGAACCACGTTAAATCCTTCTTTGTCTTATTTATTTTTCTATTGTTTTGGAACCCTAATTTCATATAATCATCATCAAATAATCGTGTTTAGTGCCTAGAATTTATTTTGGGTACGAACATTGGCGCCGATTTAGGGGATTCGTGAAAACAATCGTGTTTTACCATTGAGAAAAGCGCGGAAGAAATCTGCACGAATTCCATGCAAAAATCAGCAGCAAAAAAGAAGAAAAAATAGGGTTCTTACGTAACTGTTGCAAATTTGACGTAACTGTTACAAACAGATGCAGCAACTGTTGCGAAAGTTGAAGAAACAGTAGCGGAAGCGTTACACGACAGTAACAAATATATTTGTTACAAAAGGAGTTGCCAAAGCCTCTCCCTTTCAAGAAAAAGAAGAAAATTATGGGTGCGTTGGAGTTGGGATTCGAACACCCGACCTCCAACTTGTGTTCTGCGATCTTGACCAACTGTGCCAACCATCATTTGTGCAATGAAGCATGACTCATTAATCTTTGTCTGTCTATCATGTGTGATTCATGCAAAACTTGTTTCGTCAATAACTTCTTTGTTTTAAGTCCGAATTGAGTGATTTTTAGCTCGTTGGAATCCTTTTTGAATTTCCTACAACATGGAAGCGAAAAATCCAGTGTTCGGGAAATTTTTATATGCACTTGGGGCAGCAACATGATCGAGTTCGAGGTTCGTGGATAGCGACATGATCGGGTTCGAGGTTCGTGGATAGCGACATGATCGGGTTCGAGGTTTGTGGATAACCACATGATCGAGAGTTCGAGATGAGGATTGCTTAGACACACCAATATTTAGCCTTGCATCGCATCGCAAGCACCTAAAGACTGACCTTGCACGTGAGCACATAAGTCTTGTTCTTATCGCAGGCATAAAATCTCGCCTTGCATGCGAGTACAAAGACTTGCACCTTCGCAAGCATAAAATCTCACCTTGCACGTGAGTACAAAGACTTTCACCTTCGCAAGCATAAAGTCTCGTCTTGACCACGAGCCCAATGCCCGATATTGGTCCAAAGACTCGTACTCAACACAAGCAATACAGCCAGCCAGCCTGCCCGAGCAGCAAGAGCTACAGCCTTGTTACGTTGCGAGCAAAAAGCCTTGCCCCAGCTGCAAGCACATACTACATTCTCCCCAAGACTCGACTAGCTATCGAGCATCACAAGTCCACCACGTGGCAAAAATTCTCGCCTAGCACGTGAGCAATATTATTTTTATTTTTACTTTTACTTTTACTTTTTACTTTTATTTTTTGTGCATGTTATCACAGTTGGGGGTGTCTTCGCAATGTATCTACAAATGATTGGGGGCGAGTTTCATCATCAATGTTCGATGTAGAAGGATAAAACAAACTTCTTAACCCCCAACAAGTTGGAGGTTAAGAGGGGGTGATGTTTGTACCGTGTATAAAATACACTAGAAGACCGTGAATCAAGCCCAAAAAGCCCGTTAAAGAAGATTCCAAAAGCCCAGACCGGACTTATTGAGGAAGTCCGGAGGATTATTGAGGAAACCAACACTTGGGTTTATTGAGGAAACCTAGAGGACTTATTATGGAAGCCCAAATGACTTATTATAGAAGTCATTTTGGGGTAGACACAAATCTTGGAAGATAAACAGGAATCATCCAAGACAGCTACAAATCTAAGGAGATTGATAAGAATCTTCCAAGATAGAAACAAATCTTATGAAGATATACAAGGATCTATTAAGATAAACTCAAATCATGTGAAGATATACAAGAATCTCTCAAGATAGACATGCATCTTCAAGGATAGACACAAATATTAAAGGATAAGTACAAATCCATGTGGTTATTTTGGATGACTACAAATCTAGGGTTATTATGGAACTAGATTATGGTTTTTTGCCTATAAATAGAGGCTAAAAATTCAAATCAAGAGGATGGAATTTCTATTCCTAGATGGAATTTTAGGTTAGCTAACCCGGAGAAAACTCTTGTATACTACCATCAATAAAGAATTTCTCTGTTCCCCCGTGGATGTAGGCAACACTTGCCGAACCACGTTAAATCCTTCTTTGTCTTATTTATTTTTCTATTGTTTTAGAACCCTAATTTCACATAATCATCATCAAATCATCGTGTTTAGTGCCTAGAATTTATTTTGGGTACGAACATGTGTGTTTTTCTTTTCTTTTTTTGTCGCTCGAGTCGTGGCTATTTTGTTCTTTTTATATGGGGTAAATCCCAGTTTGGTTTCCCGTTTCTTGTATCGGATGTATTTGTTGGATTGAAAATATCAGATACCTCTATAATTTGCAGTATGTTTTTCATTTCACCTCTTTAACTTTATGGTAACAGAGTCTTTCTTTGTATTTTTCTCTATCTTCGGCCTGCAATGATCCTAGAATCCAAACGACACCAGGTGAAACATGGGAGATCCACTGACAGGGAAAGGAAAGGTAAAACACAGAAGATATACCTCAACTGGATAAAGTTTGAAATTGCACCTTCACTTGCAGTTTGTTTGTCCGTGTGGAAATATGATCTATATTGAATCCAACCATGTCACAACAACTATAATTGAGATACACGAGTCATTAGTTCTCGGAGCGTTTACTGTATATCATAACAAATATAAACATCTAGTCTTTTTACATCAGAAGAAAATAAATAAAGGAAATGAGTGTTTATGGCGTGTTTGGATTGTGGGAAGAGAATTTTTTTTTCCAGCAAGAACCCTATTTCTCGAAGAGGAGGGATCTTACCCACCACTCTCATGGGTTTCAAATTTTCTTACTTTTTATAAATCGTATTCCTAACCATCCTCTATTCTTGTATATCAAATATGAGAACAGATTTTATTCCCAGAAAACTGATTCACTTCCATTTATCCAAACCAAGGTAGTCAATATCGGTTGTACAGGCTGATATTACAGGTTTTTATCGGATATAGGAAAATACCTATACGATATCGAAAATATCGGCGATACAAAGACGAAATGATATTATCGATTGTACAGGCCGGTACAGACCGAATTATTGGTTTTACTTGTACACCGATAATATCGGTTTCGTGAATAAATTTTTCATCAACATGCACCTAGTCTTTACAGACAAGTATAATGTCAATTGGAGAAGGTAAAAATCCTAATATAAAATCAATGACTATATGGTAGGATATAAGATGGAAACCATATTTTGATTGCAAGGCAGAGAAATATGAAAGATAAATATGAAGGATAACAAAAAATATTTACTGGCATAATGGGACAACAATCACAACGTTGGCTAAAAGCTTCTCCAATGGCATATGTGTGGAGATAAATGTCAAAATCCACCTAGGATACACATCCATTTTTTCTAAAATCATTCTCCAACCATGATGTCTTAAACCAATGTATAAATGACTTTGGGTAGACATTTTCAAGGTGAATGTCTAGTTTTATACATTCCCCTTGACATTGTCTACCATTTTAGTCAGCTTTTACTTAATTGAATTGACTTTAATATATTAACTAACTATTTTTAGCTCTAATAAAATCTTAATTATGGAAAATAAATTTATATACTAATTAAAATAAGATGTTACATGCAATACTGTTGGAGATGGATTATTTTCTCTCTTTAATTTTAAGGACAAATAGATTGAGGATGAAGCTCTAATAAACCACCTTGTATTTTGGAAATTTGAGATATGTGTATGATTCTTATCATTTTTTACTATGGTTTTATAATTATTTTAAATTCTATATTAAATGATGTATCGCCTATAAAAACAAATATTATCATTTGTATAGGTGTATAAGACCCTGCCGATACGATACCGATACGCGATATTAACTACCTTGATCCAAGCACGCCAGAGTGAGGAGACAGCCGGACACTAATAGTGCATTTGGATAACAAAAGCAAAAATACTTCTACTTCTCCTAAACAAAGATATTTATGCTTCACAAAAAGCTAACTTTTTTTCTTATAATCGTAGAAAAGCAAGTTGTGAACGTACATCCAAATAGCCTTTTGAGTTCTGGAATTCAATAAGTTACATCTCGTGTGTATCCAAACACACTATTTAGTATGTCAAGAGCGAACAAGTTTGTGAGTGGGCTGAATATTCCAGTCTATCCTTGTGCGAGCTCTGCTCAGGAAGCACGACATAAGCTGTTTTCCCAGTGAATGTTTTGGAAAATTTCTCTGATGCGATTCCCATCCTCTCTTAACAATTCCTGCTCTACTCAATTCAATCTCCTATTACTTTATATATGTGGGTTTTTAATCTACTTCATCAAGATTGTCTTCAAAATCTATACTTGCAAGATTACATTTATCACTACTGAAATCAACAATAAGAAGAACATTTATCTTTCCTTTCAAATTCAACAAACAAATACCATTCAAAGTTTTCACATTACTAATATCATAACTGAAAGAAAACAAGAGAACCACATCATACATCACCAATTTTTACAACCCATAAAAATTCTTGAGGTTCACATCCCTCAACCTAAAAAAAATACCTTCATGATTGTCAACCATAAACACCCATCACCATTACAAAAAAAACACTACTATTCATCAACATCAAACTACGAGCAAAACATAAAACAAAGACGGTCATAAAGACAAAAAAAAAAAGAAGTTCAACATTACCATCATCCATATCAACGGAAAGAAGCATAAGAGCAAGTACCGAGAAAGCTAATTTATCAAATACTTGTTAATCATCTTCAAAATTAGTCCAAATTTTGAAGACCTGGCTGCTTTCAGTACTCCAGAAGGGACTTCTAAAAGTCCTCTTCATCATAGCTCCAATTCTCCTCCTCTGCATACTGTTCACTATAATCACTGCCTGATGATGCAGGAGATACTTGAATGTCATTTGATGACGAAGTCCCCTCACTATCGTTATCATCCTCTAAAATCTCTTCATCACCACTTGGCTCTCCTTCACGCATGGTTCTGGCAAAGATATTTGGATTGGATATCTCATCATCAAATCTTCTGCGAAGTTTCCTATCATGATAAGCCTTCATTCTCTTCCGCTCATCTGCAACATTGGAATCCTCTTCACTGGTGTTCATCTCTTCCGCTGGGTAATCAAACCCATTCTCATACTCCTCTCAATCACTCTTAGTGGCTCTCATAAAGCCTTTCGGCTTCTCTGCTATTGCTTCTCTTTTCGATCAACCCTTGCAAAGTACTTCACCTTCTAGACCTCAAACAAAGAATCAATCTCCTATTTTTATCATCTCCGACGAACCAACTCTTGTGTAGAAATTTATTCACTCTCTCGCCTCTGACGAATTCTCTCAAATGCACGACGGTTTAATTTCTCTAGCAGCTCATTCCTCAACTTCTCTATCTCCTGATCTTGCAATGATAAGAAAAGAGATTTGTCTTGCTCGTATTCTGCTGATGATGGTGGTGGAACAACGGGAAGAGGATTTTGCGAGTTTCCAGGAAGGTTTTGATTACCGATATCGGCCACTCTATAAAAATCTCTCATTTCTCTTAATATTTGCCTTTTCTGGGTATAATCTCTCTGATTATCTGATAAACCCATTTTATAGACTCCTAATTAATACCATTCATAGCCATTTATGGTGTTTGGTTAAGATTTATCTCTATACCATGCATGCCGGTTCAATACCCCATAAACGGTACTCAGAACCATCATGACGCTTTGAAAATTATCCCACACAATCAATTTTCTCTAAATTTTAGTTATGGCTTAATTGAATCTCTTTGACCTTACCGCCCCAGTACACCAAACCTAATCTTCTACCCACTTATAGCCTTTATGGTTCCACCATTATGAGTGAAATTGGTAATCCACCAAACCTAGCAATTATTTCTTGGGTATTAATCCTGGTTTATGATTTTATGCATGTTCAAATATTGTAGCACCTGTTAGGAGGCACCATTGGCTCTTGGGGGATGTCGAGTAGATACATGAATTACCATAGCATCAACTATTTCCTAATTAATGCTCAAAACTCTATACCCCAAAATAATCAATATCCTACTCAATCAGATCATGAGTTTACTAATATCTCTTTAGCTCACCCATTACTATTTCATAACACCCCTCATCACACCCCATCTACCATTATTACATTTGGAAGCACTTAAATTCTGCTACACTACTCAAAAGAAATCAATAAGTTATAAGTGTGTACCTTAAAACTTATGAAGCAAAACCTCCCATGCATGAGTTTTATAATTATTATACTTTTTTTCCTCTATCATTATTACGGATGTCATATTATATCCTACTAATTGGATTTGTTTACGTCAATGAATTATAAGCATGGCATGACTATCACGGATTCTGCAGATACTACTGATAAAATGCCCAATACCACTACAGCTGAACCTTACCAACACATACCCAATCTGAATCATTCACAATTTCATTCTCACTTTACCAACAAAAACTATAATCTAGCTATCAGACTTTCCCTTTATGAGGTTCAGTCTTCTAGACAGGCTTATATTTACCTATCTCTGGATATCTCTGTAGTTGCGGATTATCTCACAACTACACCCTCATATGAATCCATTAAAATGATTCCTAAATCTAATTAATTTGATATGAAACTAAGAATTAAAGTACTAAAATTATAAAAAGAGACACAAAGATTTTTACGTGGTTCGATCAATGTGATCTACATCCACGGTGCTTCACTAGTGATTGTATGTGATTACATGATTTTACAATTGAGACTCCATTAATGAATATTTGGAGCTCTAGTTTTTTGGGGAAGAAGATGATAAAGAAAAATAAATATCTCCTAAAATTTTCTCTCTCCTCCTAAAATTATCCTTCCCTTCTAAAAAGACCTCTCCCTCTTCTCATGCCTAAATGGATATTTATATGATTTTACAAAATGTTAACAACTAAACTGTCCCTCAACTTCGGACTTGAGAACTATCCTGCGAACCTTCGCAACTTCACTTTGCGAACTTATTTTGCTTTCCTCGTGATTTCCTTTGCTCGCAGAATGTTCTTTGCTCGCAAGATGTATTTTCTCTCCACAATTTCGTAAGTTATCATTTTTTGTGATATTCCGCTCCTACATCTTGCCTATTTTCTCTTGAATATTGCTTGAAGAGCGATCTTCAGGAAAAAATCATTTGATGTGGTTGTTGGAGTAGTAGTGTTTGATCTTGTTGATGAAAGAACGAGCGAAAGAATATCAAACTCAAAAAGTATATACTTGCCTTTATTCTTTTGCGAAGTTCTGAAGTTTTAAGAAGTAATTAGAAATATCATCTTGCGAAGTATGAAGTGTGCGAAGTATCTTGAAGAAGTATGAAGTATAAGAAATATAAAATATCCTTGAAGAAGTATAAGAAGTACTCAATCCTCGAAATATATAATAAGTATGAAGTATCCTTAAGAAGTATAAGAAGTATTTAACCCTCGAAATATATAAGAAGTATGAAATATCCTTGATGAGAGTGATAAATATTGCCTCTGTTCATGTGAAATTTTTATTCCATTTTTGGTGAGGATTCTTGCTGAGAAGATAAAGAACATAAAATATTTTCTTGGGTATCCCTAGTTGCCTCTGTTCTTTATCTATGAAGGAGAATTCTTGAGAAAATGTTGAATGATTAAATTGCATCTCTATTCTCATCTTGCCTCTGCCTCAATTGTTAACCCTGCTAATTTCTGACTATTGATGCGAATTTCTGAGTTTTTCTGCGAATTTCTGAACTTCTGAATAGTGCTGCGAATAGTGTTGCGAACATAGTGCTGTGAATAGTGTTGCGAATATACTGTTGAGAATTATGAATAGTCCTCGAATTATGAATGTTTCTGCGAAGTTTCGCGGTATTATCCTGTAAAATTTTGTAAAATACTTGTGCGAATATAATATTTATGTAATGATTATGTTATGAAATGTGTATGCGATGCTTATGCCATGAAATGCTTATGCAATGCTTTTATGATGCGAATATGATGCTTGAATGATGCGAGTATGATGCTTGTATGATGCGAGTATGATGCTTGTATGATGCGAGTATGATGCGAATACTTATCTATTGCAATGTATATTTCAAGTTTCTGTTACTTAGCTCATTTTGTTGCGGTAAAATTGATATATCTTTGAGTTGCCTCCATTCATATAATCATCTTCGCAAGTTTACTTGTGTATTTTCTTACATGTATCCGTCTTTGATCGCGAATGAAATCGCCTCTTCTGGTATGACTTCGTGATATATATGCTTGTAAAAATTCTTCAATGATATTGATGGAATTGTCTTCTTTGTTAGGACTTCATGATATATATTCTCTTCAAAATTCTTCAATGATATTGATGGAATTTCCTTCTTTGTTAGGACTTCATGATATATATTCTTGTAAAAATTCTTCAATGATATTGATGGAATTAATTTCATTAATTGATGTGGTCTTATCATGCCTTCCTAAGTAAAGGTCTTATTTTGCCACCTCTTTTCGTGATAATATTTTTGTGTTTGCGATAATATGACAAGGCTGAACATTCTTGCAAATATACAACCTCGTGACATTATCGTCTAGCGATGAAATCACAGGACGTTATCACACTTTCATGTAATAACCCATTGATCTCATCTTATCTTCGTTGTTATGTTCTGCGAGTTCTCTTTTTTTTTTTATATATATATATATATATATATAGAAGGCTCGCAGAAATTCAGCTGTTGCACAAATATGACAAGCCTTTATGTTCTTGCGAACAAAAAGCCTCATGACATTTGCGTCTTATAGCACGTATCAGCTCCCTAATGGAGGGTGCTGCCCTTTATCTTCCCCTTGGTTTCCCCTTCAAGGAAGCGTACATCGATCATACAAGGTTATCTCTTCCCATCCGGTTCTGCAAACAACCAGCTTTTGATCGCAACCTCTTATCCTTTTTGCCTATAGGGCTTATAGTTACGTGGTTGCACCCTATGGGGTATCTTTGGGCCAAGTGCATCATTTTCCAAGACTTGTCAAAAATGGCAGATGTGCTTCAAGCCCACTCGGCACTCTTGACTCAACCGTGTACCTCGGCGCCTTGATCGTTTTCTGCACTTCTTGGGAAAGACAGTATGCCTTAGTCGCCCAACCTAAACCATGTTACACCGCATAATATTGCGTAATGTCGCAAGATTAGGTGAGAATCCAAGTTGTCTAACCCGGATAGGTACCCCGTTATTGGGTTGTACCCCGTAAAGTCTTCCATGTACTAAGGGCCCTTGGTGGTGTTCTGGTTACCCTTATCCATGGTTATAGGTACCCCCTTAAATGACGCACTTTAGGACTTTGCCTCTTACGAAATGTTGCTTCGCGAACTAGGGTGTACGCCACAAAGGTTTGCCTGTGTAAATTTTCTGCGGCTCTCTTTATTTTTTGGAGGCTGATCACAGATTGCGGTCTTTTGTTCGCAAATAAATTTTTGCGTCTTTCTTCAATGAAAGCTAATCGCAATTGATTTTTGACGGTATTTTTTCGCTTTTTATAAGTAGAATCCAAATTCTTTTTATTCGTAAAAATTCATCGTAAACTTTTCATGTACATAAAATGTTGAATGTTTTCATAAAATCTTTAGTATAAGAAGTATGAGAAGTATTCATATTGCGTCTTTAAATTAAAATTGTTCTACAGAATTATATAAATTTAATTTTCTCTATTTTTTGTAACTTTGAATTCTTTGAAAATTTTTGAGATCTTTAAATTTTTGCGATGAATTCATTTTTGAATCTCGCGATTGTATCGCTTTTCACCAATTTAAAAAATCTTTGAAATGTTTTGAAATCTTAGAAATTTTAGAAATATTGCAAGTATATCGTTTTTGGTAAATAAAATCAAAAATCTTTTGTCTTTCTGTAAATAAAATATTCAAGGAAATGGTACTTACCTTTTGCGGGTTGTTGCTGTCTCTTGCGAAGTATATGATTTGGTTGAAAATTGAGAAGAAATAAGAAATGAAGTCTTGCCAAATTAACTCTTGATCTGCCTCTTGTATAATGTTGCGTTATACCAACTGTTCTAACCATTTCATGTGAAATATGTCTGTGAAATAATCTCCCATTTTCTTCTTGCGAAATAACCAAAGATCTTACGAAGTAAACCTTTACATGACGTAAACAAACATCTGCGAAGTGTTGGTTTTGCGAACCCTCGCAAGGGAAACATTTGCGAAGTGCAAAGAGTAGAAGTGTTGGTGATGCGAACGTTCGCAAGGTTTACATTTGCGAATTGCAAAAACTTTTTGCGAATGGTGGGATTTGAACCTGCGTCACGTTGCTTGTTTTCTTCCCCTCAAACCATATGTACTAGCTTCTGTTTGTAGTACCAGAATATCGCCACAACGATATTCTCATGATAAGAACAACGCTTTCACGAGAAGGTCAAATATTCCTATAAGTATAAATGACATTATTCACGAGAGTGTCGTGAGGATTCTTCAGCAACATTTGGCGAGCGTCACGGGGAAGCATCATGGTAGTTGACGATTGAAGAGACATGTTATGAGAGTGTTGTTTCACGAGGATTACAAAAGTTGGCGAAGATTAATATTACAAATACCACGATGAGATCGCAGAATATACCCGAAAGAAGGGGAAAACTTAGTTGTCACCCACTATGTAATTTCCTATATAAATGGTTCAAGTAAGTCCAGATGATGATGATGTATTTTTTAGAGTTGAGAAAATCTTGAGGAGAGAGAAACTCCAGAAAAGAAAGTTGTAATTCTGAGTTTGAATATTTTCTGTAAACATTTCTGAGATCTAAATAATAAAAGTGTCGTTTAATTCTTTAATCTTCAACTAGTTTCACTTAGATTTTTATAGGATCTTAATAGGGGTGTAGTGTGGGAAATCCTGCTACTACATTTTGGCGCCGGCTAAGGGGATTCAAGATCCAAAATCTCTAATTACAATTTGAAGATTTGGAGAAATTGAAGAAATGGCTGGAAGAAGGAGAAGAAATACATCAGAACCACCAACAATAGTGAGAAGAAGTAAAAGACTTGCAGGTGAAGAAACAAGTGTATTAGAAGAATCTTCAAGGATGAGAACTAGGAGGAATAGAACAAGGAATGAAAGGGAAAATTCAATTCAACAACCAAACCAATCAACATCGGTACAAAATGGAAGAGTGGATTATGATAGAGTAAGCGTGCATACATGGAGATCAGATTCAATGAGAGAAGAAACAAATCGACAATTAAGAAAAGAAAATGGAGTAGGAAGAAATCAGGAGGTAGAAGAAGGGTCGATTCATCAAGATGAAGATGAAACAGCAGAGGAATTAGGGAAAAGAATACAAGAAGAAAGAAGGTTAGAGGCGGTGGAACGTGCAAATTTAACAAGACAAAATCATGAGTTGAGAATGGAGAACTTAAGGTTACAAAGAAGAAGATCAAGAAGTACAACTAGATCAAGTTCAAGGTCACTTAGAGAAATACCAAGGCGAAATTCCCTCATAAGAAATGATGGAGAAAATGTACAAGAAGAAACCCAAAATCCAAATAGAGGGCAATGCCAGGGATAAGAGAGAGTAAATAATGATTATAACAATCCACATGGGGAAACTTTAAATGGAAGACGAAATATTGAAAATCAAAGAAATGAAGATAATCAAGATGGTGAAGAAAATCACGAAGAAGGTAGAAGAATATTACATGTACGCAAGCACGTCAGAAATCAAAGAATTATTGAGAATGAAATAGAGAGACATTATGCTGAACATGCACGTCTAGCTTGCGAGATAGAAAGACTGAGGGCAGAAATGGAAGAACAGGAGTTTCAAGAGGCAATAAGGCAAAACAATCATGATAATCGAGAAAGAAGACGTACACAAAATCGTGAAAATGGAAATATTCGGGAAGAATATGACAGAATACAGAGAAAGATAGAAAGACAACAAAGAGAATTGGTGAGAAATGAAGAAGTTGGTGGAGAAGAAATTAGGAGACAAAATAAACTGCGAATTTTAGATAGAAATGAAGAGGAAAATCGCAGGAGAAGAGAAAGTGCGTTAAAAAGGCCAATAGAACAAAGCCCAACTGCAAATGAGAAAATTTTGAGGGAATTAGCAGAAATGAGAGGGATGATAAATAATAGAAGAGAAGGTGGAAGAAGGCAACTTGATGAAGCAATCGAAGAAGCAGCTAGAACTCCCTTCACACAGGAAGTACAACTAAGAGGAATTCCTCCAAAATGCAATTTGCCAGCACTAAACAGTATTTTCGATGGGACTACTTGTGCTATTCAACATGTTAAAGCTTATGTTAGGTGTATGCTGCAGTGGTAGAATCATGATGCTGTTTTATGCAAGTACTTTGCATCCATTTTGACTGGCGAGGCGCTAAAATGGTTTGAGGGATTGCCGAAAAATACTATTACTTCTTTTGATCACTTACAAGCTACATTTTTGGGTGCATACATAAGCAACAACTCTTCACGACCAGGTATCGAAGATGTGTTTGGATTAAAACAGAGAATTGGCGAGAGTTTAAAACATCTAACCATAAGATGGAAGACAATGTGTAGTGAGATGGCGGGAAGAGTAGATGAGAGATATCTTATTTTATCCTTTATTAATGCAATGTTTGCGACCAATTTGCTCTACATACAAATTTTCAGAATCAAAAACACCATCACAATGACTGAACTAAGAGAACTATAAGAAGAGTACATTGCTTTGGAAGAAAAACAAAACGAAATGGAGTCATACCCAATTGCAAACACCAGTTCTGTAGTGGCTAATGGAAGTTTGCTTCCCAAAATGATTAATAACGTGGCGAGCACCTCGCAAGTTCAAGCAGAGAAAGTGGCGAATAATGACAAACAAAAGCTAGTGGCTATGGGAAGTCGTGATCAAGAAGAATTTGAAAGAGAGAAGAATTATTACAATCGTGGAGGAAATAGTCAAATCCAAAGGCTTGACCAACCCCAAGAAACTTTTGGTGGACAAAAGCAAAATAATTTCAGAAATCAGGGGAGCATGAGAACCATATGGGAGGAGATTAAGATGCCACCCTTGAATGCTAGTGTAGAAAAAATCTGGGAAGCTATCATTTTAATGGAAAATATACCCTCGCCATGGAACATGGGGAAGGAACCACATCCTAACACTCGTAATCAAGAATTCTGTCCTTATCATCATTTTCATGGGCATTCGATAAATAATTGCAGAAATGTAAAAAGAATAATCTTAAGAATGATCGATCATGGGAAGCTAAATCATTTTCTAAAAGGGCATCAACAATCGCAACAATTGCCACCACCACCAGACGATCGCAGAATGACTAATGTAAAAGGAGCAGAAACTTTTGTTATAGAGGTTGGAACTAAAGCAAAGAATTTATTTTGTAATTCTATTGTGCATTCTTTCAGAACCATCGAATATTTCCACGATAATGTCTTAAGTAGAGTCTTTGCCAGAGATATGGATGGAAAATAAATAATGAATATAGCGAGAATCTCGCCATTAGAAGAGTGGCAGAAACAAATACTTTCTTTTACAGCACAAGAAATACTAGAGCCTGGCGAGTTTCATGATAACCCATTGGTGGTAAGGTTGGAAATAAAACCAGAACAAGCAAAAGAAGAAGAAGAAGGTAAAGAAAACAATAACGAAATGGAAGAGTCTTGGGCCATTGATAGAATCCTAATTGATACTGGCAGTTCCGTAGATATCCTATTCTACCACACCTACAGAACCATGGGTGGGAAAGATGAAGATTTGATACCATCGACATACAGAATCTATGGTTTTAATGGAACTGCCAATAAGCCTAAAGGGGAGATTACAATGAGAATTCCGTTAAGAGGAATGACTTCCAAAATTTTATTCTGTGTTGTCGATATTGAATCACCATATAACGCCTTGATTGGTCGACCTTGGTTACACAGGATATTGGGTGTTGCATCTACCTTTCATCAGTGCATTAAATTCCCTCATCCAAATGGTGTTGGAGTAATTAAAGGAGATTAAGGAGAAAGTAAGAAATGTTATGAGATAGATATCAAGTCTTGTGAAGAAAGAGCAGGGAAGAACAACAATTGGAAATACAGAATTAAGCAACAACAGAGAAGTGACAAATTAATGGTTGATTCAATAGAAAAGCATGAAGAAGTAACTAACGAGTCCCTCGCAGATATCAAGCAAATAATAAAACGCAGCAAAGGTACAGGTATAAAAAGCATAAAATGAAGAAATGACAAGAAACTTGTGGGAAAACACTAAGTAAAAGAACAGATGATAAGGAAGATGAGAAGAATGAAGTGATAGAAAGATGAAATATGACGAGCAGATCGCTAGAAGTGGAAAGGTAAAGTTGTTTTTTATGTTTGAGTGAAGAAAATGAAATTGAAAAGTTAAAAGAAATTATTGAGATTTGAAACTCGCAAGAAATTTTAAGAAACGCGAATATAATTTCGCAGAGATTAAGAGAACGGGACAAACCTGTATGGCATGCACCTTAGTTCGCGAATACAATTTCGTAAGAGGCAAATGTAAGACCTACAAGCACGTCATAAAGGGGGTATCTCTTTATATGATTCAGGGATAAGGTTATACCGCTACTGTAACCTGAGTCATACAGATGTAGGGGTTAAAGAAAACCTATCCGGGAGAGAGATCTTGGATTTCCAGCTTTATAAGGTTATACCCTGGTTGGACGACTGAGAGTCTCTTCCAAGAAGTGCAGAGTATGATCAAGGCGCCGAGGTACACGGTTTATCCAAGGATGCCCGGGACGGATGAACCTACCCTGGCCATCTTTGGTAAGTCTTGGCTACAATGCACTTGTCCTGAAGAAAACCCCACCTAGGGTGCAGTCTTGTAACTATAAGCCATATAGGCATAAAGGACAAGAGGCTGCGAAAACAACTGGTTGTTGGTAAATCTGGATGGGAGGATCTAGTCTTGTATGGCCGATGTTCCCTCCTTTAAGGGGAAACCAGGGGGAAGATAAGGGTGGCACCCTTCATTAGGGAGCTGATAAGTGTCTTAAGATGGCAATGTCATGGGGCTCTAAGATCGCAAGATCATTTAGGCCTGTCATATTGTCGCGTAAATTATACAGAGGCAAAAATCCATAAGAGAAAAAAGTTAAGATGAGGTCAAGGGGTTTTTACATGCAAATTTGAAGATGTCATGTGATTTCATCGCAAGACGGAAATGTCATGAGGCTTTGTTTTCGCGAGAAAACTTAGGCTCGTCATATTGTCGCAATACAATAAAGAAATGCAGATAAGACAAGATCAATGGGTCAATACATGAAAATGTAAAGACGTCCTGCGATCTTGTCGCGGAGAGAATACTATGGCAAAGTAATACCTTTAAGTAGGAAGGCATGATAAGACCATAAGATCGCAAAAATATCAAGGTTTGCGACAATATCGCAGAAATTATGAAATTCGCCAAAATATTCGTTTATTAACTTTCTCATATTGCAGATGAATAATAGAGGCAAGTATGGGAGTGAATAGAATGATAAAGATTATTATGCATCACCATATGAGAAATTTATATGGATATTAAAGCGCAGATAATTAGTAGATGCAAATTATATTGACCAAGTTATATTTGCAAAAAAGAGGATGTTCTTTCATTCATACAGATAAAGGGGCAAAGAATTTTACACATTAAATTGAAGAAAGTTGCAGCAAATTAAAGAAACTCGCGATTGATTACATAAAAGAAAGAAGCCAGACAGATACATTGTTTCATTTATCAACATTGTTATTTTTATCAGATTCTTCTTTTTCACCGGATTTCTCTGCTTCATTATCTTTGAGGGGTTCTTCATCATCGCCATAATTTGTTTCTTCGTCATTATTCTCTTCTTCATTTTCGTCAAAATCTTCATCAGAATCAGAGACACCAAGATCTGGAATTATTGATGGTATTGCCTTTGCAAGATAAGGATACAAAGAATGAAGAATTCCATGGTCGTCACAAACCTGCTTAGTGGTATCATTACGAGTGATGAGGAGGGTTCTATTAAAATTTGCAGAAGTAATCTCAAATTGAGCTTTCAATCGCGAGTATTTATCGTTGCGAGCATTAAGATCGTTCGCGAGTTGGTGATTAATATCTTCTAGTTCTCTCATCCTTACACGGCATCTATCTTCAGAATATGCGAGAATAAGGCACCGTTAAGATGGAAGTTTTTAAAAAAAAAAAAAAAAAGAGAGAGTTAATAGAATAAAGTGGTTAACAACCTTCTTTCTCAGAAATCAAGTCCCTAATTAAGGCCGATTGATCAGCATGAAGACTAGCATCTATACCTAAATTATTCCTAGAATTATCAAGAACCTGTGCTGCCCAAGAAAACTCATCATCGCTAGTGATAAGAAGGCGAGAACGAACTTGAGTTTCTCTTGCAAGAAGATCTTTATTTTCGCAGAAGAGTTTATCTCTTCCATTTGAACTTCGAGAAGAATTTTATGGAAATCTTCTAGAGTTTCGCTTCCATTTCTAATTGCTTGATCTTTCTCGTCAACAAGATCACTATTTCTGCTTCTTAATCCATTGATCACTTCTTTTGATTCATGATAAAGACGCTTAAATTTATTAGATAATCCTAAAGTGTGTCTGTGTTCAATGGTCAGGAGATTAAACTTAAATTTAAGTTCCTCTATAGAGAGGGATTTAATTTGTTTGTCAGCAAAATTACTTAAGGAGTTATTAAGGCGAGCAAGAAGAGTATTATCATCTACAGGTTCGGGAAAGGTTTGAAGGAACGTAGCCTCGTCAGTTAGACCA
Source organism: Papaver bracteatum (assembly GCA_023529315.1). NCBI lineage: Eukaryota > Viridiplantae > Streptophyta > Magnoliopsida > Ranunculales > Papaveraceae > Papaver > Papaver bracteatum. The sequence goes on from JAJJWX010003985.1 coordinate 1,390,814, forward strand.
TAAACATCTGAAAAAATGATTGCTTGGATAAGCTATATAAAAGAAAAATAAAAAATCTAAAAGAAAGAAAAAGTAAATCATACCATAAAGTTGTTTGTTGGCATTGTTAAGATCCAAAATCTTCTGTTTATCAACTGAAGCTTCAGTTTCCAACAGTTTATTTTTCTCGCGAAGCTCAGCAATTTCAGCCTCTAGTTTCTCTTTATCTTGGCGAAGGTTAACAAACTTTTTCTTAAATGAAGCACATTTATTATCTAAATCAGCAGCAGCAGCAAAAGAAGCTCTCCCAACCTGCAACAGAGTTTTATAAGTACAAAAAATTTGACGAGAGAAATCTGGCGAATTAAGAAACAATTAAGAAAACATACCAGAATACCAAGTGCATTTAAGAATCTTGGAGTTAGAGTTCCAGAAATTCCACGAAGAGAATTATTATCAGATAAGATTGGAGCATCTCACACTTTGACGAGCGCTTGAGCTAGCCCATTAAGAGTCTCATCACCATACTCATTCGCAGTTCCACGAGAAGAATCGCCAAAAAGCATAGACAGTTGGGCCATGGAAGAATCAGAGGGAGAAGAATTTTTCACAGAGGGAACTTCTCCAATATCGTCAAATTCTTCGATAAATTCATCATTAGATTTATCCAATTGGGTATGTTGAGAAGAAGAATGCTGAGTTTTATTCTTCTTCAAAGGAGGCTCGTTGGGTTCTTTATCATGAGGGTCAGAGCGTCTTCCTTCACTTGAAACAGTAGATTTCCCTTTACGATTAGTTGAAGGTTTCTCCTTAGGTTTTGGCTCTAAAGGTGGTAATTCTTCAATTACCTACAAACACAGATAAAGATAAGAAATATGGGCAACAACATATTGTTAATTAATAAAGGAATATTTCTTACTTCATCTGTGAAAGATCTAAGAGCTATAAGAGTGTTGGGTTTCCTATATTTCTGGTAATTAAGCTTCATTTTGGAAACCTACAAGATAACGGAAAAGTTAGCGAGAGTGTGAAGGAAAAAATAATAATAGCATAAGAAGATGAGAGAATATACATCGGAAAACCTATCAGGCCAGTTGAAAGTCCATGGTTCATAGTGAGAGAGATTCGCAGGAAGTTGGAGAGAACCGGATATATAAGGACCTTTAAGGCATAAGGGAAAAATAAACCACTTATCGTCATTAGAATGACGAGGGCCATCATTTGTATTGGTATGAAAATCAATATCTTGCATAAGAGCATTTTCAGCAGTGACCTTCTTTTTATGCAAACGGACACCCCAACAGGTATTATCCCTTACCATGGGGAGTAATTGGTAATTTCGAAAGAAGTTATCTACAGTATACTTTGCAGGGATAATCGGAATATGTTTATATTTAAGACTTTTATGTTCTTCAGAATATTGGGATCCTTTGCCAGCACCACGAGAGGCATATTCCAGTAATAATATAATACAATCCCCGCCAAGTTGATACACCGCTCGTGAAAATCTCTTATCAGAAATTATTTGGTAAAAGAGTGGAAGTTCAGGGTTGTATAGAGGAAGTGGAAGACCAGATTCAAGTTGGCCTGACGAAACTATAATTTTTTCACGAGAACACTGGAAGTTAGAAAATAATTCAAGAGAAAGAACAGATTTGGGACTTTGATCTGGGATTAAAGATAAGTCAAATCCTTGATTTTTAAGTTTTTCTTGCATCAAATTGAAATAAATAAGATTTTTAGCACCAGCAGCAACCATTTTGAGAGAATGGAAATGAAAGGATATTGAAAAAATGGCGAAAGATAGTAGATGCGCGATTTGCGGGAAAGCAATGAAATTTGCAGAGAATAAGAAGGAAAGAGAATGAGAAGAAAGAAAAAGAGAAGAATGAGAGAAGGTATTTATAGCAGAAGAAGTTTCTCGAGAAAATAAATATAGTTAATATAATGAAAGGACGTGAATGGTCAAATTACAGCGGTTTAAGATGACGTGTCGAAAAATATATGGATGATAAAATTATATGAAGACAGCTGGTGAAAGGTTTAGAGACGTGTCAGAATAAAGATGGAGGTGAAAAGATAGGAGATTACGGCAATTTATTCTCACGATCTTTTCTTCTTCGCAGAAAAGATGTGAGAAGAGGCAAGATGTAGTACCAGAATATCGCCACAACGATATTCTCATGATAAGAACAACGCTTTCACGAGAAGGTCAAATATTCCTATAAGTATAAATGACATTATTCACGAGAGTGTCGTGAGGATTCTTCAACAACATTTGGCGAGCATCACGGGGAAGCATCATGGTAGTTGACGATTGAAGATACATGTTATGAGAGTGTTGTTTCACGAGGATTACAAAAGTTGGCGAAGATTAATATTACAAATACCACGATGAGATCGCAGAATATACCCGAAAGAAGGGGAAAACTTATCTGTCACCCACTATGTAATTTCCTATATAAAGGGTTCAAGTAAGTCCAGATGATGATGATGTATTTTTTAGAGTTGAGAAAATCTTGAGGAGAGAGAAACTCCAGAAAAGAAAGTTGTAATTCTGAGTTTGAATATTTTCTGTAAACATTTCTGAGATCTAAATAATAAAAGTGTCGTTTAATTCTTTAATCTTCAACTAGTTTCACTTAGATTTTTATAGGATCTTAATAGGGGTGTAGTGTGGGAAATCCTGCTACTACACTGTTTGTGAAAGCAAGCCATATTTCCGTCCTATTCTCTCTATGCAACTTGTTTTGTGAAATTCTACTGATCGGTTTTTAAGATAATATCTTAGCTTTGCCTGTATAATATCTTTGAATTTTACAATCCTTTCAATTGCATTCTCGCAGATTCGCTTCATTCTTCCTGAGATCTAGTTTATCTTCACATAAGATTATGAAACTTTGTTGTGAATCCTCCCTTTGTTGATGATACTTCGGTTAATTGAGCTTTGATTTTCGCCTGATGCACTTCCTTCCCTGTTCTTCACAGAAATTGTTAAGTTCGCAAGATCTATTAACTTCGCAGGTATTGAATTGATTCCTCTTCTGCCTTAACATCTCTGCGTATGGTTTATTTTGATTTCTCTAAAATACAAGTGCTACTTTGACTTCCATATTTTCCCTTGAAATTCATAGATCCATTAAAATTTGATGCTCTTGAGAGTTTTGAGGAATTCGATTTAACCCTCTGGTTATGGTAGTTGTGCTTCTTGGTGATAATTTCAAGCTTGAATTAATTTGCCTTGAATTGTGTTACTTTGCAAATTAACTTCTCTGAAATGAATCTTTTTTGTCTACTGCTTCGTAAATTCTCTTCGCAAATTGGTTTACTGTTGATGATCCCTTCTTTCATTTCCTTTACTTATACATTTGAGTGATTTATAGCAACGAAGTAGAAGAATTTGTCTTGCTGGTCCCATTAAGTTGTTGTGTTTATTTAAGGCTTCGTATCTAACATCTTCATGTTGTTGTTGCAAACTGATGTTGTCATGTTGGTGTTGTTGATCTTTATTCTTTCAACTACATTTGTTAGTATGCAAGATTTTGAGTGATATTATTAGATGGTAATGGGTAGTGATGTATGAGTTGAATTCTGCTCAAACTGAATTGTCTGGCAATCTAATTTAAGATTTTATTTTCGCGGATTCATTTCAAACTCGTTGCCTATTGTCGGTATAAGTGTGATTACTATATCTCCTTCCTAGATACTTTGCTGAAGTAATTCTTTGTTCTTCGTTTGTTTGACTTCGCTGGAACTATTATTGATGTAAACTGAGGTAATTGCTTCATTTCATCACTTGCTGCTCCATTTTATGAAGAGTTTACTAATTGGCTGCTATATGCTTCGTAGTTCTGATAATGCCCAATACTTCGCAATATTTCTGAGCTGAGCTAATGTATCCTTTAATTGTGTTTGTTTGGTAAGCTCCGTATTTGATATTACTCCTGTATTTTCCTTTGTGATTTATAACTGGAAGCGCGTCTTCGTGTGATAACTTTTTTCAGCAAACTTCGCAACACCTACTCGCAAGTTGGCTTAACTTCTCAAGAACAGTTTACTTCGCAAGTATTGTTATTCTTTGCAGGTTAGCTTCACATGGTTCCTGTTTCAGATTTGTTGGATGGTGCTAATTTATTTGACTTACACATAGTGATTTTGTTCGTACAGAATGTTCCCCATCTCTAGCGGCTAAACTTCCATATTTGCCCTTAAACTGTTGGAGAATAAAAGAGTTTTCATACTCGTAGCTGAACTCTTAGAAACTTCCTTTGTTTTTGCTTAAACTGATTGTCTTCTTTTGTCTTCGCTTAGAAAATTGAGATGCTGAAAATTGTTGTGTAAGTTGAGCTTGTTCATAACACTTTGCTGAGATCATGTTACTTCAGTTGAGAGTTCTGTTCTTGATGCGATCACTTTGCTACAAATTACCTCCCTGCTGTATCTTTTGTTTTATTGGCAAAAGCTAATGAATTGATTTTTCTGACATTTGGTTAGAAAATTGACTTGTTTCATTCTGAATTTGAATGAACTGCCTTTTGTTTTCATATGGTCCTTTGGCTAATGTTTGCCTCATTTTCCTTGCTGCTATTTCTCCCCTAGGACTCATGCGAATTGACTTTCCGGGTATGAGCTGGTTTGTTCGCAACTGTGTACTTTTTCTTCACAATCAATTGATGCTTCGTCAAACCATTATGATAATTTTAGTTTTCTATAATGATTGTTCGTGCTCCCAAATTATCATCTTTCTCCCCTTCAAATTTCCTTGACTGGTGGCTAACTGCTTCTTATTTTGTTGATTGCCTTTTCAGGTTATTGCTCTTCTTTGGTTTCTCCCGAAGCAGATGAATCTTGTAACTTCGTCATTTGCTGATGGTCAGGCGAAGTGAGATTTTGTTGTTCACGAAGTATGCCTTACTTTACTTCCTACTTGTTGTTTCATGTGGTAATTATGAGATTGCTTGGTCTCTGGGACTGTCGCTGAAGTTAATTTTACTTTCGTAAATTTTCTATTTGTTCGTTGAGAACTGGAGTTGGATCTGATGACAAAGCATACAATATTTCTCTTGTTGTTTTGCTGGTGATGCGTTTATGTAGGCATCAAACTATCTGGTTCTTACGAGATTACTTCGCTGCTAAAAATTTGTATGTGTTTTTATTCTTCACTAATAGAAATTCTACTGCAACTTCTGGTTTTACCGAAAGCCAATTGTCTAGGAGTTCATTGTTCTATGGCTTGCTGCGAAGTTATGGCTTCCAAACTTCAAGTTTCTTGTTATCTTTCTATATATCATTGTCGAGAATGGATTCTTGTTGTGCTTTATTTTGAAGCTGGTAGTTGATGTAGATTCTGCTGCTTTTCATTCTTGTTGCCTTTTCTTATCTCTGCTTCTGTTCTCGCATGTAGACTATCTCCCATATCAGTTTTTCGTCTCTTGAAGATTCAATGGAGTTCATCACCGACAGTAGCTAGTTTTTCTAATCTTCCTTGAACCAACAAGATTAGGTCCCTTTTTCTAGCGCCAATTATGTAGTTGCGGATTATCTCACAACTACACCCTCATATGAATCCATTAAAATGATTCCTAAATCTAATTAATTTGATATGAAACTAAGAATTAAAGTACTAAAATTATAAAAAGAGACACAAAGATTTTTACATGGTTCGATCAATGTGATCTACATCCACGGTGCTTCACTAGTGATTGTATGTGATTACATGATTTTACAATTGAGACTCCATTAATGAATATTTGGAGCTCTAGTTTTTTGGGGAAGAAGATGATAAAGAAAAATAAATCTCTCCTAAAATTTTCTCTCTCCTCCTAAAATTATCCTTCCCTTCTAAAAAGACCTCTCCCTCTTCTCATGCCTAAATTGCTATTTATATGATTTTACAAAATGTTAACAACTAAACTGTCCCTCAACTTCGGACTTGAGAACTATCCTGCGAACCTTCGCAACTTCACTTTGCGAACTTATTTTGCTTTCCTCGTGATTTCCTTTGCTCGCAGAATGTTCTTTGCTCGCAAGATGTATTTTCTCTCCACAATTTCGTAAGTTATCATTTGTTGTGATATTCCGCTCCTACAATCTCCATGACCTGCCTTTATTCTTCTCTGATCCCCATTGTATCTTGGCATTATAAACTCCAAATACAAATATATATTATCCCAACATCCAATCCAAAAACTGCAAACACCCACTTGACCCTTAAGTTCACCATTTGCTTCATTGTTTATATGGAGGATTCAAATTATGCAAGTGATACCCATTCTATTGCCTCTATCCAAAACCTCTCATCTCAAATGGCTGAAAAGTTTACTTTATTAAAAAATCTTCCTGCTTCCCTATTTGAACCAGTGTACATCGATAAAACAATCGTTCTAGCTGATAATGATACTAATTGTAAATGGTGTATGGTGGGTTACATATATAGTGAGACTTTAGTGACCACCTATTATATCATATACTACATATGCTCTCAGTAGACTTTAGCTCAAACTCCTACTGTTACCAACTTCAATGGATTGAGAAACAAAGTTCTTATCAGATTCTTAGCCAAGTCAATGAAAAACGCTTTTCGTTCGTTTATGGATTCCTTATAGTTCTACGAGTTGTTCCACCAACTGGTTGGCCTGCAAACTTTCAAGTCTGCTTTGAGGAAAAAATAATGTGGCTTATCTTATGCAATGTTCCTAAAGAATGTGTTGAATTTGAAGATTTGAAGCAGCTTACGCTCAAACTTGGATAACTTCTTGATGCCAAAGATCCATATTGAAATCATCCTCTCAAGAAGAGTGTTAAAATCTATGTGAGAATACCCATCAATCGAGCTCTCCCAACTGGTATTCCACTCCTTACTAAAGTAAGAGAGGAACCCTTTCTCATTGAATGCAGGTACTTCAAAGTCCCAAGGAACTTTTGTCACTCTTGTCGTATTATTGATCATAGAGATACTGTCTGTCCAAGCTAATTGGTTGGCCAAACAAAAGCTTATCAAGGAAGCTATCTTGTATGCATAAAAATATGTTTACCCACCAATTTCTAAACTTATGATGCCATCTACTTAAGTACAGAAGCTTTTAATAATTTCTCCAAATATCTCAACTGTTGATTCCCTATCGACTCAAGTTGAAGTAGCACCAGACACGTAAAGTCAAATGCTGGTATCTACTGGATATATGGGTAAAGGAAAAACTGAAGTTGTGACTCAAACTTCAAGTGCTACCAAACAGGAATATCCCAATTGGTTGATTAACATGGGCCCATTTGGTAGCAGATCTACTACTCTCAAGATTCATGAAGTAGAAACAAATAAAATCAAGCAACTCATTCCTTTGATCAATGGCTTACCACTTATCTTAAATAAAGTCACCAGTCAATCTGAGGTTTTGCCTTCCCTGAATCCTATCCTTGAGTCCAGCGATTCAGGACCGATCTGTACTAGTTACTCAAATAGAAGATTCAAGATGGCGGTAACTTCTACTCAGAAATATATTCTATCGACAGAACAAGCTATATCTTTATCAGCTAAACATGATGCTCTTTCTAACCTAAAGTGAAAGATTAATCCCCGTGCTGATCTCATAAAGAGGACTAGATCATCCTTTTCTGTCCTGGTTGATTCTACTACCAACTTTCCTAAAATTGATAGCTCTGAACCAGATTATTCTACTCTTTTCCCTCCCATTACCAAACTGGGTGACATTTCCACTTTTAACTTGTATCAATTTACCTTCAATACCTATCCCTCTCCTGATGATTTTGGAAACTTCATTGTACCTACTTAGAAATGCGGGGGTCTAACAACCACACCCAACAATTCGTTTGGCAATCTTAGAGGTACTTACTCCAATATGCTTTCTAGATAGTCAGACTCAATCTAGAGTAAAGTATATCAAAGAGTTTAATATCTCTGTTTCATAATGTAATCAGCAGATCAAATAGATAGAAATCCGTGAGCCTGATTATTATGTGAAATAACTTGAATGGTACCAAACACCAATGTTCAAGTTTGAATCAATGTAAATCAACAACCAAAGGTTGGATATTCTAGTTGATTGATCTTAAGGCATAACATGTGATATTTCAATTACATACCAAAATATAATGCAGAAAAGAAACAACAAAGACACCATAATTTTGTTAACGAGGAAACCATAAATGCATAAAAACCCAGGGACCTAGTCCAGATTGAACACCACACTGTATTAAGATGCTACAGATACTATCCTACTACCAATTAACTTCAGACTGGACTGTAGTTGAACCCTAATCAATCTCACACTGATTTAAGGTACAGTTGCGCTCCTTACGTCACTGATCCCAGCAGGATACTACGCACTTGATTCCCTTAATTGATCTCACCCACAACAAAGATTTGCTATGACCCAAAGTCGAAGACTTGATAAACAAATATGTCTCACACATAAAAGTCTATGGGATTGAATAAATCTGTCACCCATAGAAATACCCAAAAGTTTTTGTTCATTCTTTTAATAAATAAAGGTGGACAGGAACCAATTGATAATCCAGACTTATATTCCCGAAGAACAGCCTAGAATTATCGATGATACAGGTGTATCCGTACTCCTTTAGGGAACTTAGTGAACCTCAAGCTAAGTTGAGGGAAGAATCATATTTTAGGAAGGAATCCTTGTTTAGGCAGAATTCCTAGTTAGGAAAGAGTTTGTTTTATGCAACACTCTTAGTTTAGGAAATATATTCCTAGGGGCTTGCACATACTTGCGTAAGTTTATCAGGCATTTTTTGACTATTGCAGTACCATTACATGGTTTGACAGGAGCTAAGTCAAAGTTTGAATAGAAGCAAACCCATGAAGACGCTTTTCAGTTACTAAAAAAGAAGATTTCAGAAGCACCGATGTTGGCATTGCCTAACTTACAGCGTACTTTTGAAGTTGAGACCGACGCTTATAACTATGCATTGGGAGGAGTATTGTTGCAATATGGTAAACCAATGGAGTACCATTCAGAATTGTTCTCAGGTGCTATTAAGAACTATGCACCTTATGATAAAGAATTTTATGCTTTATATCAATGTATCAAGCATTGGCGAGTGTACCTCTTAGGCAAAGAAGTAGTTGTCACAAACCGTTGGAGTATCTACATGCACAGATGAAACTACAACAAGCCTGACACATGAAGTGGATGTCTTACTTAATGGCTTTTAATATTCTCAATAGTTACAAGAAGGGAGTAATAAACAAATTGTCAGATATGTTATCTCGACCTCCAGTTCGAGCATTACTAGTGGCCATGATAATTCAGCCAATTGTTCATCAAGAGTATGCAGAGTCATACGCATCCAGCAAAGACTTTAAGAATGTGTAAAGAGTGGTTTAAAAAGCGAGTATGAACTCCGAGATGGATTGTTATACAAGGGTCAATTACTTTGCATTCTAAAAGATGGAGATCGTTTACAATGGTTAAGAGAGGCACACACATCTTGAGTTGCTGGACACTTTGGGATGAATAAGACTCTTCTTAACCTTTGTTGTTATATCTTTTGGAAAAAGATGCAAGATGATGTGGCTAAGTTAGTTAGGGGGTATAAGTTGTGTATCACATCTAAACCTTCCAACAGAAAACGTGGGTTATATCTACCATTACCAGTACCATCAAGGCCTTGGGAGAGTATTTCTATGGATTTTCTTGGTGGGTTACCGAAGACCAAGTCTGGTCATGATTACTTGTTCGTTGTGGTCTACCGATTTATCAAGATGATTGCATTAATTCCATGTACAAAGACGGTGACGGGAGCCAGTGCAGCAAAGCTCTTATTTGAGCACGTGTGGAAGCATTTTGGTTTACCTACTTCGATTATTTATGATAGGGATAGTCTGTTACTTAGTCACTTTTGGGATTCTTTATGGAAGATGATGTACACTAGGTTGAAGAAGAGTATCGCTTTTCATCCACAAACAGACGGACAAACAGAAGTGGTCAATAGGACTATGGTTCACATGTTAAGGGGATATAATTCTAAGCATCCTAAAACTTGGGATGAGATTTTACCGTATCTACAGTTTGCTTTCAATAGAGCAGTTCACAGTTATTCGGGGAAATCTCCTTTCGATACGTGCTATGGTTACTTACCACCTAGTCCTTTCGATCTATTATTTTCTAGTGACACCTCAATGGGGGGGGGGGGAGGAAGGAAGTGAATGACAAAAGGCATAAAAGTTCTTGGAGAAAATATCTCAGATTCATGCGATCGTTAAAGCACAATTGAAGAAGTCACAAGAAAAATACAAAGCAAAGCATGACAAGCATCTTGTGCCTTGTAATTTCAGTGTTGGTGATGGTTAAAGTTAGGTAAGGAACAACTGAATGGGGAAGGTAAGAAATTGAAGCCATTGAGGTATGGACCATTTCGTATTCTCGATCAGATTGGTGACAATGCATTTCGTCTGGATCTTCCACCTTATCTAGGAATGTACTCGGTTATAAATGTTGAATACTTGAAGTTGTTTGAACCACCATTACTAGATGATGACGATGCCGACACTATGATCTTACCACGGGTAGAAGACTTTTGGTTTGATAGAGAGGAACCACTCAAGGAAGACTGCATATTAGAGAAAAGGGTGACTAAAACACGATACAGAGAGAAGGAAGCTTTTCTAATTGGATGCAAAGGTCAAGTTCCAAGCAAGGCCAAGTGGTTTAATAAGGAAAAAGGGACTCTCGAGTTCCCTAACCTTCATTTTTAACTCTCACATGAGTTCAATTTCTTAAAAGGGGGACCCATGATACATGTGTATCGGTACTCCTTTAGGGAACTTAGTGAACCTCAATCTAAGTTGAGGGAAGAATCCTATTCTAGGAAGGAATCATTGCTTAGGTAGAATTCCTAGTTAGGAAAGAGTTTATTTTATGCAACACTCTTAGTTTAGGAAATAGATTCCTAATAGAGACCTAGTCGGCTGAGTACGATAAAGTCTATAAATAGAGAGGTTTGGTTATTAACTAGATACACAAAAAACCTAGAGAAATTTGTGAGACAATTAATTATTGTAAAAGCAAGCTTAGAAAACAGTTTAGGGTTAACTATTATTTAGAGAGATTATGAGCGTAACAAAGGGAGAATTGTAATCGTTTTCTTGTTCATAATCTAGAGAAGATATATTTCTTCGAATCACTACTTGTGCTCTGTGTTCTTTTAAGTTTCTTGTCTATTATTATATTGAATTCCGCCTTTATAGTAATAGCTACCAAAGTCTAGAGATCAAATATATCAAGTTGGTACCAGGAGCAAGATTCATTTTTAGGGTAAATCCCTGTGGTTTATGGTTTTCACTAGATCTCTCTACGTAAAGCTTGGTGAGGTACTCGAGAAGTTAGAAGATGTTAGGAAAACAACGGAATCAAAGATGACAAAGTCAGATGATGAACCCAAGCATAGCGAACAACAAAATACGGAAGAAAATGTGGCTACGCTACAAACAGACATGAAGTCAATTAAAACCACCCTTGAAGAATTGACTGAATGTATTTGTTCTCATACACCAAAGCCGAAGATGAAGAAAAAGATTATACCTTCGCCCGAAGCTTCGGAAAAAGATGAATCGGAAGAAGACGATTCATAAAAAGAAGAATAAAAGGAAGAAGATGAGGATGAAGTAAACAAGAAAACTGGGTTTCTTAAAAGTCCTACATCAACTAAACCTCACGATAAGAATCTGAAAATTGATTTTCATGTTGATATTCCACTTTATGATGGGAGTGTCGATGTAGAAAAATTGGATGATTGGATTGAACGTCTAGAGACGTATTTTTCTTTCTTTAAATATGGTTCAAAGGAAAAGATTGCTTTAGCGGCATTGAAGCTACAAAAGCATGCTCTAACCTGGTGGAAAGATTATCAAAGACAAATACTAGATAAAGGAGTATTGTCGTGGAGAATATTCAAGGCAGTTGTAAGGAAACAGTTTTATCCGGTTGGCTACCTTGAGGAAATATGGTTCAAGTGGTAAAACTTGAAGCAGACTTACAACCAAACCGTGCAAGAATATACTTCGGAATTTCAGAATCAAGCTATGATTTTGGATTTAGACTTGGGAGATTATGTTATTTTTATAAAATATATTTCTGGGTTACATGAGTATATACGGAATGAGTTGAAGATGTTTTCGGTGGATTCTATCTCCAATGCAAGTATAAAAGCTAATTCCATTGAAGGCAGGCTTAAGAAATCTGATTCAAATGGGAATACTAAGGCGAAATATGGAGGTACCACTGTAAAAGGAGGTGGAAGGAGCAAAGAAGAAAGGAAGTTTAGTGACAAGGAAGGTTTAACTTGCACCCATTGGAAACAAATAGGTCACATAGTCGAAAAGTGTTGGGTTAAGAACCCTCATCTAAAGCCTAAATGGTTGCAGAGGAAAGAAGGAAAAAAAGAAGCAATAGTCGCTCAAACTCCAAAAGAAGTCCACGGACTAACGAAACCCAATTCAAAGCTCTCTCTTATGATAGGGGCAAAAGAAATACCTTCAAGAGATGACCTTAGGGAGAAACTCTTCACAGTGAAGATGCAAGTCAAAACATCGCTAGTTGATGTTGTTATTGACCCGAGAAGTCAGAAGAATTTACTTTCACATTTTTTGGTGCAGAAGTTAGGATTGAAGACTATCAAACATCCTAAACCATACCCTTTAGGATGGCTTCAAAATAAAGGGGGCTTACAAGTTTCACAACAGTGCACGTTCAAATTTTCTCTAGATGAGTCATATATTGACGAAGTTACATGTGACGTAGTTCCTTTGGATGTCTATCAAGTAGTACTAGGTAGTCCTTACCTATGGGATAGAGATGAAACTCTACACAAGAGAGAACAAAAGTATACCTTTACCAAAGATGGAGAAAGTTTTGTGATTCGGGCTATAGATTCTCCTCTAGAGAGAGCAATCTTGATTACATACACTCAGGCTAAGTGGTTGGTGAATGCTAGCACAAAGTTCATTCTCCTTGTGATCCATTCTCTTGAGGAGAAGCCGAGTATAGTTTGTTTGGAAGCCTTGACTGCACAACAAGAAGGCGACCTAGAAAGGTTGAAGTTGAAATACAAGGATTTATTTTCTGATGTCACAGGGTTACCGCCAAAGAGGAGTGTGGAGCATGAAATTATGTTGACCGGAGAGAGTTCTCTTCCTAATATAGGTCTTTATCGCACGTCCATAGAGGAATCGGATGAGATCAAGAAACAAGTCCAAGAACTCCTAGAATTAGGAATGATAGTGCCAAGTGCTCCACCTTGTGGATCAGCGGTATTGTTGGTACCAAATAAAGATGGAGGATGGAGTATGTGTATTGATTATAGAGCATTGAACAAGATCACTATCAAGAATCGATACCCTCTACCTAGGATAGACGACATGATGGATCAGTTGGAAAAAGCTCGAGTCTTTACAAAGTTAGATTTCAAATTTGGATACCATCAAGTGAGAGTTCGAGAAGATGATACATGGAAAACTGCTTTCAAGACCAAACAAGGCTTGTTCGAATGGTTGGTGATACCTTTTGGTTTGTGTAATGCTCCAGCGACGTTTATGCGTTTAATGAATGATTTGTTACGACCTTTTATAGAAGATTTTGTGATTGTTTATTTGGATGATATCCTTATATACAACAGAACTTGGGAAGAGCATCTCATTCACGTTAAGAATGTGTTTAAAGTGTTACATGATGGCCAGCTGAAGTTGAACGTAAAGAAGTGTGAGTTTGGAAAGGAGGAGTTGGTGTACCTAGGATTCATTGTTGGTGGTGGACAACGGAAGATCGATCCAAGGAAGGTCGAATTGATCACTAAGTGGCCTAGACCTAGTACTGTAACTGAAATCAGGATTTTCTTAGGGGCTTGCACATACTTGCGTAAGTTTATCAGGCATTTTTCGACTATTGCAGTACTATTACATGGTTTGATAGGAGCTAAGTCAAAGTTTGAATGGCAGCAAACCCACGAAGACGCTTTTCAGTTACTAAAAAAGAAGATTTCAGAAGCACCGGTATTGGCATTGCCTAACTTACATCGTACTTTTAAAGTTGAGACCGACGCTTCTAACTATGCATTGGGAGGAGTATTGTTGCAAGATGGTAAACCAGTGGAGTACCATTCAAAATTGTTCTCAGGTGCTATTAAGAACTATGCACCTTATGATAAAGAATTTTATGCTTTATATCAATGTATCAAGCATTGGAGAGTGTACCTCTTAGGCAAAGAAATAGTTGTACATTCAGATCACAAACCATTGGAGTATCTACATGCACAGATGAAACTACAACAAGCCAGATACATGAAGTGGATGTCTTACTTAATGGCTTTAAATATTCTCATTAGTTACAAGAAGGGAGTAACAAACAAATTGGCAGATATGTTATCTCGACCTCCAGTTCGAGCATTACTGGTGGCCATAAGAATTCATCCAATTGTTCCTCAAGAGTATGCAGAGTCATACGCATCCAGCAAAGACTTTAAGAAGGTGTTAGAAGGTGTAAAGAGTGGTTTGAAAATCGAGTATGAACTCCGAGATGGATTTTTATACAAGGGTCAATTACTTTGCATTCCAGAAGATGGAGATCGTTTACAATGGTTAAGAGATGCACACACATCTCGAGTTGCTGGACACTTTGGGATGAATAAGACTCTTCTTAACCTTCGTTGTTATGTCTTTTGGCCAAAGATGCAAGATGATGTGGCTAAGTTAGTTAGGGGGTATAAGTTGTGTAGCACATCTAAACCTTCTAACATAAAAAGTGGGTTATATCTACCATTACTAGTACCATCAAGGCCTTGGGAGAGTATTTCTATGGATTTTCTTGGTGGGTTACCGAAGAACAAGTCTGGTCATGATTACTTGTTCGTTGTGGTCGACCGATTTAGCAATATGATTGCATTAATTCCATGTACAAATACGGTGACGGGAGCCGGTGCAGCAAAGTTCTTCTTTGAGCACGTGTGGAAGCATTTTGGTTTACCTACTTCGATTATTTCTGATAGGGATAGTCTGTTCCTTAGTCACTTTTGGGATTCTTTATTGAAGATGATGGACACCATGTTGAAGAAGAGTATCGATTTTCATCCACAAACAGATGGACAAACAGAAGTGGTCAATAGGACTATGGTTCACATGTTAAGGGGATATGATTCTAAGCATGAGATTTTACCGTATCTACAGTTTGCTTTCAATAGAGTAGTTCACAGTTATTCATGGAAATATCCTTTCGAGACATGCTATGGTTACTTACCACATAGTCCTTTCGATCTATTATTTTCTAGTGACACCTCAATAGGGGGGAAGGAAGGAAGTGAACGCCAAAAGGCACAAAAGTTATTGGAGAAGATATCTCAGATTCATGCGACCGTTGAAGCACAATTAAAGAAGTCACAAGCCAAATACAAAGCAAAGCATGACAAGCATCTTGTGCCTTGTAATTTCGGTGTTGGTGACTTGGTATGGTTAAAGTTAGGTAAGGAACGACTGAAGGGGGAAGGTAAGAAATTGAAGCCATTGAGGTATGGACCATTTCGTATTCTCGATCAGATTGGTGACAATGCCTTTCGTCTGGATCTGCCACCTTATCTAAGAATGTACTCGGTTATAAATGTTGAATACTTAAAGTTGTTTGAACCACCATTACTAGATGATGACGGTGCCGACACTATGATCTTACCACGGGTAGAAGACTTATGGTTTGGTAGAGAGGAACCACTCAAGGAAGACTTCATATTGGAGCAAAGGGTGACTAAAACACGATAAGAAGAGAAGGAAGATTTTCTAATTGGATGTAAAGGTTAAGTTCCTAGCAAGTCCAAGTGGTTTAACAAGGGAAAAGGGACTCTCGAGTTCCCTAACGTTCATTTTTAACTCTCATAGGAGTTCAAGTTCTTAAAATGGGGACCCATGATACAGGTGTATCCGTACTCCTTTAGGGAACTTAGTGAACCTCAAGCTAAGTTGAGGGAAGAATCCTATTCTAGGAAGGAATCCTATTCTAGGAAGGAATCATTGTTCAGGCAGAATTCCTAGTTAGGAAAGAGTTTATTTAATGCAACACTCTTAGTTTAGGAAATAGATTCCTAATAGAGACCTAGTCGGTTGAGTACGATAAAGTCTATAAATAGAGAGGTTTGGTTATTAACTAGATACACAAAAAACCTAGAGAAGTTTGTGAGACAATTAATTATTGTAAAAGCAAGCTTAGCAAACAGTTTAGGGTTAACTACTGTTTAGAGAGATTGTGAGGGTAACAAAGGGAGAATTGTAATCGTTTTCTTGTTCATAATCTAGAGAAGATATATTTCTTCGAATCACTACTTGTGCTCTGTGTTCTTCTAAGTTTCTTGTCTATTATTATACTGAATTCAGCCTTTCCAGTAATAGCTACCAAAGTATAGAGATCAAACGTATCAATCTATCACCTCACAATAAACTTAATCGACTAGCAAAACAAGTTATTGTGAATCACAAACGATGAGACGAAGTTGTTTGTGATTACATTTTTTTATCTTGCCTATCGGAGATATAAAATCTCAAGCCAATTATTACAATTGTTCTCGTATGATAGAAGATGAAAGATCAGATCACGCAACTACAAAGAGAATAGTTGGGTCTGGCTTCACAATCCCAATGAAGTCTTCAAGTCGTTAACCTATAGGGTCTCGAGAAGAAACCTAAGGTTAAAGGAGAATCGACTCTATTTATGCAACTAGTAACACACAAGAGGTGTGGGGATTAGGTTTCCCAGTTTCTAGCTAGAGTTATCCTTTATATAGTTTTCAAATCAGGGTTTGCAATTTAAGTTACCTTGGTAACAAAGCATTCAATAATTACCGTTAGATGAAAAACCTAATTCAACCAAGTTAATAACTTTCAACTGTTATATCGAACTTACCTTGTTACAAAAAAATGAAATGTACCCTCATTTAGATTTATGTGGCCATACCTAAATGTCCACACCATGTTGGTTCACACATAGTTAACCGAGGTTAGCCATATTTTTACTATCATATCAACCTTATCTTATCCATAACTAGTTCGAATGACTCAAATTAAACTAGTTAATGAGTTGTTCAATTGCTATATTATCATGAATTATACAAGAACACAATTGAAGAAAAATCAGATTGATTCACTTGAATAAATCATGAACATTATAGCCACGGTTTGCAAAGATTGCATTCCTTAAGATTTAAATGTTTAAGTTCATGAATAGACCGATTTGATAAAAATAACCAGCTTAAGTATGCGTACTTAAGCAACCGGATTTTGAGTTTGTTAAGTTTCCAAACTCAGCAGAAATTCTCGGTTCAAAAACATCCACCAGTATGCGTAGGGTATGCATACTTAAGGTGACTAGTTTAGGAGTTTGTAATTCCCAAACCAGCAGATATTTTCGGTTCGAAAACTTCCGCCAGTATGCGTACAGGTACGCATACTTATCTTGTCTCCTTCACCAATTTCATATACACACATATGCATACAATTGGCTCCCAGTTTATGGACTTATATAATAATGTGCGAACACACTATATATGCTTATATCCAAAGATGGTTACATTATCAACTCTATATTTCAATAATTGAAACATTCTTCTATAATGACAATAGTCGTTTTCACACACTATTAGCGTCCAAGCAATTTTCAAGTTATTGAAATGTCAACATGACTTTAGTCACGAGTAAAGATGAACATGGCTAAAGCGAAAGCTTTCCAACACATATTTCAAGAAATATGTAAGCGAGATATACTCAGCTCGAAATCTCAAATGTGTATAGTAGAAAACTATATCGTAATATGACTTATGTCTCAATATAAGAGATAGAGTAGAAATAGACTTTCCAAGTGATAGATGAGTTTAAGTCTCCACATAACGTTTATCGATGAAGCTCCACAAGCTCCCCTTAGTAGTTCTTCGTCTTCAAATGATGAACGCCGAGAAATATAAGCTCAACTACACTATCTATGTCCTAGTCCGAGACATCTATAAATAGGCTATAAATCAAGACTTATAATTTGGATCACTAACATTGACAGACACGCTTGAGATAGAAACGCATGCGAGTTCGATCGAGCAATGCTCGAACACTACTGATGCTGCTTCAAATGGTAATGGTGTGATACGTATTGATCTTTGTACCTTGGCGACTATTATTATAGAGGCGGAATTCAAAATAATAATAGATGAAAACTAGAAAACGGAACACAAACAAGTAATTCAAAAAATATATCTTATCTAGATTATGAACAAGAAAACCATTACAATTCTCTCTTTGTTACGCTCACAATCTCTCTAAACAGCGGATAACCTTAAACTGTTTTGCTAAGCTTGCTTTTACAATAATTAGTATTGCCTCACAAACTTCCCTCTAGTCTAGGTGTGTTTGTATTACATACCACATTATCTAGATGTCTAGGTATGTTTGTATCACAGACCACACTCTATATGTCTTAGCTATGAGCTAAACATCTCTGTTTATAGCTTTAACGGTTTCCGAAACCTTCTAGGAATCTATTTCCTCATGCGGTAATAATACCTTTTCTAGGTATATATCTTTATCTAGGGATATTACCCTATCTAGGAATATTACTAATTTAGGAATAATTCATTTTCTAAGTATATATTTCCTTATCTAGAAATATTACCTTGTCTAGAAAATATTCCCTTTCTAGGTATATTTCCTTATCTAAGAATATTACCTTGTCCAGGAATATTCCTTATCTAAGAATACTTCCTAAAAATAAGTATTCCTTTATTAAATTACAATTATATCCTCAATCCTTCTTGAGGATCACTAGTTCCCGGAGAGATGAAGATACACATGTATCATGCGCCCCCACTCACTTGAACTCCTGTGAAAGTTAGATTTGGTAGTTGGGAACTCGAGGGTTCCTTTCACCCTGGTGAACCATCTATCTTTGCTGGAAACTTGACCTTGACGTCTAATTTGAAAAGTGTCCATATCTCCTCGTCTCGTATTAGTTACTATTCGCTCCATAATGCAATCTTCTTTGAGTGGTTTTTCTTCTTTCTCGTTTTTTTCTTCAAAAACACTAGATGAAGATGTAGTCTTTTTCTTCGCCTTCGACTTGGGTGTATGAGATTCATGTATGTTTGTAGCGCAGCTACCTTTTTTTCCGTAGTTTGTGGTTCTCTTTTCTTAGGATCATTAACTAACTTTCCCATTTTATGTTCTCTTGTTCTTTAAACATTTTCTTGCTTCTCAAGTAACTCACCAAGCTTTTTGTAGAGAGATCTAGTGAAGACCATAAACCACAGAAATCTTCCCTAAAAGAAACGAACCTTGCTCTGATACCAACTCGATATGTATCGATCTCTGTACCTTGGCGACTATTATTATAGAGGCGGAATTTAGAATAATAATAGACGAAAACTAGAAAACGGAACACAAATAAGTATTTCGAAGAAATATATCTTCTCTAGATTATGAACAAGAAAACTATTACAATTCTCTCTTTGTTACGCTCACAATATATCTAAACAGTGGATAACCTTAAACTATTTTGCTAATCTTGCTTTTATAATAATTAATATTTCCTCACAAACTTCCCTCTAGTCTAGGTGTGTTTATATCACAAACCACACTATCAAGATGTCTATATGTGTATGTATCACAGACCACACTCTAGATGTCTTAGCTATGAGCTAAACATCTCTATTTATAACCTAAAAATCAGTATTATTCCTTCCTTAAGTTTCAATTCTATCCTCAATCCTTCTTGAGTATCACTAGTTCCTGGAAATAGGAAGATACACATGTATTACGGTGTCCGCAACAATTCCTTTCACGAGGATGCTGATCTGAACCTGGATTCTACACAAGGAACTATCTCTGCTAGTGGAAACAACAATTCTTAATCTAATAAAAACCAGGACTCTGCTAATCAGGTTCTTTCTTCTCCCACCCTTATTGTCTCTCTTTCATGTCTTGCTGATCCTTCCTCTTTTCCTGTCAATAATGTGAAAATTATTTGTTGGAATATGCATGGTATTGGAAAAAAAATATGATAATAAGGAACTTATTATCCTCCTTAGGAATGTTAACCCTGACATTATTTTCTTGTCTGAAACAAAAATACAAAATGATTTTGATGCTAGAAAACTGAGGAATATGAGCTTCCCTTGTATTGTTAATATTCCATGTGTTGGAAGAAGTGGTGGTCTTATTCTGGCTTGGAATAAGGAAATCGACCTTAATATTGTTTCCACTCAAAATAGGGACATCTATGTCACCACTAATAATATCATACATTTCAAAACTTGTCACATTTATTTCATATATAGAGAACCTAATAGTGCCTTAAGACAAGCCTTCTGGGAAAACCAATGCCTTCTACCACCTATACCAGTAGATGAACCATCTTTCTTTGTAGGTGATTTTAATGCTCCCCTAGGAACTGATGATAAAAATGGTGGTCTAGAGGTTGATGATACTGATTTTTTTAATCTGAGGAATTTTTGTAATGTGTTTGACTTACATGATCCTGGTTTCTCTGGACCTAGGTTTACTTGGTCTAATATGCAATAAGGTACTGATATCATTCTTGAAAGACTTAATAGGTGTCTCATTAATCCTTATCCCGAGCTGTTATGTCCTAAATTTTGTGTTAATAATCTTCATACGGACTCCTCTGATCATTGCCCCATGCATATTGGTTTTAATTTTGAAGTGAATTTTATGCCTAAACCTTTCCATTTCATGGTCATGTGGATGGAGGACCCTACCTGTAGGGATATTACATCTAATGCTTGGTATGTTAATGTGATTGGTTCCCCTGATTTTAAACTTAAAGCTAAGATGCTTAACACAAAAAAAGGCCTTAGGGATTGGAACAAGATTTCTTTTGGTAACCTTCAAACCAATATCAAAACTACCAGAGAAGAGCTGACTGATCTCCAAACTCTCAATCCTCTGATTCCTCCTCTACTACTAAGTTAAAAGCTAGACTAGAATACATGTATTAGCTTGAGGATCTTTACTGGAAAGATAAATCTAGGGAGATCTGGCTCCTGTAAGGAGACAAAAATTCTCCATATTTCCATATATTCACTCTCTTTAGGAGAAAAAAGAATGCCATTAGCTGGATTAAAAATTCTCTTGGTACTGTTTTCATTGATAGGAATAACATAGGTACATCCTTTGTGGACCACTTTAGAAATATGTACTCCTCCCAACCTCAACAATTTCAAGATGAAGTTTTAGAAAACTTACCAGTCAAATTCTCCCCTGAGAATAACTCTTTGTTAAATCTCCCTCTCATTGCTGAGGAAATAAAAAATTCTGTCTTTCAAATGGGTGGTAAAAAAGCCCCTGGCCCTGATGGCTTCATATGTTTGTTCTACCAGAAAAACTGGGATATTGTTGGAGAAGCTATTATTGACATAACCCAAACCTGTTTTAGAACTGGTCATTTAGCAAAAGTTTTCAATAGCACCAACATTGCTTTAATCCCTAAGGTTCCTCTGGCTGAATTAGTTTCCCAATATAGACCCATTGGCTTATGTAATTTCATTTATAAAATCCTATCCAAAACCCTGGACAATAGATTCAAACTTCTGATGGATCATATCATATCTCAGAACCAAAGTGCTTTTGTCCCAAAAAGAAGTATATCTGACAATATCATGCTAGCCAATGAGGATGTCATGCTGTCAACCATCATAAGAAGAAGGAGGGCATTGATGCTATTAAAATTGACATGTTCAAAGCTTATGATAAGTTAAAATGGTCTTTTCTTAGTAAAGTTTTACTTAAAATGGGTTTGTCTAATCACTGGGTTAATCTGATTCATCAATATTTTCCCACTATCTCTTGTTCTGTTTTATTGAATGGTAGTCTTACTGGACTTATCAAACCTGAGAGAGGCCTGCGACATGGGGATCCTCTCTCCTTATATCTATATCATATGCTCTGAATCTTTATCTGCTTAAATTGATAATTTGACCAGTAAAGGTTTAGTTGAAGGAATTAGAGTTTGTAAAAATGCCCCTTGCATGACACACCTCTTGTTTACTGATGATTCCCTCTTGTTTTCTAAATCAACTAACAAAGACTTTAGAACTATTAAAGACTATCTTCAAAAGTATTGTTTAACTTCTGGTCAGGAAATAAACTTTGATAAATCTGGTATCTTGTTTAGTAAAAAATTGCCTGCACCCCTTATGAACCATTTGTCTAATATTCTGGATATCCATAACAAAGATCTAGGGGATAAGTATCTCGGCACCCCTATAGATTTTCAGGACTCTAAGATCCAGACCCATATGGGTTTTCTCCAAGTTGTAGATGCTAGGATAACCTCTTGGCTTCATAGATTGTTATCTTAGGATGCTAGAACTACTTTGGCGAAGCATGTTGGTCAGGCCATTCCTCTATACCAAATGGGTGTGTTTTTTATCCTTAAGTACCTTTGAAAAAAGATGGACTCTCACCTTTGTCAATTTTGGTAGGGGAGAGACTCTTGACCACAAGGATAGAAAACTTCACCTTCTAGGATGGGATGCTTTGTGCTCCCCAAAGTCTGAAGGTGGTCTTGGTTTTAGGAATTCTGAAATTAATAACTTGGCTATGTTAGCTAGAAATGCTTGGAAAATGATAAAGAATCATGACTACCTTTTAGGTACTGTGCGGAAAGCTCTTTATTTTCCTGAGCTGCTGATTTCTCCTGAACTTGGAGATGCCTTCATACCATTAAAGAGATGATTAAACCTTTTATTTCTTGGATTGTTGGGGATGGTAAATTGATCCCTTTTGTGATAAATGGATCCTTATTTTAGGTTCTTCCACCCCTTATCCCTTGGTCCCTCCTGACCCTTGTGTTAAAGTTTCTTATTTCATTGATGATACTACTAGATCCTGGAATTTAGATCAACTAAATACTCATTTTGATGATGCTTCCGTTCAGAAGATCATTACCATTCCCTTAAGCCAGTTATGCACTCCTTATAGGAGGGCTTGGGAGCTTTCAAAGAATGGTATATTTTCTTCAAAATCTACTTACTTGGGATTAAGAGGGTCTGGAGCCTCCCCTAGTAATAAACTTTGGAAGTGCATTTGGAAAATTAATGTTCCTCACCATATTCAACTTTTCACTTGGAAAGCTGCCAGAAACATGTTGCCTGCTAAAACTGTTTTACAAACTAGGATGCCTATGCATTCTGTCTCCTGTAATAGATGTTCTGACCCTTGTGAGTCCATTATACATGCTCTTGTTCTGTGTCCCTTTGCTAGTCATGTTTGGAGTCTGGCCTCTTTCTGTGCCAATACTTCTGCTTTATCTTCTCGTTCTATGATTGATTGGTTGAATTTTTGGTTGTTGGACCCTACTACTAGGATTCCTATCGATAGACATTGCATGTTTGTTGCTATCATGTGGTCTTTATGGACTAGTAGAAACAATTTAGTCTTTAGAAACCTTCAGGAAAATCATGTTGCTGTCATCCATAGAGATAAGGCTATGCTCCTCACTATTAAAACCAGAGTTCAAAAGCCACCTAGTCATACCATTTTCTTTAGTAACCACTGAATGTCCCCTACTTTTGTTTGGATTAAATGTAACACTGATGGTGCTTATGATGACACTACTAAGAATAATGATGCATGCTATGTGATGAGGGATTTCTCCAGCAAGGCTTCTTTCTGTGCTTCTATTATGTTTGATGTGGAATCTGCTGAAGAGGCTGAAGCTAGAGCTATCTGGGATGTTTTGAAGAAGGCCATGGAATTAAAGCTAACTCATCATATCATAGTGGAAAGTGATGCTCAACACCTGATTTCCCAATTCTCTACTGGTTGTATTGATGGGAACCCTAGAACTGATGCAATCTTTAAAGACATTCAATTTTTTGCTTCCTCTCTTAATGATTGTATTTTCTCTTTTCAACCTAGAACTTGTAACTCTGTTGCTCATGAATTAACTAAATAGGCAAAAACAGCAAGTCGTCTATGTACTCCGTCCCTCCTGTTTGGCTTAGGCCTTTTGTCGAGGAAGACCATTAGCCTTTTTGAAGGCCTTTGCTTATAAAAAAAATAATATATATATATACTCCCTCCATCCCACTATTAAGTGACATAGTTTAAGTTTGCACAATTTTTAAGGCAAGTAAGAAAAAAAAATACTTTTAAGTATTTTTTACAATTATACCCTTTTGGATAATAACTAGTGAAATTTAGAAATAATTTATCTATCAAACTACTCCACGGATGTTCCCAAACTTCGTACAATTGAAAAGCATTTTAAAACACCTACTAACGAATATAAACATGCCTATCAAATTATGTATATTTCTTATATTTTTTATAATTAACTAAAATGATAATTTTAAAAATATCTCATTGTTTAGTGATATAGGTCACTTATTAGTGAAATAAAATCTAAAATCAAATAGTTCACTGGGACAGAGGGAGTATTTATTAATTCCTACATCCAAATAAATACGCATGCGGAGAAAACTGACGAGACGGGAAGAAACAGTCCGATGCCTATCGTCACTTTTTAGTAATACCTACATCCAAACTTATTGAGTTCTGGAAGTCAATAAGTTTCTATTTCACTGTGAAACAGAAACAGTCCGGTACCTATCGTCAGTAATAAGAAGCTAGAGGAAACTGACGAGACGGGAAGAAAGAAACCGATGACTTGTGTAGAAGTAATAATAAGGTATGTTCAGATCTGCACTACTTTCATCTTCAATCATGATCTTACTTGTTATTATTATAATTATATATTTTGTTTTTTCGATTAGGAAATCTGAATTTTCTTCTAATAGTAGTCTGTTTCTGATCTTCAATTTTAGCTGATTTGATTTACTGCAGAGAGATTACTTTGTTTTTCACAGTATTTAGTAGCTATTTGCTTCTGATTGTTGTTATAATTTAGGAAATTAAGTAAGAATCTGATTCTAGGTTTTACCGAAAAGCCATGGATAAGTGTTATGGAGTTCATCAACCAGACAGTCTCTTATTTCAGTCAACACATACTCGGTTATAGAATCTCAAGGCCTGTTTTGCTAATGGGGTTATGTGATATACTGCTCAGCATTTACCAAGTGAGGCAGTCATATAGTTACAACTAATTCCCTCGCTAGTAATGGTATTCCGACTATAAATGGTTAGACAAATGGAAGGATCATATAAAAGTTCTTCAATATGTAACGAGTGTCAAGATTTGAGGAGGGGCACCAAGCAGCTTGTTGTTAAATTTCTAGGTCTTAGTTGAGCGGGCTTAGTTTCTTGTCTTTCAAACAGAGTTTGAAAATTTATGGTTGAAAGAGCATTCTTCAAGAGAAATATATCTGTTGCAGGGATCTTATAATAATGGATCTATAACACTGCAAGTGGTCATCTTTATCATGTCCAGGCCTTGTTAGTTGTCATATTCCAAAATGCCACCTCCGATTTTAACATTGTTATTATTAGACCACCTCAACTCACCTAAATCTTGGACAATGTAGATTACTAAGTGTGCCAAGGGTGCTGCACACATCCCATTAGAGTTGCCAGAGCTGAAATTTTGGATTTCTTCACCACCTCTACTTGGGAGAAAGTTTGTCTTTAACTTTATGCTGTGTTACAACTACACTGACACGGTGTCGGTGTCTTGTGTTCAATACGCTACTTCGACACGACAACTTTAAAAACTAAATATGTGGACACAGCACACACTATAAATATCATTAAACTATGTAAGGTAGTGAATTTGCTAGATATGCGCGTATAATATATATGATTAATCCAAAAGGCATTACGTAAACTTCACTAGAGAGAAGAAGTCGGGATAAGAAGGGAGAAAGTTTGGAGCAAGATCAGTGGACGGATTTGAAACTAATATTTTGTTGCTAAAGTTAAAACTTCTCATAGAATCTAGTAATATATCTCCTGATATTAAGGTATTGATTTATCTTGACAATTTTTGATATCTAATAATTTAGTTTTCTAACTGAATTGTATCTTGAAGTATTGGAGTATTGATACGCGTGTCCGTGTAAATACTTACTGACACGGCTGGAATTTTTTTAGGCGTGTCCTTGTAACACAGATTTTATGGTGTTAAGTATGAAAAGAGGCGCCCTCATCATATATGGACGATAAACAAGGACAACATCATTATTCCTTTTCCTGGGTGATGCATGATGCGAAATGTTATGTTTTTACAAGTTGTTCCAAAGTGGAGGGAGTTTAGTGCATTGGTTATCAGCTTAAGAGCTCGCCTGTAGGCTACCCTGAGGGATGACAGGGTCCGTATCCTTTCTGTCAAGATGCTGTTCAATTAAGATCTTCTTGTCTTTCTTGTTTCTTGTTACATTTCCAGGGAAATTTTGTAGACTGTTCTTTTAGCTTGTTGATATGCTGAGTAATAGTGGCACTGCTAGTAACTCTTATGCAATTTTTTTTCTTCTATATGCTGCTTTCTGATCCACTATATGATTTGTATTTATAAAAGTTTAGCTCAATCAGGGAATTTTGGGTACAATCTAACATTAAGCTTTTAAACTGTGGATGTTAACTGTGCTCATGCCTTGATTTTTTTTCTTCACCATTTGAAGTTTCCAACCGTAGTTCTTTATTGTGCTTATATCTTCTTTTTGGCGACTGTTGCAGGCATTACAAAGGACTATTGAGTTTGATGACAAGTTGGCTGAGAAATTCAGTGGGAGGCACTTGGAATAGGGAACAAGGAGTGACGCTGAAGATGTAAATAAAAGGGAGAATAATAACCATGTTGCACTAGACATTCGAAAGAAGTGCGAAAAGAAGCTTGCTTCACATCATGGAAGTGGGACAGAGGTATGTGTATTAAAATGTTGTCTAAATTATAGTATTATTAATTGGCGATGCTTGTTGCTGGATTTGGATTCTGAAGTATGTTTTATAACTTATTTTTACTGTATAATTTTTTTTTACAATACCTGCTAGAATGTAAGATAGATTCTGTGGGACTTCTTATTTTGGCAATTTCATGGTCTATTAATATGATTGACATCTTTAGTAAGTATCCAGATCGTCAAAAATATGGAATTTTCTGGTCATAAACCCCATATTTTCTGGTCAAAAATATGGTCTATTGATGTATAGGGAGTTTTCCATACTAATTACTTTGTCATAAACCCCAAGATTGAAAAGCACCAGCTGATGAGACATTTCTACTCTGTGTTACACCTTTTGTTTACATGTGTATTGTCTTAGAGGTAATTTTTGTTTGAAGTATAAGAAAAATTAAGGTGAAAAATGAAACCTAATACTTGAAGTTCTATATTGGTAGTGTACTCATCGACAATCTTTATACGGTTACGTTCTACTCATTCTATTGTAATTCATTCATAAGCTTTCTATGTATCGAGTCCGAAAAGCTTACAATCTTTACTCGAGTACTTCATGGTATGTAGAAGATGATAGTTCATGAGACTTTGCAAATCCTACTAGATGTAAACAATGGGATCTACTTGCTACATACAGGTGCAAACATTAACAATCAGAAATGGTTTTTCTGGTAGTTACCAAAACTTTGGAAAATTTTATCCATGTGAATCCGCTATTTGGTAATACTAATAATTTTGTTTTACACTTAGGAAACTAAAACTTAAGAAATTTATGAAACCCCGCGTTTGTTAATTTTGCTTGACCTCAAGCATGCTCGATAAGAGCTTACAATTTATATACTGGAAGAGTTGAAATTTGTTGACACAAAATGAAATTCGGTCATATAAAAGGGTCTGTAACTTGTTGATTTACCGCCTTTTGTATTATTTATCATCCGCACTTGCTTCTATTGAATATATATAGTGTTGAAATCTGCTAACTTACAGTTCTGCTTGATTTATTATATTCTCATTACATGAAGTATTGAATCTATTCACTTTTAAGTTATGCTGCTTTTGGCAATGTCCGACAACTCTTCATTGCCTTCCTTTGGTAACTGTCTACATGTTTTTGTGTTCATATTTCATTATCTGCCAAGTTGATCTGGCACTAGCCTTCTAATTCAGTCCAGTTGCTTATCATGTTCAGGGCCTGAAGAAAGTAGATAAGCAACGCCTACTGGACGATTTCGATAAGCACAGATCTGCTGGGGTTACCTAACCTTCGGTAGTTCAGTGAGTTGTGCCGGAAGGACAGACATCCCTGCTGTTATTGCTGCTGCTGCTGCACCTGGAAGAGGTGCTGCAACAACTGGGTTAAAAAATTCACTGCCTTAACAGAGGCAGCAGCCAAGGATAGGAAAGATGGGCCTTTCCTGATCAAAAATAAGTGAAGATTTTTTAGTCCACGAAAGAAGTGTTGTCATATTGTGTAGAGTTGATACAATTTTGAATACCGGTGATATATTCATTAATTGAATTTGTAGTAAGGGTTTAAATTACTCTGGAAGTAAATTTAGATTTAGCGCGCTGCTACTCTCATTCCATTACGAGAGTATTTTTGCCGCTCCAATCAATTCTATGAACTTGATCGTAACATTAAGAGTATTAACAGCTGCTAAAGAACTAAGGAATGTAGATACTGGTGTTCCTTCTCCACCTGCCAAATCTGATACCCCTCGGATAACGATAGATGGAACTCCACTTGACATGGCCGTCTGTAATGGTAATATCCTTCAGTCATTTTATCGATCAGTACAAAAGATTACTAGACAAAAAAATTTACTATATATTTTAAACTCACCATTACTACTGCAGAGCTCTCTTCATCAACAGTAGAAACTTGAAACTCTTTGAAAAGAAAATTTCTATAAGCAGCATTGTCTAAGAATATGTCAGCCGTGGCACCTCTCAATCCATACTCTACCCTTGGAACCCTTGGCAAACACGACGTAGCGTTCTCGCATTGTTGAAATTCCAAACCCTGTTGTATGCAACCAAATTCCATTTTCATTCAACAATATGCGCTGTAACAGTTTTTTGGATGTAATTATGTGAACTTTTTCTCACCTTTAGCCGTGCTGCCAGGTTGAACCAAGTTTTGTCTACTTCAAGCCAAAACACTTTTTTCATGGGTTGCCCAACAGAAAAAAATTCCTCTGGTTTAAATGCAATTTCCCCCAACAGATTTTGTCCCTCTTTGGGAAGATTGTAATTTCCAATCTTCATTTCTGGAAATTCATCCACATTTTTTGATCCCAAATTCTGCAACATGATATGAATAGGGATAAGTTTTGAAATTATCATTGTCGATTTATTTCACTAGACTTTTTATTTTATTTTATATTTGATTGATAACGAGTTTCAAATAGAATACAGGTCATTAGTATCACCACCCATAGCTTTTACCACCGTACTACATTGATATCGGCTAATTGGACGTTTTTTATACCAATTGTCAAATACCAAACGGGATTAAGAACAAGTTAATTCAGAATTTACCTCCCAATTCCAGGAACCTGTAAAGGCGACATACTTTGGAATGCTAACATCCCCATAGGATAAGGAGTTATTGGCACTCCCTGCTATCCCGTAATGAACAATTCCTCGTATATCGAATACGTCCATAAGGATTTGTACAGTAATTCCAGCATTTAACTTCAAAACACGCATTGTATCCAACAAGGAAATTCAGAATTTAGTTTTAACGTGCAGTAACTAATCGTTCTGTGGACAAAAGTGGGTAAAAGAAATTTTTTACCCTGCGCTGGCCTGACATGACGTAGATGACCTTTGTCCCCTTGATGCTCCCAATGTTAAATTTTCTACCTAATATTCAAATGTTCAGCAAATGAGTGAACAAGTCTAGAACTTGTAACTCGGTAGCTGGCTCACTAAATTTAAGAATGAAACGTGGCAACTGTAACACCCAATAATTTGGAAGAAGAGATAGAAAGGGTGCCTACCAGACAAGTCAACGGAAGGGTTGTGACAGTTGGGGATGAATACACCAGAAGCTTGAAGAGCCATTTCTTCGGTAGAGTAAGCCATTACGACCCCGATATACGGTCCTTTCCGATTGATTCGATCAAGCAATTGGCGCTTTGGATGATTCCATCTCACCAGATTCTGGTGCTGTGAAGAAGCCAAACAACAGGTTGAAGAACTTTGTACCACTAGTAGTATTATTACAACCATGATATTCAAAACTGTCATTCCATTGCACCACGAACGGTTAACCGGAGCCAAAACTGACTGTTGGGTGTTCATTCTCTTCGATTACAGTGGAGAAGTTCTTTGATGGTGGTGAATCTGCAAAGGATTGGTGTGCAGATTTATAGACTAGCAATCCTTTATTTTATTGAGAAAAATAGTCAACTCTCAATTATTTTATGGATAACCGTGTTACATGCCCAAGCTTCAAATCTGCCAGACCATGTGATTGAGCTAGCCAACATGGACCAGAAGGTTGCTTCAGTACAATAATAATGGTAGCTGGGGTTGGGGACTCAAAATGCAGTAATTTTGATCAGATACAGCTTTAGCATGGAATATTGACCAGTCCTGGAAATGAAAAACAGTCTTCACACAACAATAAAAAGAATAGAGGTAAAGCAGCCGTAGCTTCAGCAACTGATCTTTCCTGCAAAAATGCAGCTAATTGAGTAAACTAACACAGAGAGGCAGTCAAGCTAAAACAATCTGAGTAAACTAACAATTCAGCTTCTTCCTTCCGTAAGAGTTCAATAAGTCGGCATATTACAAAAATGTGAACATATTATTTCAATATCTGAATGACTGACCTAGTTTTCATTTACTTACTGAGCTTCTATGATCTGATTGCGGGGAGACTGGAGAACATCCACACCCAAAACCATCACCTGATAACATACCTCTAAATCTTCTAAGTTTGTGCCTTTTAGCACTTTGATTTTTGGTAATAATCCAATAAATTCAACCATGCCTGCAAGTTACAAAGTCAAAGAATTATTGTTATAATTATCAGTATATAATTGGCTGCAACTGGACATCTACGAGAAACGATACACATTTTATTCAGCAGGATCACCCATTAGACAATTAACTATTTACAGGTGGATCTATGGGATCTTAATTACTACAAATACATACTAGTATAATAATAATAAAAGTATACAACAAGACTGTTATCTATCACGACAATGAACTACACCAAAAGGAGAAACCAGCATACCTGAAACCAATTCCGTGTTTACGTCGTTGCAAGGATCAGTGCACATTTATATAAAATGATGGAAACATGAGTCATTGTCTAATTCTTGCGGAACCACATTTTCAATAAAATAAAATAAAAACAAGAGGAAAAAAGTACATTATATCAACCTATACTTCCTCAAGCTAATTAAATTTATGAGGAGGAGAATAAAACCCAAAAATCTATCTGAAAGGAACCAAATGGATTACCAGATAGTAAATCCATTGCCTTAAAGGTGAACCTACCAACTTTATGATGTCCCCCCTAGAGTTGCACAATTGAAGCAATGAAATATACTACAAAAATGCTTATACAAAAAAAGGTGCACCTCAAGAGATTATCTATGAAATTATCTGTAGTTTTATTCTTTGTGGGAATTTTTTTTCCTCTAGTTTCGTTGATCTGTTCTACTCTTTACCTTCTCGCCAAGAGATTTCATCGAAAGAAGGCAGTTCATGTGTGGGATTCCCTGACAATAACCCAATCTGTAATCATCCTCCACAAGTTCCTTTAGAGATTCAGTTTTCTTGTCATAACAACGAATACCCCTTTTGTTTACCCACATCAATACCTCATTATTTCTTGTGAGGGCAAACGGCTCATATAAGTCGATCACGTCAATAATTGAGGCCGGTATGCGAAATTCCAAACTCCAACTCCAA
Source organism: Papaver bracteatum (assembly GCA_023529315.1). NCBI lineage: Eukaryota > Viridiplantae > Streptophyta > Magnoliopsida > Ranunculales > Papaveraceae > Papaver > Papaver bracteatum. The sequence goes on from JAJJWX010003985.1 coordinate 1,422,587, forward strand.
GATTGGTATCCCCTCTCTTCTTTAATATCATTAAGTTTTCCTTGCTCGTTTTTGTATGCCCATATATCAATATCCTTACCATATTCATTATATACAAGGCACAGATACCCTCCCAACACCCTCATTTGATACCAGGTCCTCCTCTTTTTAAATAATGCTTTGTCACTGCTATCCAAACATTGTGGTATACTTGGAAGCACTCGGAACTCTTCATTTAACAAATCAAATGCCACAATATTTGCTTGCTCGTAATCCAGCCAATAGAGTGACCCATTTGCAAGGACACCCCTTCTAGAGATTGCGTAAGTGATTTCTCCTATGCTTCGCCACCCAGTGCCACTCCCTAATGTATAAATCTCAACGGATCCTTTGGTTGTGATTGGCTTATCAGAGTACAATCTATCAGGGTAATGAATCCGAATGACCTTGTATTTGTTGTTGGAAGGATGGTAGCCGAATCCACTCACAATGAAACCATTCTTATGCTTGATTCGTGGAAGATTGACGTATTCCGTAGTGACAGGGTTGCAGATGTAAACAGGATCAAGGACTCTGTTGTGATGGGGCATACGAATACAAACCAAACCATTGCAAGAATCAACTATCTGATCTATAAAATAATCTTTCATGGAACCTCGCCAGTTGATGCCAGGATGATTAATCTTTGTTAGACTTTTTTGTGGAAACTCCTCACCAGAATTAGCCTTGTCGCAAATTTCATCATAGCTTCCGTAATAGAGTTGAAGATTTCTTTCTGGAGGTGTAATAATCAAGAAAAGAAGACCCACTTTTCTATGTGACAGAAGCTTTTCCCAAGTTTTGCAAACAAGTTTGCACTTCAAAAGTGGCTCCGGTGGAAGTCGAGAAAAGATCTCCAGTTTTATATCAACAGGAAGTTCCTCCATCAATCAATATACCAAAACAACAGGACTCTAAACTGTGATGTTACTGCTCTAACAGGTGGTGGAGGAGGACCTGGTGGTGTTGGAGAACAGCTGAGGTGGAGAATGTACTGACGGTGGTTCGGGATTTTTCACAAGCAGCTGGTGTGCGTACGTCTGTTGATGAAGATCAAACCATTCTTACTTCTTCCAACTGAATCGATTTTCACGGCTAAATGGAGGAGACTGAAGAGTGATCAGAAGAGTTGGAGTTTGGGGTCGGTGGGTTCGAGGAATTTTAATATATACTCATCACCAAAGAATTCTTGAGCTTAGTTTTAAGTTTGGAAGTAAATTCAGAAAAGAAGTTCGCTGCAAAAGGCCATGAAAAAGAGGCCCACACTTTTAGGGGCGACACAAAACGACAAAATAGCAAATAATCGGTAGGTTATTTCACAATCGGAAGGTTATTTCCGAGACGTTTTTCTTAATGGCCAAACTACCCTTTACAATCGGTAGATAACTATACAATCGGTAGGTAATCAACAATCGGGAGTAAATTTATTTTGTATGACTTCCGATTATACGATATCCCCAAAATAAAATCCTAAATCTTTTGAATTTTGATTATCTTATAATCGGTAGTAAATAAAGTTATATTGACTCCCGATTATACAGTAGACATTTGGCAAAAATGCTACCATAATCGGTAGGAATTTATGTTATTTAACTTAGAATATAGAGTTGCCCCAAATTGAGTTTGCAAAAATCCTTTTTTCCGAAATTTGGTTGAGCCTATAATCGGTAGTAAATGAAGTGTTATCATGACTTCCGATTATACAGTGATTCTCTTTGCAAATATCCTACCATAATCGGTAGTCAAGAAAGTTCATATAACTACCGAATATAGAGTAGTCCCAAATTCAGATTTTGCAAAAATCCTTTTTTTTTTTTGGAATTTTAGGTGAGCCTATAATCGGTAAGATATGAAGAGTTATCATGACTTCCGATTATTCTGGCTCTCTTTGCAAATATCCAACCATAATCGGTAGTCAAGATAGTTTATATAACTACCGAATATAGATTAGTCCCAAATTCAGATTTTGCAAAAATCCTCTTTTTTTATGAATTTGGGTTGAGCCTATAATCTGTAGTAAAGGAAGAGTTATCATGACTTCCGATTATAAAGTGGCTCTCTTTGCACATATCCTACCATAATCGGTAGTCAATATACTTCGTATAACTACCGAATATAGAGTAGCCCCAAAATCATAGTTATCATGACTTCTGATAATGAAGAAACCCTATGGGAACAAACACGTTTTGTGAAAATTTCTGGAAAACCGAATAGGTTTTCAAATTCATTAACCAAAACGTACAACCAAAAAATTCTTCGACCACAGCCTTAGTAGCGGCAAACATTATTGAAAATATCCAACACATATAGCTACCGAATATAGAGTAGTCCCAAAATCAGATTTTGCAAAATTTCTCTTTTTTTTCTGAATTTTGGTTGAGCCTATAATCGGTTATAAATGAATTGTTATCATTACTTCCGATTATACAGTGGATCTCTTTGCAAATATCCTACCATATTCGGTAGTCAAGATAGTTCATATGACTGCCGAATATAGAGTTGCCCCAAAATCCTCTATTTTTCGAATTTGGTTGAGCCTATAATCGGTAGTAAATGAAGTTACCATGACTTCCGATTATACAGTATAATCTTTGGCGAAATCACCATAATCGGTAGTCAAAATAGTTCATATAATTACCGAATATAGAGTTGCCCCAAACTACCGATTATGGATTAACCTCCCGATTATGAAGGGGCATATAAGTATTTTCAATCTATTTTGTCTTTTGTGTCGCCCCTAATTACAAATTGGTCGCCCCTAAAAGTGTCAGGAAAAAGAGTGCAGATTGTGTGGAAGCGGTTTTTTTTTTCCTTGTTTGATTGGGGGCCCTAAAAACTAATAAGGGGCCTCACCTATTTTGTTTGCACCCCAAAATTTTTAGGGACATATCAATAACATTGTGAAAATACTGTTTTACTTTTTATTTTTTTGGGTTAATTTGCGTTACCTCTCCTGGCCAAGATCATGAATAGTGTTACCTCCCCTACAAAAATTAAATTAGTGAAACCACCCCTCGTTACATTTTCAGTCCAAAAATGGTTATCCCAGTCACCAGTTTTTACACGTGGACTTTGACTTTCCCAGGATACCTCCCCTGGCCAAGATCATAATTAGCGTTACCTCCCCTGGCCAAGATTATAATTAGCGTTACCTCCCCTACCAGTTTTTACACGTGTAAAAACTTATCCACGTGTACAAAGCTGCTGACTGGGATAACCAGCTTTGGACGGAAAATGTAACGAGGGGAGGTTTCACTAATTTAATTTATGTAGGGGAGGTAACGATAATTATGATCTTGGCCAGGGGAAGTAATGCAAATTAACCCTTATTTTTTTATTTTTTTAAATTTGTGACGACTCTAAATTGTCGTTAATGTTTTCCATAACTACTTTAAGAGAGTTACTATTTTCAATGACGACTCTAAAGTGTCGTTATTGTAGAGTCGTCATTGAAAAATAACGACACTTTAGAGTCGTCATTGAAAGTAATAACGACACTTTAGAGTCGTCACGAAAACAGCGACACACTTAGAGTCGTCACTAATTTAAAAAATACCATGACGATTTTTCATACAAATATGAGCAAAAAAAAAATTTATAAAAAGAGAAAAACATTTGCAAATGAAAATTTTGAAAAAAAAAAAAATTAAAAAAAAAGTTGAACTCTAATTAAGTAAGATTAACACTAATTAAGTGAGATTATCATTAATCATTCAAGAGCAGTTTAGCCATTTATAATTTTTTTTGGATAAGTGGTGATCCAAATTAGGGTGAGGTGACTTTTTTTATCCTCTAGTAGGAGCCCCCTAATTAGTTTTTAGGGCCCCAATCAAAGGAGGTTTTTTTTTTCATGATGACAAAATTCATCGTCATTTGCCACCAACCAACTAACCATTATACGATTTAAGGTCCTTCTGATACAAGCAGATTTGTTCTGCTTTGAATGTGCTTGCAATAAAATTCTTCTTTGCCGATCAAAAATATAACAAATTGTGTAACTATTTTCTGTGTTTCCAATCTATTTTCGAATGAGCACAACAAAATTATAAAGCTTGACTTGAGGTTTGGCACAGATGATGCTGGTGGCATTGAAATGGATGATCTCCACATAGTTAAGGAATGCAAAGTGGTGGATGAACATCAACCGCTTTGATTGATCACCTATGATGATTTAGCGCGTGCTGCCCTCATTTTACGAGAGTATTTCTTGACGCTGCCACTCTCGTTCCATTACGAGAGTATTTTTGTCGCTCCAATCAATTCTGTGAACTTGATCGTAACATTAAGAGTACTAACAGCTTCCACAGAACCAAGGAATGGAGATACTGGCGTTCCTTCTCCACCTGCCAAATCCGATACACAGCGAATAACACAATAGACGAAACTCCACTTGACACAGCCGTCTGTAATATCTGTCAGCCATTTAATCAATCAACAATAAATGATTATTAGTTAATTTTCTTTGACTATTTTATAAATAATGCATTGGGGATATGAAAACTAATTGAGGGATATGAATTACTTACCCCAACCCATGGTATGTGTTAAGGGGTTATTTTTGGTTATGAAAATACTAAAATACCCTTCCCACAAAATAAAAATAAAAAACTTAAAATAAAAAAACAAAATCATATCCCCATTTCCATCTCCACTTCTTATTAATCTTATTTAGGGGTAGAGCTTTGAAACCCAAATATTCCCCATTCCCTTTCAAATTCTAAATTCTCCCTACTCTATATCAAATTCTCTTCTCCTCACTTTGAAAACGATTTTTTTTTAATTCGGAAGTGATGAAGATCATGCTGAAAGTGATGATGACCATGCCGGAATTGATGAAGACCATGCCGGTACCATGTTCCGGCATATGGTCTTCATCAATTCCGGCATGGTCTTCATCAATTCCGGCATGGTCTTCATCACTTCCATTTTGAATTTTTTCATGTTCCGACATATGGTCTTCATCAATTCCGGCATGGTCATCATCACTTCCGTTTTGAATTTTTTCTGGTATTAATCAGTCCACTGCCGGCATGGTCAGTTGATATGAAGACCATGCCGGTATTGTTTTTCGGCATAAAAAATAAAGCAACATGCTATGCTGGAAAACAATACCGTCATGGTCTTCATATCAACCGACCATGCGGGGTGGATGATTAATGGAAAAATTCAAAACGGAAGTGATGAAGACCATGCCGGAATTGATGAAGACCATATCTGCCGGAACATGATACCGGCATGCTCTAGAATTTCCTATCAATGCCGGTAGTCAAGTGAAAAAAAATCAACATTCGGATACTTTTCATCTGTTCCGCATAGAAATTTAAGCAAAATACTATCGGAACAAAACCGGATGCTCGAAAACTAGATTACCATGCCGGTACCTATTCAAAACCAGAAAAAAATCAACATTTTGAAGATCAAAACCAGAAAAATTTATGAACATTTCCAACAATTGCCGGCATGAGCTTTTGGTTGAATACCATGTCGGCACCAATCTTTTTCAGATGCAACAATGGTGGATTCAAAGAAAAAAAATCAAATTTTCAACCTCTTATTAGCAGTAATTCTCTCATCACAATCATCTTCCATTTTCAAAAAAAAAAAAAATTCCACTCAAATATTTTTTTCCCTCCTACTCTCACCCAAACACAAATAAAAATACACACTAATCTATCCCCAAATACTTAAGATTTTTACTAATTATTATTAACCACTAAACCTAATTAGTGAGGGGTAGATTAGGAATTAAAATAATAATTACATAAGGGGTGACCCAGAATTGCTATTGGGACTCCTATTTTGTCTTGTAGCTATATCCCCCAATTAGTTTTCATATCCCCAATTACGCGTTCTTTATAAACTCACCATCACTACTGCAGAGCTCTCTTCATCTACAGTTGAAACTTTAAATTCCTTGAAAAGAAATTGTCTATAAGCGGCATTGTCTAAGAATATATCAGCACTGACACCTCTCAATCCATATTCTACCTTTGGAACCCTTGGCAAACACGATGTAGCGTTCTCGCATTGTTGAAATTCCAAACCCTGCAACCAATTCCATTTTCATTAAACATTATGCTATAACAGTTTTTTAAATGTAATTATGTGAACTTTTTTCTTACCTTTAGCTGTGTTGCAAGGTTGAACCAAGTTTTGTCTACTTCAAGCCAAAACACTTCTTTCATGGGTTGCCCAACAGAGAGAAACTCTTCTGGTTTAAAATTCAATTTCCCCCATTGAATTTTGTCCCTCTTTGGGAAGATTGTGATTTCTAATCTTCATTTCTATAAATCTATCCACATTTTTTTATCCCAAATTCTGCAAATAGTAAGAATATGGATCCGTTTTTTATCCCAAATTCTACGACAAAATTGAATTTCAGTCCGTTTTGATTTTTTTTTCTAGTTTTCAGTCCACTGCCGGCACAGTCATTTAATTTTCGAGCATACCGGTACTGCTACCGGCATTGTATGTTGCTTGAATTTCTATGCCGGCACATGATGTAAAGTATCCAGGAACTTGAAAAAAAAATCACTTGAGTACCGGCATTGATAGATTTCTATCGAGCATGCCGGCACTGCTTCCTGTTTGTTTTTCATGCAGTACCGACATAGTTTTTTGGTTGAATACTATGCCGGTTTTGGTTTCAAAATGGGGGATATCGGCCTACCAACATAGTCGTAGTATGAATACTATATATCCCGGTATAGAGGGTTCCGGCATTGTATTCATACAACTACTATGCAGGCATAGAGCTTTTTCAGCTGAAAAAATGGAGGGTTCAAAGAAGGAAAAAAATTAAATTTTCAACCTCTCAGCAGCTTTACCTGTGTGTTGGGGATGCTTGTATGTTGTGCAAGTTTACTTTCTTGTGTATGTTCTTCAAATAACTCTCATTGCTCGTAAAAATCATCATTCAAGGGTGTTGGTTCCACAAAAACTTGCAATTGTGAGTTGTTTTCATTAGCTGAAGATTCAAGATATGATCCTTTTTGTAGTTGAGCTAAAGATTCAGCAATAACAATTCTCTCTTTACAATCATCATCCATTTTCCCCAAATAAAAGTTCCCTCCCAAAAAAAATTTCCCTCCTCCTACTCTCACCACACTCACCTAAATTGAAATAAAAACACACACTAATCTTATAACAAATACTTAACATTTTAACTAATTATAATTAAACACTAATTAGGATTAGTGAGGGATAGATTAGGAATTAAAAAAATATTTGGATAGGGGGTAACCACGAATTGCTATTGGGATACCTTTTTTGTCCCCCAATTAAATTGGGTATCCCTCAATTGGGGATTCTTTAAATATAGTTCAGAAAAGTGATCACATTATTAAAAAGCCCATTAAGTTATCATATGGTCCATAAGATAATTTTACGGTTCACACTCGTAAATTTATTTAATGAAAATCAAGTTTAAGACCTTTCGTCAAGTTTCAATGAGCTGAATTTATTTCCGTACCAAAATGATCCATGATATATGATTATTATATCGTAAAATCTTAGCTTTTGTTAAGTTCAAGCAGAATTACAACACAAACTTAGCTTTTGGTAAGTTCACTTTTATGCAAAAAGCTGAATAATAACAACACACACCAGGCAAAAATGCAGTAAAACATAAATGCACGATCACGACATGGAAATCAAGATTCTTCATAATCGACGAATTAAAAATACAAACCATACATAAATATTATTTTTTATCATATATTAAACATATTCATAGGAGAATTTATTTATTAAAAAAATAAAAACGAAAATAAAAGAGGGGCACAGCCTACGACCTTCAGACAAACAAAAAGAGATACAGACACATAACATACACATAAGATTACCAGTAGATGGATACAACCACACCCGTAGGTTTTATTGATCATTTATGATGATTTAGATTCAACACCACTCTCATTTCATTTCAAGAGTATTACTTGATGCTCCAATCAATTCTATGAACTTCACAGCAGCATTAAAAGAATTACCAGCTGCCAATTTTTTAAGGGATTTTGATATTTTGTTTCCTTCCCCACCTGCCAAATCTGATACGCCTCGAAGAACGATAGATGGAACTCCATTTGACATGGCCGTCTGTAATTGTAATATCCATCGGTCATCTCATCAATCAAGATTAAAGGATTATTAATCAAATTTATTTCGTGCAGTTTTTAAACTCACCATTACTATTGCAGAGCTCTCTTCATCTACAGTTGAAACTTGGAATTCTTTGAAAAGAAATTTCCTATATGCAGCATTGTTTAAGAACATATCAGCACTGACACCTCTCAGTCCATATTCTACCTTTGGTACCCTTGGCAAACACGAAGTAGCGTTCTCGCATTGTTGAAATTCCAAACCCTGTTGTATGCAACCAATTATGTTTATATCAAACAATATATGTAACAGTTTTTCAAATAAGTTCTTCTTACCTTTAACTGTGCTGCCAGGTTGAACCAAGTTTTGTCTACTTCAAGCCAAAACAATTTTTTCATGGGTTGCCCAGTAGATAAAAATTCTTCTCTTCTAAATTCAATTTTTCCCAATAAGTTTTCTCCCTCTTTGGGAAGATTGTAATTTCCAATCTTCATTTCTTTGATTCCATGCACATCTTTTGTTTCCGTATTCTGCAAAATAATAGAGTGACACAACTTTTCATAAATGTGGATCAGTTTTGAAATAAGCATTTTTTATTATTTCACAAGACATTTTTTTTTCCTTTGATGCAAATTACGTGTTTCAAACACATGTCATTAGTATCACCAAAGACTTTAACATCGTACTACAGTAACATTGGCTAGCTAGATTTTTCTACCAATTTATAGCAAAGAAGACACTTTTGAAGGTTTGAAAAGAAATTTACCAAATGGGGTTATGAATAGGTTGTTTCGAAATTTACCTTCCAAGTCCAAGCGCCTGTAAATGCGACATACTTTGGAATGCTAACATCCCCAAAAGATAGTGAGCTATTGGCGCTCCCTGCTGTCCCGTAATGAACAATTCCTCGTATATCGAATACATCCAAAAGGATTTGTACAGTTATTCCAGCATTTAACTGCAAAACATGCATTTATATTAAACAATGCAATCAAATATTGATTTTAATGTGCAATAATTAAATTTTTTGTTATACAAAAATGGGGAAAAGAAATATTTTACTCTGCGCTCCCCTGACATGACGTAAATGACCTTTGTCCCCTTAATGCTTCCAATATTGAATCCTCGACCTAATATTCAATATTAGTTTTGTTATCGCACGTTAAAAATGATGAACAAGTCGGAAAACTTCCAACTTTGTGGCTAGCTTACTCAATTTAAGATGTGCAAATAATAAAAGGATGAAATGTGGTAACTGTAACACCTAATACTTGTAAGTAAAGAGAAGGGTTTCCTACCAGACAAGTCAACAGAAGGGTTCTGAAAGTTGGGGATGAAAAGACCAGAAGATTCAAGAGCCAATTTTTCAGGCGCGAAAGCCATCACGATTCCAACATAAGGTCCGTTTCGATTAATTCTGTCAAGCAATTCACGCTTTGGATGATTAAATCTCATCATGTTCTGGTGATGCGTAGAAGAGGCTAAACAACTTTGCACCAGTAGTATTAATACTACAAGCAAGATATTTAACACTGCCATTTCACCGCACCACAACCGCCTAATGGGAGCCAAAACTGAATGTTGAGTGTTCATTCTCATCGATTACTATGGAAATGTTCTTGATGAGGATGATATAACTACATAAGATTGGTTTACATATTTATAGGCTAACAATAGGACTGGTGTGCAGATTTATAAACTACTCCCCCAGTCTCTAAAAGATAGGCTTGTTTGGTTTTCACAAAAATTAATAAAATCAATCATTATAGCCATTTATTCATGTTTTTCCTAATCTATCATTGGTCCCCACTCATTTATTATAAAAGAGATAGAGTTAGAAGTGACCACCCTTTAATATTAAGAGAGAAAATTGAGAGAGAGAAGTGGCCCTCCTATGGGTATACTAGTAAAATCATAACATTTGACTTTCTACATATGGAAACAAGTCTATTTTTTTTGGCATATCAAAATAAGGAAACAAACATATCTTTTAGAGACGGAGGGAGTAGCTCAATTATTTTATGGATATAAACGTGTTTCATGCCCAGACTTCAAATCTGCCAGACCATGTGATTGAGCTAGCCAACATGAACCAGAAGGTTGCCTCAATACAAATTGTACAATAATAATGGTATAGTTGCGGTTAGGGACTCAAATTGTACAATAATAATGGTATATAGTTGGGGTTGGGGACTCAAAATGCAATAATTTTAAGACAACACCACATGGTTTGATCAGATAAAGATTTCACAGAACACTAAAAATATTTGGAAGCCTACAACAATAACACTCATTTAAGTTTAACCATTAGACAATTAAATATTTACAGGTTGGATAGATGAGATGTTACTACAAATACATAACACAACAAGACTATTATGTTGGTTCTGTATTTACCTTTCGCTGGTCAAAAGTTCGGTTAAGGCAGTGAAGAGTGACACTGGGTTTTGGAACACGGTAAAAATTGACAAGTTCGCTGCAAAAGGCCATGAAAAGAGTGCGTAAACAAAAATAAAGATTGTGTGCAAGCGGTGAGTGCTAGGTTTTTCTGTGCAACTATTTTCTGTGTTTCCAATCTATTTTCGAATGAGCACAACAAAATTATAAAGCTTGACTTGAGGTTTGGCACAGATGATGCTGGTGGCAGTGATCTCCACATAGTTAAGGAATGCAAAGTGATGGATGAACATCAACCGCTTTGACTGATCACCTACGATGATTTAGCCCGTGCTACCATTTTACGAGAGTATTACTGAAGGAGACAGATTCAATCAGGGTGCACATGTGTTCTCACTAGCAACAACAGACAGACGAAACTCCACTCGACATGGAAGTCTGTAATTGTAATATCTGTCCGTCATTCAATCAATCAATCAATCAATCACAAAGGATTATTAGTTAATTTTCTTTGACTAATTTATAAACTCACCGACATGGCCGTCTGTAATTGTAAGAAATTTTTCTTTGACTATTTTATAACCATATCAACTTGGTTAATGCACTTTGTAGTACGTAGAGGCATCAAGGTATGGTTTGTAGAATCTTTTTTGTTTTAATCTCAATGAAGTAAGATTTATACATGTCTTTCCATTTATGAGTTTTTGTTCTAATGCTATGAACATTGGTCCTGACCAGCTATCGAAGGCAGTGAAGTGTGTGACACTGGATTTTCCAACACCATAAAAATGGAGCAGTTACTGCAAGAGGCAAGTGCAAGGTTTTTTTTCTTTCATGATGACAAAATCCCATTTGCCGTCTTCCTGCCAACCATTTTACGGTTAGGTGATGATTTAGCGCGTGCTACCCTCATTTGGCGTTCCGTCTCCACCTGCCAAATCCGATACGAAAAAAACCAGAAGATTGAAGAGCCATTTCCTTTCCGGTTGATTCTGTCAAGCAATTCACGCTTTGGATGATTCCATCTCATCAGATTTTGGTGCTGTGAAGAAGCTAAACAACCTTGTATCAGTAGTATTACTGCTACAACCAATCATCGGGTAGGTGTGGTTGAGCCAATCATAAAATGAAAGGAAAAGAAAGCCACTATTTTCAATAGAGAACAGAGGGACTTCCGGGCTGAAGCCAGGCTTAACCTGTTGTCCAAGCTGCAGAACTATCACCTAATAGCATCTCTCTAATCGTTAAGTTCCTGCTGCATTATTGCAAAGTTTAAGAATTATTGCACTAATTATCAGCTCTTATCAAAAAAAAAAAAAAAAAGTTAGCCGCAACTGGGCATCAGCAAGATTCATTAGTGCAAAAATTTGGTGCGACCTAATTCAATTAGAGCTGTTCCTATCCTATTAAACCCGTACACAGTCTCAATGTTCAGAAATGTCTATGTTCCTCTCTTCTTGTACTGGCATAGCAGCAGCATAAGTTTGAAAATCTTAGCCTGATTAGCTTTAGAACCATCTCAAATAGCATTAACCCAGTATAAGGCTGAACCTACCAACTTTATGATGTCCTCAAGCTAATAACTCTTATGAATTTATGGGCAGTTTGTTTCTCTTGTGTTGATCTGTTCTACTCTTTACTTTCTTCTGTCCAAGTAATTTCATCGAAAGAAGACAGTTCATATGTGGGATTCCTTGACAATAACCCAATCCAGGATCATCCTCTACAAGTTCCTTAAGAGATTCGGTTTTTTTGTCATAACAACAAATACCATTTGAATTCACCCACATTAGAACCTCATTATTCTTTGTGAGAGCAAATGGCTCGTATAGATTGATCCTATCAAGAAGCGATGATGGTATATGAAATTCCAAACTCCAACTCCGAGATTGATATCCATCCTTTTCATCAATATCTCTGCCATTTTCCGGATTGTTTTTGTATGACCATATATCCATATCCTTACCGAATTCATAATGAACAAGACATAAATCCCCTCCAACCACCTTAAGTTGATACGAGGCCTTCCTCTGTCGAAGGAAGGCTCTGACAGAGCTATCGAAACATGGTGGCATAGTTGCGAGCAATCGGAACTCTTCATTTAACAAATCAAAAACCACGATTTTGTCTTGCTCGTAATCCAGCCAATATAGCGATCCATTTGCAAGAACACCCCTTTTAGAGATTGCATAAGTGATTTCTCCGATGCTCCTCCACCCAGTGCCACTCCCAAGTGTATAAATCTCAACGGATCCATTGGTCGTGATTGGCTTATCAGAGTACATTCTATCAGGGTAATGAATTCGAATGACTTTGTATTTGTTGTTGGAAGGATGGTAGCCGAATCCACTCACAACAAAACCCTTTTTATACTTGATCCGTGGAAGGTTGATGTATTCCGTAGTAATAGGGTTGCAGATGTAAACAGGATCAAAAGGATTCTGTTGTGATGGGGCACACAAATACAAACCAGACCATTGCAAGAACCAACTATCTGATCAATCGAATAAAAACTCAAGGAACCTCGCCAATTAATACCAGGATGATTGATCTTGGTTAGACTTTTGTGTGGAAACAACTCACCAGAATTAGCCTTGATATAAATTTCATCATAACTGCCGTAGTAAAGATGAAGATTTCTTTCTGGAGGTGTAATAATCAAGAAAAGAAGACCCACTTTTCTGTGTGACAGAAGCTTTTCCCAAGTTTTGTAAACAAGTTTGCACTTCAAAAGTGGTTCCGGAGGAAGTCGAGAAAAGATCTCCATTTTCATATCAACAGGAAGATCCTCCATTAATCAATATACCAATAAACAGGACTTGAGATTGAAACTTATCAATACTTAACTCCTACCAGCCGATTAGAAGAAAAATATCTGAAAAACCACAAGGTATATATAAGTAAATTTAAGAAGTCGTTTACAGAATAATGGCACAAGAATTCAATCTGTAGTAATCGTTTAACATCTCTACCTTGTTCATCCATGGTTGAGCGTCTCTATAGAGAACCATGAATTGTTAAAAATTCTTCTTACTAATTTTTTTTTCTAAGTAGAAAACCCAACGAATTCAAAAACCTCCAAAAAAAAAAAAAACAAGTCTCATATCTATGATCACCAAACAGAAGAGACAGAGTACAGTGGGAAGACAGTCTGCAAATCGGGCGATAACCGATTCAACTCACAAAATTCTCAAATCCTTTCCGCCCCCTTTGTAACCCTAATTTCTAAATTCATGGCATCCCAATCTCTTATTAGCTAATCTGTTTATCCATCGGTCCTTTAACGATGTAATCTTAAAATTATGGGTGCGGGTCTGATCTTTTTTTTGGTGTTACTATTAACCTAATTCGACGTTCTGCTGGTTCTACCTAACTTGGGAAGTATTGAATGCTTCAGTTTGATGGCTTATTTTGATTCTCGGGTTTGACTGATACTCAATGGATTCACGTCTACATCCAATAAAGTTCGATTTCTTTTTGAGATACCTTTCTACTCAGCCGGTTGACAGCGTTTCTTCGATTCTAGTTTCAAGAATTTTGCACTGTTCTTCGGCGGATTGTCCTTGCTGCCTTCTCAATCCTTTATTATTCTTATTTGTTGACGAAGACTTATGAAGTGGCATTAGGAGATGGTAACATGTATGCTCTGAGTCTTAAGCGAGCGGTAATCATTCTAATTCTGCAATTTCAACGCTTTATCTTCTACAAAATCAATCCCACAGAACCATACTTATCCAAACTTTAGTGTCCTTTAACTTTATTTTATAAACTCAAAACCCTTATAAATACCAGTCAATACCCTGTGTTTCCCCTGCCCTTCCCTCCAATTCCCCTTAGTTCCTTGCCTCCTTTTGCTTGCTGTTTAATTATTATGATTATTGTTGTATCTCTATGTCTAGCCTTGGCTATATAGATGTTCATTTTAATTCTCTGTTTACTAATCGTTCTAGGAACTCTCCTTCTCCTGTTAGACAATGGCAAGATCGCTTGGTTGGTTGTTTTTTAACAAAAATGAACAAAAACTCTTTTTTTCTTAGGAATGCCTTAAAGTATATATGGAATTTATCCTGTGATGTCTCTGTAAGCAAGCTTGGTAGGGGTTTCTATTTGATTAAGTTTGAATCTAGTACTGATATGTTTCAAGTTCTTAGGCAAGGAACTAGGGTGATTTGTGGGGATACTTTCTTGATCCAAATCTGTAATTTTACATTGCTTCCTGAAAACTTTGAAATCCATAGTGAGGTTTTTGAGTTAACCCTCCATAAACTATACCCTGAGCAAACAAGAATTCCTAATGTTATCCAGAACACTCTTAAGTTTGGAGATCTCTTAGCATTTAATGATCCAATCCACTACTACAATGGTTACAGCTCAATAAAAATAAGGCTTAGAGTTGATATTACCCAACCTCTTTCTTTTGGTACCAATGCTCCTAATGATAGGCAGTCAATAAACTGGATTGATTTTGTTTATCAAGAACTCCCTAGGCTGTTCTGCAGTTTCTGTCGAAGACTTGGCCATACTCACCAAGATTTCATTGAGGTTATCTTACTCAGTCAACAAGATTTACATGCCCATGCCTCTCCTCAGGCTATGCCTCACCATGAGCTTCAAGCCCATGGACCAGTTATAATACCAGAGTTTGATGATGACTATGATGAAGATATGTTGCATAATGAGAACTTGGAAGATCCAGAGCCGGAATGGAATGCCTGGGGTTTGAACCATATTGATTTCTTTGTTTCCACTGATCAAGATATTTCAGGTCTATCCTCATTTTCTGGCGAGGGCTACTTACAAGATGGCTTTAATTTTAACTCCAACTCTTGCACTGAGGATTCCTTTTCTGCAGCATGGCCTGATGGAGAAAACAATATCCCCATTGAAGATCAATTTGTGCAAGTCACTATGCCTCCTTCTATTCCTCCCGATGTGCAGCAACCTTTCAGCCCATCCAACTTTCTGGTGTCTGATATTGAAGCTTCGGAACTCATATATGATTATGATTTGAACAGCCCTGCAATCAAGAGACCAAACCCTGAACAACAATCTTTCTTACTCAACTCTGGTATTGGAGCTTCATCAGGTCAAGATGCATCAAGACTTGTATCCACTGAAGAAATTGAACAATGGACTAACCTCTACAAGACTGCCAAAAGAATCAAGACAGTTTTTTCATCTCAACCAACCAGCAGCAACTGCTCACCAGTTATAAGCCACAACAACTGTCTCTTTAACAAAGATTTTGCTTGTAACAAGACTTCAAAATCATCACCTTCTGCATCTCAGGCAGTCCTCAAGTTCTGACAACACCAAAAGATCAGCCACACCCAATGCTACAAAAACACATCCAAAGGACCGGTGGATAACCTGTTTGTTCTTATCTTGCCTCATCTGTTAATATTTCAACCTTTGTACTTAGTTTACTGTAGTACCTCCTCTCTAATTCTAGGATGAGCTGGTGTTTATCACCTTTTTTGCTTGCTCACTAGAATTCTTTTCATATTTTGTCTTTGTTTGCTTAGTATTACTATCTGTTTTTTAACCTTCCTAGTGTGAATTTCTTCAAGCTTACGTTGTTGTGCCTTTCCCTGAATTTCAAGTGTTTCTCCTTTCTTCATTTTTTTTGCTTTTTCTTGTTTTGATACTATTGCCACCTTCTTTAGGTTCTAAAACTGGGAAAGTTTCCTTTGTTTTCTACTTTGTTGTGACAACCGATTTAACCACCTTTTAAACTCAATTACTTTCCTTTATTTCTTTTGCTGTAGGTTTGGGCTTCACAGTTTAGTCAGAAAGTTTATCTTTTAGCTGTTTTTTCTTTGGTTCCCTTCTCCTTACTGTGATTCTCATCTTTCATTTGCTAATACTAATGTACTCTTTTCTTGATTCTGAGGAATCTAGGCCTAGTTTCTTTTGCTGGAAAAATCCTTCATCCACTATTTTTCTCTCTGGATACAAAACCAAAATTCTCCCTTAAATCAGAATGAATATCTTACCTTGGAATTGTCAAGGAATAAATCTTCCTCCTACAATTCAACACCTAAGAGGTTTAGTTTCTCATCACAAGCCCAACATTACATTCCTTTCTGAAACTCTAGCTACAGATCAACATATGAGAAACCTAGCTCAATCACTTCATTACCCGAACCACTTCTCGGTTCAAAAAATTGGAAGGAGAGGCGGCCTATGTTTAATGTGGGAAGCTAACCTAAGCATACAAATATTATTTCATTCACAAAATTTCATCCATACAATGGTTACCCCGCCTCCCCCTGGACAACCTTGGTTATGCACGGGAATTTATGGACCCCCACACCCTGACATCAGGAAAACTCTGTGGCAAGAATTCCCAACAATTTTCAGCAACATCAACCCCTCCACACCTTGGATTCTCTTAGGAGACTTTAATGACATTTTAGATCAATCAGAAAAAAAAGGAGGAAGACAAGTAACATATGCTCAATCACAACCTTTTCTAACGCTAATAGATTAGATGGGTCTTATTGACCTAGGTTTCCGAGGAGATCCCTACACATGGACAAACAACCAAATGGGTCAAGATAACATTCTAGAAAGATTGGATAGAGCACTAGAAAATCAACATTGGCGAACTGCCAATCCTCATGCCAATCCTCATGCGATCATGGCCCAATTACTCATCTCCCAAGGATTGCCACCTTTGGCGATCATGGCCCAAATCAATGCATTTACAAGAGAATGCTATGGACTGGCAAGGAACAAAAAATTACAAATTTGAACACCTTTGGCTCTTGCATCCCCAACTCAAACAATATTTATTTTTTTTTGTAAGGTGGTTGAAAAAGCTTGGGAACAACAACAAGACTGGCTTGAAACCGAACCAAACTGAACCAACCTTGGATCTCCAACTAAAACTCATAACAACCGAGCAAAAACTCTTGGAATGGAACAAAGAAATTTTTGGTCACATCCCAACCATGATCAAGAAATCAACAGCCAAAATAAAATATGCTCAAAACCAATGTTCAATACAGACAGGAAGCGACCTAGAGACCTGGCTGATACAAGAAAAACAACTGAGAATTGATCACGAGGAACTACTACAATGCCATGCGACATATTGGCAACAAAGATCCAGAACCCAATGGATGCAATCAGGTGATCTCAACACAACTTTTTTCCATACTAAAGCTACCATTCACAGAGCATGCAACAATATACAACAGCTACAAGACCAACAAAACAACTGGGTTAGAAAAAAAGAAGACGTTGTTCAACTCCTTCTAGATCATTATACGGAACAATATACGGCTCCTCCTACGATAATAAACGAAGATATTTTTACAAACATAAGGCCAAGATTATCTAGCAGGAAATCAGATCTTCTTACGAAGGAAGTAACTATTGCAGAAATTAAGCAAGCTCTCTTCTCCATCAATTCCGAAAGTTCTCCGGGACCAGATGGTTACACAAGTAAGTTTTTCAAAGTTTTCTGGGAAACAACCCACTCTCAACTGATAGCAATGGTACAAAGTTTCTTCAATAATCTTAACATACATCCTCTAATGAACCACACAAATTTAACTCTAATTCCTAAAATTAATCATCCTTCAAAACCTTCACAATTTAGACCCATAGCACTTTGTAATGTCACTTATAAAATCATCTCAAAAATATTAGTAAACCGTCTTAAACCCATCCTCCCATTCTTAATAAGTCCCTACCAAAGTGATTTTGTGCCAAAAAGATCGATCCATGACAACATAGCAATTGCAGGAGAACTATTTCATCATATCAGAACCTCGAAACCTACAAAAGAACCTAAAATAGCTATCAAATTAGACATCCAAAAAGCTTATGATAGTTTAGACTGGGGATTCATTAAAACCTCCTTCACAAAACTTGGATTCCCATCAATCTTTATAGAATACACTATGTTATGTGTCACAACAGTGACATATTCGATTAACATAAATGGCATACCTCACGGATTCATTAATCCAACCAGAGGCATTAGACAGGGAGACCCGCTATCTTCCTATATTTTCATCATATGTGCTGAAATTCTTTCTACCAACCTAGGAAACCTTGAACTACAAAAATATGTAAAAGGACTCAACATTTCCAGAAAAGCTCCAACCATTTCTCATTTAATGTATGCTGATGATTTACTAATCACATACAAAGCCTCAAACCAAAGTAACCAAAACATAAAGAACTTGCTTCATTCATATGGGACTTCTGCAGGTCAATTAATAAACACCAGCAAATTTGTTATCATCCACCACCCAAACCTGGACCCGACAAAAATAAATCACCTCCAACATTTTTTTAACATGCCAACCACATCAAAACCTCTGATATATCTAGGAGTCCTATTCAAACAGGGAAGACCTTGCAATCAAACCTTCGCTCCCCTCTTACAAAGATTAGCGCGAAAAGCTAAAGGATGGATGACAAAATTCCTATCACCGGCGGGCAGACTATTGCTAATCAAAACATCCTTAATACCCACAAAAAATCACATCATGCAAACACAAAACCTACCTAGCAAAACTCACAAACAAATTGATTGTATCACAAGAGATTTTTTCTGGGGGCATGACTCAAATACCAAAAAATTACATCCTATAGGATACGACAGAGTGACAAAACCAATATCCGAAGGAGGATTGGGAATAAGGAAGAGTAGCGATCACAATAAAGATTTACTTTTGAAGAGAATATGGAATCTTCATGAACAACCTAACTCTATATATGGAAGCATCTTCAGTGCAAAATATCTTAACCAACAACCAATTATAGAAGGCATTGATCATATACCCACCTCTGCCAGTCCTCAATGGAGACAACTAGCAGCAATTGTCCCAACCATGCAAAATCTAATTTTTCACCAGATTGGCAATGGTCTATCAACTCTGATAGAAGCAAACTGGATCCCAAATTCTCCAAACCTGGACCCAACACAATGCTACCCAATCCAATGGGTAGCAGACATTATTGACCCAGTAACACACACTTGGGAGCATGAAAAATTAAATACTCTACCCAACCCTATAATCCAAAAAATCATAAACATCCATCTACCCCAAAATGGACCCCAAGATAAAATTATCTGGCCACACTCAAAATCTGGAAAATACACTACTTCTTCAGGATACAAATGTCTAACCTAAAACCATCCAACCCACATTCCATTACCTCCCACCAAGTTTATATGGACCTTACCATGTCCACCAAAAATTCGGCTTTTCTTGTGGAAAGCCATCAACGAAGGATTACCAACCTTCTCTCTCCTACACCACATCAATTTGACAAACTCAGGCATTTGCCCCAGATGTAACTTAAATACAGAGATAGAAAATCACATTCTAATTCAATGTCCAACAACAACTACTGTTTGGAACACCCTACTTAATCATTCTACAACTTCAACAAACTCCAATCCCCTCTAACCTTTTTCCTTAACACAATACACAACCATTTCCCAAATCCTTCAACAACCCGCATCAACATCGGTAATTTCCTCTTATTGTTTTCTTTTCTGGAACTTATGGCTAGCTAGGAATCAACTAATATACCAACAAAAGCAAACAACTCCGGAAGAAATACTAGCATGGGCTCTAAAACTCCAACAAGAATACTACCGAATTATCCACTCCACACCACCAGTGTTTCCGGGAGATACACCAAAATTTAATCACCCGATTAAAGATACAAGACTATCCATTATATCAGTAGGATGGACAATGCCAAACATAAACTGGATCAAGATTAATACAGATGGAGCAGCCCGAGGTCATCCAGGATTTGCAGGAGCTGGATTCCTTTGCAGGGATTCTAACGCCCGAACCCTCTTAGCTCTGGCTCAACAACTGAGAATTACGACTGCTTTAATTTCGGAAACCTGGGCGATGCTCATAGCTACAAGGACAGCAGAAGAAAGGCTATAGACGAAAGTTATATTTGAAACAGACTCCGAAAACCTTTTACGGTACATCACATCTTCTACCCCTCCACCATGGCAAATAGCAGAAATGATTGCAGAAACAAAAATGAGATTCCAACGGATCCCACTTGCGACCATCCAACACAACTACATAGAAGGAAACCAGGCAGCCGACGGTTTAGCCAATCACGCGGCAGATGGAAGTCAAACAGGACACTTTTCAACAAAAATATGGGACCAGGCAATCCCTTCTTTTATTTCTCAAATCTTATTTTCTGACTCAGTGGGTACCACATACCCACGACAAATTGTAATCTAGTTCCTCTTTTCAATTTTCATGCTTCAAAAAAAAAAAAAGAATTCAAAAACCTCCAAATGTTACCACAAATAAGAGAACGAAAACAACAATAATCAATTCAGAGTAACAACCAATTCATGCAATTGAAGTAATATTCAATTCATTCAGAATCACGTACCTCATAGATTAAGAGTATACTCAACGAATTCAAAATATCATCTTTCACATCGTCGAGCAGAATTTAAGTTCAATCGATCGATATGAACACCTAGGTCGTTCCTTGCTACAGAGTCTGGGCGGACAAAAGAGTAAACATGGTTTGGGTTCGTTTTAGGGCAGAAGACATAATGGATGGAAATAGGAATTTAAATTAGATGAGGGCACGAAGCGAAAGGGCGACATGACCAAAGGAAAAGACCCAAAAGCAGTCATAAATACCTTGACATGGTGATAATTTCTTTTCTTTTTTCTTTATGAAGCATGCAATTTATAATACTACTAAAAGACTGTTACAAAAGGGTATATAATACCCAAGATTCATCAATTATAATTTGAATGTTAAGCCATAAATATGCAGTAATATGATAATTGAGCAGGAGAACAGTCTTCGGATCAGAGTTGCATCGTATGTAGATGTTGTAGTTGAAGATCGAAAGGTTTTTGGTCAATGCTTTTCACAAGAAAAATTGTACTTTTGATGAATACAACAGTATCCATAGGAATGTAGATGGAGGTAGAAGTGTTCGATGCAATTGAATGAAGATGCTAGTCATGCTTTTGTACCTTGATGTTGCGGAGAACTGGCCAATTGATATCCATATACTTCTTTGTTTTTCGGCTTGTTCCATAACTTGAAATTGGGTCTTTAGTTGTGATGGAGTCTTGAAGTAAAGTCCAATCTTCGTCTTCCAAAGACAAGAAATAATAGTGCTAATACACCTACTACATAAGTTACTAAAAACTGAAATGAAGATCGAAAACGAATTACTGACTCGACAAGATAAAACTAGGGAATAAAGACTAGAAAATTACAGGATTGTCAAGAGCTCTTGACCTAAATTATACCTAATACATTATAAGCAAATACAAAAATATAAAAGGCTATTACAATTGTTGATGGTGGTTTTTAGCTTAAGGTTAAAATTGTAAAACCGTACATCTGACATGATGTCACTATGACCACTAGCGCATTTATTGAATCAATCAGCATGCCTACGTAAGAACTACCAAGGTACCTTTTTTTTATATGCATGTGTCATGTTCTACGGTAGAACCCTTAGTATTGGCCGACATCATCTTCGTATATACCAAGCCCTAATTCTCACATCACCGTGCCAATGGAAAGCCATGCCAGCCACGTCTCCGCGCCAAGGCATGCCAACCATGCCAGCCGCACCACCGTGCCAATGGAAAACCATGCCAGCCACGTCTCCACGCCAAGGCATGCAACCATGCCAGCCGCACCACCGTGCCAATGGCAAACCATGCCAGCCACGTCTTCGCGCCAAGGCATGCCAACCATGCCAGCCGCACCACCGTGCCAATGGCAAACCATGCCATCCATGTCTCTGCGCAAAACCCATGCCATCCCGAAACCATGTCGCTGGCTGACAAACTAAGGGTTGCAACAATCAACAGCCACCCTTCCATCTGAGATGTAGATCTCAGCCGTCCAAGTTCGCCACCAAACGCATGGAAACTTGTGGCCCAAAGACAAACATCCCGGTTTTCCCAAAACCCTAATTTTGGTCGCGCCTACAATATACCAAAGCCATGTCGACCCTAAACCATGCCGCTGGCTGCCAAACGAAGGGTTGCAACAATCAACGGCCACCCTTCCATCTGAGATGCAGATCTCAGCCGTCCAAGTTCGCCACCAAACACATGGAAACTTGCGGCCCAAAGCCAAACATCACGGTTTTCTCAAAACCATAATTTTGGCCGCGCCTACACTATACCAAAGCCATGCCGGCCCTAAACCATGTCGTTGGGTGCCAAACGAAGGGTTGCAACAATCAACGACCACCCTTCCATATGAGATGCAGATCTCAGCCGTCCAAGTTCGCCACCAAACACATGGTAGCTTGCGTCCCAAAGCCAAACATCACGGTTTTCCCAAAACCCTAATTTTGGCCGCGACTACACTGTTCCCTAAGCTTGTCGCCCCCCCACTTTCATTGACCAATCAGGTTGCTCCAAACCTTCAAAGGTCTCAAAAGAGGCCGTTATACATGCTAGCTTCCCAAAACTTGCTAGCTTCCCAAAACACACTAGCTTCTCAAAACATGCTAGCTTCCCAAAAATGCGCTAACACACCAAACATGCCGCACGACGCATACTACATACACTAATTTGGGTTTCAACACGCCAAACCCTAATTTGGGCAAGTTGCTACCAACATTCCTCCTGAATTCTTCTTGAGTTTTACGTTCGGGCTGTTTTCACCTCCCAAACAAGCTCAAAACCTAAATATTCCCTCGTAAGGAGATAGGAATTTTTTTTCCGTGCAGAATGGAGGGGCAGACCATCAAAATTCGAGTCCGTACGAGAATTCTACAGCGATTCTAGTAAAGGGCGCTAATTAGGGTTTCAACATACCAAACCCTAATTTAGACAAATACGCACACTTCCAGCGGCTCCACTTCATTCCAAAACCACGTCGTCCATGCCGCTGGCTTCCAAACGGAAGGTTTCAACAATCAACGACTACCCTTCCTCCTGAGATGCAAATCTCAGCCGTACAAGTTTGCCACCAAACTTGTGGAAACTTTTGGTCACAATGCCAAATTCCATGGTCTATGCCAAAACCCCTAATTTGGATGCACCTAAAATATGCGCGAGCATGTTGGCCATGCCACCATGCTACAGTTGCTACCACGTCGCTATGCCACAGCTACTGGCATGCCACCATACCACATCTAGTAGCACGTCGTTATGCCACAGCTGCTAGCACGTCTCTATGACACGGCTAATGGCATGTTACCATGCCACAGCTACTGGCATGCCACCATGACACAACTACTAGCGCGGCGTTATGCCACAGCTACTGGCATGCCACCATGAAACACGTAGCAACCTGCTACACGTTTTCCACGAAAACACTCGAGACATCAACACATGTCACAAACTGGGGGATGCTCATTAGGGTATTGGTTTGGCGGTTTACAACATGCGGCGTAAACTATGCCCGTTACAAGAAAGTGTCATAAGAATGAGTCGGTTAGTAAATACAAGGAGTAATGGTAAAACGTTTCTTTCATTATGGAATATCAATTCCAGGCGTTACCCGTTACCACCTCCTTCCACTTTACTCAACCATTCCCATTTCTTACGAGACCCGAGTACGTTTTGTTATGACTTGTATAAATAGGTCTTACCTATTTCCACCAAAGAACAAGTTTTAGTCAGGAGCATACAACACTCAGAAATCACTTGTTAGCTTTCACTTTCTGATACAAGTCAAACAACTACTCTTACAGAATGAACTACTCTGGTCTCAACACTCTCTTCGCTTCCCTCCCCAAAACCAATTCTCCTTCACTTTGTGACCGAAGCAAGTCTGGAACTTCCATTTCTTGGTTTAGACCGGATTTGTACAGATTGATCTCTTGAATCTAAAGTACTCCATTGCAGTATATTGTTTAGGGTTTAGACTCGTTTCTCACCTACAACACACGAAATTACCGAAACCAGTAGAAACTATTTTCACCCTCAAACAACAATATAAAAATAAAAGAATGAATTAAAATATACCATCCCAAAAAGATGCGGCTTGAGGTATAAAGATAGCTTCTTAGTCTGGTTTTTGAAACTTAAAATTTGCAATGAAGTTTCCGAATCTTGATCATGTTCCAATATTAGTAGAAGGTTTCATTGATGAAGATGTTGTTTTAGATGTTTAATTTCGTTAAGGACTAAATCCTATCTTTTGAGGATATGTATTTGGATGCTTAATCTCCGAAGGATAAGTATTTGAAACTATTATAGCCTCTATTCTGCCGCACTATACTAACTATAGTAAAATATCATGATATAGAAGGTGATTGCCAATACTCATGAGAAAGAGATAAGTCAGAGATGTTTTAAAAGGGGTTTCATAGCTGCAACAAAAATTGGTCCAGAAAAACAGTTGAATCTGGAACTCAAAACCAGAAAAATAAAATCCAAACCTAAAGAAATAAAATCGCACCAAATTTTCAACAGATAAATCCTAGAGAAAATATTTACTAGGAAACAAGGCATATTAAGAGAACCACAAAAACAGGGTGCAAAACCAGGAAACCAGCAGTCACACAACCACTGCATACAACAAACAAAAAATCCATACTCCGGAAAACAAGAATATTCTTTTCACAGAGAAATAACGCTTGCCTTACAGGGAACTTCAAAAGAGGAAAGGTAAAAATGTTAGCAAGTCTATTTCACCTTTCCTAACTTAGACAAAGATATGTAAAAACAGGACCAACAAATGAAAAACGAAATAGAACACAAGCAGAAACCTTACAGGGAAACATTAAATCAAACCAAGACAAAAAACACAAGGAAAGGAAAGACCTACAAAAAGTTATTGAGTGCAGCTATGGGTTTTGAACATTTATCTAATAGAAGGGAACATCATCAAAATAAAAATCTCTGGATCATATATTGAAGGAAAGGGGTATGCAGCTAAAAATATGGGGATTAGATATTCCGGATTAAGCAGCAGAGATATATCTCCATCAATTTCTGAAATAATATCATCAAGACCCCAACGCAGAAGCAGATAAATTGATGATGGAGAAAACATATTACGGTTGTTGTCGGTAAATAAAAATAATTGATTTTCCAAGAATGATCATCACCATCAAGATCCCAATAGATCAGCACATCAGAAACCCAAAAACCAATTGAAACAAAATTATCATTAAAAGACAGGAAACATAATCACATCCACAATCTAATAGCTAAACCAAAAACATAGCATCTCACGGGCCGGAGGATAGAAGATTAGCCGAAGAGAAAGGAGAAAACATGGTTGAATTGGATTAGGGTTTTCTTTTTTTCAACGACGGAGTTTTTTGGGTTTCTGCCTCTCAGAAGCGATTTTTGGTTTTGTGGAGGAATAACTTGGGTGATAATCTTCAACAACAACTCAAATGTTACAAAACAACAAAAAAATCCATTCCAAAGCCGTTTTTTTTTTTCTAATAATAAAAAAGAAAAAAACTATCCAAGCCTAGTTTTTTTCCTTTCTTTCAATATTCTTCTTCAAACCTAGATTTACAATGATTGAATCTAATCATCTGATTTTCCTAATAAATTTAGGTTTGTAATTGTATAATTAGCTTTTCTTGCTTTCAAAAAAAAACAAAACACTTTGTGATTGGGAAAATTAGGCTAAGGCCCAACCCATGGATAACCCATAATATGAGGCCCTTAATTAAAAGAAGTTTAAATCTAGGCCCCAAATTATTAAAAAACAACCATACCCTTTTGTATATTTTTAAGCCCCAAATAAAATAAAATTTAAATTTAAGCCCAAAATATTAAAATATAGAAAATATGATGTCACAGCCATCTTTAACGATCGCCACCACCACCACCTCCGACGACCGCCGCCACCAACCACCACCTCCGACGACCACCACCACCAACAAACATCTCCTCCGGCGACCACCAGCGCCTCTGACCACCGACGCCGAAACCACTGCCACCACCAACCACCATCGCCAACCACCTCCGACGGTGACCACCATAAAGTTAATGAAACCACCACCGTGGAAACCACCACCTCCGTCGCCGGCGGCCACCACCGCCGACCACAGCCTCCCACCAATAATATATGGATGTGTAATCTGAAGTTACACATGCAACGAGCATGTGTATCCAGAAGTTACACATGAATATGGCATGAAAGGGTTACACATGTGTAAGCAGAAGTTACACATGCATATAACATGTGTATCCAAAGGTTACACATCCATATGGCATGTGTAATGAGAAGTTACACATAAAAAAAAATAGACATAAAAAAGTAAACATAAAAAAAAATACATCTATTACACTTTAAGATTTATTTACAATAATTTCTTAGCATGTGTAACTAAAATTTACACACGAATTTGTCTAGTGTAACTGGGAGTTACATATGCATATATCTAGTGTAATTGAAATTTACACAACACTATGCACACTTTCAATAACATTTATCCTACAGCTACCACCATGGCTCATTTCATCATTCTCTACCAGCATCAATTCCTGACAAATCCACTGCAATAGCAACATACATTGGAAACTCTGCACCTGTTTATCCTAACATGCATCTAGCATGCAATATTGAGTTCTCAGACTTAGGCCATAACTTACCACATATCAATTCCATCGTAACCCATGTCCTGCAACTGCAACCAACACCAATAAACTGAATTATGTATCATTTCAGGTTTACTCAAACTTCTACACATATAATTAGCACATGTAACTAGCAGTTACACATTCAATTAGCATGTGTAACTATAGGTTTATTTCAGGAACAATTTCTCTAAATTCTAAATCACTAACTGAACCTGGATCATTCAAAGTGGCGTTATTATACAAGATTACAAGTAACTACTTAGGTTTAATCATACACAATAATACTACTTCTGAAAGGCCTACTAATTTCGCAACTGCTTGTGTAAAAACTATATGTAAGTAAAATCTATGTAACCGGAAGTTACACATTCAATCATCATGTGTAACTAGAAGTTACACATCAAATTAGCTTGTGTAACTAGAAGTTACACATACTTTTGCATACTACTGAGAAATGATGACAGAGTTAATCCATAAGTACATGTCTAGCTAATTTTTCAGTGCAGGATGGAATCCAAATACACACTATGAATACTGAAAAGCAAAAAAACTGTGAATTATTATGTATAACGTACCATATACAGAGTGAAAACCCCTCAATCTAGCTTTTGTCATTTTTCGTGCATGAGATAAAGAGTGAATGTCGTTTGGTTTGCAGCTGATGAATCCATATTCAACCAACTTCCTAATGTGTTTCTCTGCACAAGACATCACAAAACCAGTAAATTCAACCAAAAATAATCATAACCTAGATACAATCCACTAGATCCAATTAGCATGTGCAACTAGCAGTTACATATTCGGTTAGCATGTGTAACTATAAGCTACACATTCAATTAGCATGTGTAACTTGCAGATACACATATCATCTACAATTGTGTAACTAGGAGTTACACATGCATCATACTTATATATGTCATCCTTAAGGGAAAATTACCTATGATGACCGCATCCACAACTTTCTAGCAAACAATAATCATGTGTAACTAGAAGTTACACATCAAATTAGCATGTGTAACTATAAGTTACACATCTATTTAGCTTGTGTATCTATAAGTTACAAATCTAATAAAAATTTACACATGGATATATCATTTGACTCGAGGTTATTAAATACAAACTACAAAGATGTAATTGCTAGGAATTATGAAAGCATACAATTCCAAACTCATATGATAATTTAGACTTCAATCATGCAAAGGAAAGAGTTTTATAAATGATCACAACAAAGTATAGACAAGAACATTTCGAAAGATGAAATTCAGGTAACGAGACATTTACCTTAAGGTTTGGAATGATCTCCATATCAAGTGCATCAACTTCCATGAGCCTTGCAATAGCATTAAAATTCACCCCACCTGGATATGAGATAGGTGTTAATTTGGTATTATGGATAACAATCCAAATGTATCAATCAATAAGTACAAATGTTAAACACGAACTAGTCAGGAAAGAGTTGTTGGTTTTCAATTTCATCTAGAAGTAACAGGAAGCATATACAATCATTAACTCAAAACTCAGCATGTCTACATCATCAATTTGAAGTTGTTCTTCTGAAACAATATTTTTTATTCACACTCTTCTCAGTATCAAACAAAAAAACTCACAACAAATTCAGAAAAAAAAAAACAGAAAAATACAAATTCCATGCTAAAAATACAAAATGATATATATGTGTAACCTCAAGTTACACATATTGTAAAACAAAAAACAGCATGTTTACATCATCAATTTGAAGTTGTTCTTCTTAAAAAACATTGTTTCTTCATCCTCTTCTCAGTATCAAACATAAAAACTCACAACAAATTCACAAATTCTCAAAAAACAACAGAAAAATACAAATTCCATGCTAAAAATACAACATGATATATATGTGTAACCTCAAGTTACACATAATGTAAAACAAAAAACAGCATGTTTACATCATCAATTTGAAGTTGTTCTTCTGAAAAAACATTGTTTCTTTATCCTCTTCTCAGTATCAAACAAAAAAACTCACAACAAATTCACAAATTCACAAAAAACAACAAAAAAGATACAAATTCCATACTAAAAATACAACATGATATATATGTGTAACCTCAAGTTACACATACTGTAAAACAAAAAACAGCATGTCTACATCATCAATTTGAAGTTGTTCTTCTGAAACAACATTTTTTCTTCATCCTCTTCTAAAATTATCAAACAAAAAACTCACAACAAATTCACAAATTCACAAAAAACAACAAAAAAGTACAAATTCCATGCTAAAAATACAACATGATATATATGTGTAACCTGAAGTTACACATACTGTAAAACAAAAAACATCATGTTTAAATCATCAATTTGAAGTTGTTCTTCTGAAACAACATTTTTTCTTCATCCTCTTCTCAGTATCAAACAAAAAACTCACAACAAATTCACAAAAAACAAAAAACAACAGAAAAATACAAATTCCATGCTAAAAATACAACATGATATATATGTGTAACCTCAAGTTACACATACTGTAACAAAAAACAAGTAAGCATGTCTACATCGATTTGAAGTTGTTCTTCTGAAACAAAATTGTTTCTTCATCCTCCTCTCAGTATCAACACAATATAAACAACAAATTCACAACAAATTATCGGATCGGACATGCAAGAACAATAAATAATCGAGAAAAAAAATTGAAAAAAGTTTAAAAATTATGTGAATAATTACTTTACCTGATCATCTTCTTGTGGAGAAACAAGAAAATAAGAATCAAGAATCTCTACAGACTCCATAGATGATTTAAGATCTGGTGACGTTGCTTTAGTTTCTTCAAGAACGGGTAGAATCATCATCTGAGATGGAGAAACAATCTTCATAAACAAAAAAAGAAACAAAACACAAAATCAAATTGAAAATTAAAAGCGAATAAAATTCAATCAAATCTACGAGTAATAAAGATGATGATTCATTGATATCGAATCAAAAGAAGAAACACATAAAGAATATCGTGAGTATGTTAATAGAAATGTACAGTGTAAAGAGATAATACTTTAAATAACACATAGCCAGTGATTGTTGGAACAACAACTTTACCACCAAAATTGATATCAGATCTTTAGATGCAGTTAAAGATTCAATCGATCTCAGATCTGTTCTACAAATTGATATCGAATCAGAAGAAGAAACACAAAAAAAAATCATCAGAGCTCCGATCTTGAGGATGAGTTGATATTTTCTGGTTGTAATCGCATCAAACAAACAGAGAGAGAGATGAGAAACAAACAAACCCTAGAAATTTTTTTCTCTGCAACTAAGAGAGATGAACCGAGAGAGAAGAGAGAGAAACATAAATGAAAAATGAAAAATATCTTCTCGGATTCCTCTGTATATATTCTAAAGGGCAGTGTTGTCATTATTAAAATTCCTAATAATTAATTATGGGCCAGATCTGAAGAAATATTGATATTCCGGGCCTAGTAATATCATTTTATGAAAGTATGGAGTTGACAGTGGATGATCCATTTGGTGGGTCTTCAAAATATTGAACCCATATAGTAGGGGGATTCTAGTATTTTTCACAACTAGATTTACAATGATTGAATCTAATCATCTGATTTTCCTAATAAATTTAGATTTGTAATTGTATAATTAGATTTTCTTGCTTTCAAAAAAAAAAAAAAACACTTTGTGATTTAAGTTTTAGAATTTACCTTTATGTTTTTGTTTTTCTATATACAATTGTTATTCATGGCTCGTAATAATTTCAATTTTAGTATCCATTAGTGCGTTTTACTATAGGCTCTGGTCCCTTATATTGAAATCCGATGAGAGATCAAGAATATCTTTGAAGATGAGTAATTCCGACGCGACCTGATCAAGCTCTATAAAAGAAGATCAATTGCTATTGGAACGGGTCGTGATTACAATGATTAGCGGAAACTACTTTTATGACATATTTTATTTTACTAAAGAAGAAGTCTCTAAGTGGATCATGAAGAATAATCAAAATACCATTATTCATATTAGGCTTTTCCATTTTTCTTGGTTTTATGTGGATCAAAGAATTCACTTTGTAGACTGGTTGTACCAGTGTGCAATGTACTGTATAAACTCTTTTAATTAATACTCGATTATTTAATAAACTCTCTTAAATAATATTTTAAACCGGTCCCGAGTGGGGGACAACGTTCCAAATTAATAATTCGCTAAAAGTATAAGATAATACTTTTTTGATTACCTATGTAGGCCCCATATGAAATATAAATTAATAATGCATTATATATATATATATATATATTCAATACATTAATGATTTACGAAGACTTTTTGAAAACTGATTTAATTGTCTTCTGTTTTTTGCTAAAATCAATATCGCATTGAATTTCATCTCTAATTTTTCTTTTCATTGCAAGAATTTTTGGTGTTGTTGGATCATCCTTCTTGTGCTTGAATAATGTTATACGAATTTCATCGGCCATTTTTGATTTTTTAACACCTTTAAGATGAGAATCCATATTTGTGTGTATGATTTGTTTGTGTTAGTAGTATGATTTCATATTGTATTTATATAAAAAAAAATTATTTGTTAGTAGTATGATTTCATATTGTATTTCTATATGAAATATTATTATTTTTTTATTAAAAATATTTAGAAAATATGATTTGATATGATATTATGTTTATATAAGAAATTAAAAATATGATTCATATTATTGATATTGTATTTATGTAGGAAATATAAAAGATATGATATGGTATCTTGTTTGTATAGAAACTAATTATTTGATATGAAATTTATCTATAAATTAATAAGTATTAATTTATCCGTTAATTAATATCTCGCTTAATTAATAATTTTTGATGGTCCCAACAACATTAATTTATAAAGTTTCTACTGTATAATAATGAAACATGAGGGTATGTTTATCTACCACTTTGTAGTACCAGAATATCGCCACAACGATATTCTCGTAGTAAAAACAACGCTTTCACGAGAAGGTCAAATATTCCTATAAGTATAAATGACATTGTTCACGAGAGTGTCGTAAGGATTCTTCAGCAACATTTGGCGAGCGTCACGGGGAAGCATCATAATAGCTGACGATTGAAGAGACATGTTATGAGAGTATTGTTTCACGAGGATTACAAAAGTTGGCGAAGATTAATATTGCAAATACCACGATGAGATCGCAGAATATATCCGAAAGAAGGGGAAAACTTAGCTGTCACCCACTATGTAATTTCCTATATAAAGGGTTCAAGTAAGTCCAGATGAGGGGATGTATTTTTTAGAGTTGAGAAAACCTTGAGGAGAGAGAAACTCCAGAATGGAAAGTTGTAATTCTGAGTTTGAATATTTTCTGTAAACATTTTTGAGATCTAAATAATAAAAGTGTCGTTTAATTCTTTAATCTTCAACTAGTTTCACTTAGATTTTTATAGGATCTTAATAGGGGTGTAGTGTGGGAAATCCTGCTACTACATTTTGGCGCCGACTAAGGAGACGATGAATTAGCAAAATCGAAGAAAAGGTAAAAAAGAAGATAGGGATTATTCAGGATCAAGGAAACTTTGAAGAAGATTGGTGAAATATTCAGAAGAAAAATGATTAGAATTAAAGAAAATTGTAGGAAATTGAAGTATGAATTAGTGTCAAGAGAAATGATCGATAAATTTCATGAAAATATTAAAGGGAAGATACATAAGCGTGATTTTGAAGGGAGAAAAATTATGATGGTAAAGAAAACGCCATTATTAAAGAATTGGGAAAAGCAGGAAATTACATTTACAGCAACAGAAGTTTTAGAAGAAAATCTAGATCATACATCTCCTTTGGTGATAATGGTACCCATGATACGAATAAGGAAGGAGAAGTCAATAAAATCTGTAGAAAAATGGGCTATAAATAGAACTCTAGTTGACACAGGAAGTTCTGTGGATATAATGTTCTATCATGCTTTTAAGAAAATGGGGTATAAGGATGAAGAAATGTCTATTTCAGCATATCATATTCATGGTTTCGGAAAATCTATAACAAAACCAAGAGGAGAAATAATAGTACGATTACCACTTGGAGAAATTGAAACACAAGTAATATTATGCGTGGTGGATATGGAATCACTATACAACATGATATTGGGAAGACCATGGATACACACATTTAAAGTTGTAGCGTCAACCTTACATCAACGTATCAAATTCCCTATGCCTAGTGGAATTGGGGAAATTAAAGGAGATACAGATCTTGCGAAGATATGCTATCAAATTGAAGTAAAAATTTTTGAAGAACGTCCTAAGCAGAGAAAAGCTCGCAGAAAATTGACGAGAGAAACAAGAAAAGAAGAAGAATTTAAAATTTACATGATAAGAGCAAAAGAGGGAAAAGGAATACCAAATGAATTTTCGCGAGAAGGAGATGAACGTCGAGAGTCATAAAAACACCAAACGGGCTTGAATTGATTGCAATTTGAACCAACAAAAGAAGTAAATATTGGGAGTGAAGAAGAACCTAAAATACTGAAAATTGGGACTAGATTGGAGATAGACGAGGAAGAAAGAACTATAAATCTTTTGCGAGAATACAAAGACATTTTCGCGTGGAGCATGGATGAAATTCCAGGGATAGATCCATCGGTAGCATGTCATAAATTAGAAATCAACAAAAATGTAAGGCCGTTCAAGCAAAGAATAAGAAAAATCGCAACAACATACCATTCTCAGATAGAAGAAGAATTACAGAAGATGCTTGATGAAGGAATAATAAGGCAAGCCAAGTATCCAGAGTGGATTGCAAATATGTTGGTGGTCCCAAAGAAGAATAAAGGAATAAGAATTTGCATAGATTTTACCGATTTAAATAAAGCTTGTCCTAAAGATAGTTTTCCACTACCAGGATATTCCCCAAAAGGTTGAGTTAGCATGGGGAAATGCAAGAATATCTTCGTTAGATGGATATAAAGGATACAACCAAATCCCTCTCATTGAAGAAGATCAAGAACATATCGCATTTTTTGCTCCAAGAGGGTTATATTGTTATACAAAAATGCCCTTTGGATTACGAAATGCTGGTGCAACATACCAAAGAATGGTGGAAAAGGTATTTGCAAAGTGGATCCACAAAACACTGGAGGTATATGTAGATGATATGTTAGTCAAGAGCAAGGAAGTTGAAGATCATGTACAAGACTTGAAGGAAATTTTTGAACAAATGCGTCAATTTAATATTAAAGTAAATCCTGAAAAGTGTACTTTTGGTGTGACTTCAGGAAAGTTTCTGTGGTATATTGTATCAAAGGAAGGAATACAAGTTGATCAAGAAAAAGTGCAAGCGATTCGCGATATGCCCACACCAGCTACAGTAAAATATGTGCAAAAATTGAATGGGCTGTTAGCCTCGTTAGGAAGATTCATCTCGCGATCTTCTGATAAATGCAAGCATTTTTTCGATATACTCAAAAAGGGAACAAAATTCATATGGACAGATGAATGTGAGAAGGCTTTTCAGGGAATAAAAGAGCATTTAATGGATATAACCATTTTCTGAGAAATTGAACCAGGAGAAGAGTTATTAATTTATCTCGCGACAACGGCATATGCGCTAAGTGCGGTATTCTGCGAGTAGATCTTTGGGATAGAGAAACCAATTTACTATATTAGTAAAACATTCAATTCAGCAGAGAAAAATTATTCAAAGATTGAGAAATTAATCTTAGCATTAGTACATGCAACTTTCAAGTTTCGCATTTACTTTCAAGCACATAAGGTCAATGTGTTAACAAAAGTGCCAATTGAATCAGTAATGAAGAATTCAAAAAGATCAGGAAGAGTAGAAAGATGGAATGCACAAGTGGGACATTTCGATATCAAATATGAAATTCTATCTTCGCCAAAATCCCAAGTCATCGCAAATTTCTTAGCTGAATTTCCTTTGGAAAATGACGAAGTTGTGGAAGAAATGATGGAGGCAGAAGAAGAACATGGAGATCCAAAAGAATTATTAATGTAACCCAATAGATGGGAGATATTAGTGGATGGATCATCTAATGGAGAAGGAAATGGGATTGGAGTTGTTTTTATTTCACGAGAAGGAGAAAAACAACTTTCTCATTAGGTTAGAATTTAAATCCACTAATAATGAGGCAGAATATGAGGTGTTATCACGCTTTGAAATTTGCAATAGAAATGAAGTTGGAAAATGCTAGAATCACAAGCGATTCTCAATTGGTTATTCGTCAAATAAATGGAGAATATATAACAAATGAACCTTCTTTAAAGAAATACAAGAGACTCGTGGAAGAATTATCCGAGAATTCCAAAGATAAAATGGAGGCACATATCAAGGAAAGATAACTTGACTTATGGACGCTTTTGCCTTCATATCTAGCATGATGAAAAACCCACTTGCGAGATGCATAAAAATTCAAACACTCTTATTACCTTGATAAATAAAGAAGACGAGGATGTGGATGGGAATTCCGTCGAAATTGACGAAGAAGGAGAGAAAGATGTGATGATTGTAGAAAATGGCGAAATAGAAGCAAAAGAGAGAAACAAAGATTGGCGAGCGGAACTTCTTGCTTATTTGGCGAAAGGAGAAACTCCAAGAAATAGACTGAGGCACACAAGCTAAGAAGCAGGGCAACTAATTATGAGATAAGAGACGGAGTGTTATATCGCAGATCTTTTAATGGACCATCGCTAATATGTTTGACAAGGAGGAAGGAGAAAAGGTGTTAAAATTCTTGACGATTGGAGATCTTGGTAATCATAGCGGAGGTAGATCTTTGGCATATAGAATGAAGATGCAAGGGTATTACTGGCCTTACATGCATGAAGATGCGAAACAACATTCAAGGCGTTGTGAAGAATGTCAGCGATTTGGAAAAACGATACATGCACCAGGAGCACCACTATCATCCTCAACAAGTGTATGGTCCTTCGGAAAATGGGGATTAGATATTGTGGGACCATTTGTGCTGGATTGGACAAAGGAGATACCTCATTGTGGCTACATATTATTTCACAAAATGGGGAGAAGTAAAAAGCGATACAACATATTCGTGATAAATATATTTTCACATTCATATTCGAGAATATCATCTGCAGATTTGGAATACCAAAGACCTGATTGATGTCGATAATGGAAAGCAGTTTGAAGAATGAGAACATAGAGTTATTACTCAATGCATTTAAGATAAAATGTGGAAAATCTACTCCTTTATACCCACAAGCAAATGGTCAAGTGAGGCAACTAATAAAGCGATCGTGAGATATTCAAGAAGAAATTAGAAGGGTATCACAAATCATGGTGTGAGCAAGTACATAATGCAATATGGGCCTACAACACCACTAGAAGAGAGGCTACTGGAATGTCACCCTTTTGTTTAACATATGGGGTTGAAGCTGTATTACCAACATAAGTTGTTATTCCTACAACAAAAAGAGAAGCGTGGGAAAAGAATTTAAGTGCTGGTATGATTTTACATAAACTAGATGAATTGGAAGAAAAAAGGGAGAAGACTCTGACATATGGAAAACTACCAGTGAAGGTTAGCTGAGCGAATACAACAAACGTGTCAAAAAACGAGAATTCCAAATTGGTGATTTAGTTCTGCGAGAGACACCGAGATATCAGCGAGAGAATGGTGGAAAATTGGCGAAAAAATGGGACGGACCTTACTTAATTAAAGAAATAATTGGAAATGGGGCATACAAATTAATGGATCCTGAAGGAAGAGATGTTGGCCAATGACTTGATAGACCATGGAATAGACTATTTTTGAAAAGGTATTATCAGTGACAAATGTTGTAAGGTAAGAAATATTGGCATAACTAAAGGTTATTATCAGTGACTATTTTTATTTTAAAGATTACGCGAGCAATATCGCGAGAAACGCGAATGAAATTTCGCAGAGATTAAAAGAATGGGACAAACCTTTATGGCGTGCAACTTAGTTCGCGAGTACAATTTCGTAAGAGGAAAATGTAAGACCTACAAGCACGTTGTAAAGGGGGTATCTCTTTCTATGATTCAGGGATAAGGTTATACCGCTACTGGAACCTGAGTCATACAGATGTAGGGGTTAAAGAAAACCTATCCGAGAGAGAGAGATCTTGGATTTCCAACTTTATAAGGTTATACCTGGTTGGACGACCGAGAGTCTCTTCCAAGAAGTGCATAGTATGACCAAGGCGCCGAGGTACACGGTTTAGCCAAGTGTGGGACGGACGAACCTACCCTGGACATCTTTGGTAAGTCTTGTCTACAATGCACTTGGCTCAAGAAAACCCCACCTAGGGTGCGGTCTTGTAACTATAAGCCATATAGGCATAAAGGACAAGAGGCTGCGAAAACAACTGGTTGTTGGTAAATCTGGATGGGAGGATCTAGTCTTGTATGGACGATGTGCCCTCCTTGAAGGGGCAACCAGGGGGAAGATAAGGGCGGCACCCTCCATTAGGGAGCTGATAAGTGTCTTAAGACGGCAATGTCATGGGGATATAAGATCGCAAGATCATTTAGGCCTGTCATATTGTCGCGTAGATTATACAGAGGCAAAAATCCATAAGAGAAAGAAAAAGTTAAGATGAGATCAAGGGGTTTTTACATGCAAATGTGAAGACGTCCTGCGATTTCATCGCAAGACGGAAATGCCATGAGGCTTTATTTTCGCGAGAAAACTTAGACTCGTCATAATGTCGCAATATAATAAAGAAATATAGATAAGGCAAGATCAATGGGTTAATACATGAAAATGTAAAGACGTCCTGCGATTTTGTCGCAAAAAGAAAAAATTGGCAAAATAAGACCTTTAATTAGGAAGGCAAAATAAGACCAATAGAATAATCTCAAAAATTAATTCTTCTTTGTTAATCATGCAGGGAAGATTTCTTTATCACAAGAAACAAGTTGAGTTCAACAAGTCTCAAGAAATTTAATGAGGAGGCAAGCAAGGGGATAAATATGTAGGATTTCATTAAGTTTCTTGAGAATATTATAGTTCAAAAAAGGGTTATATCATTTGCAAGAAAAAAGAAGAAAAAAGAAACTAAAAATAGAACTCAAGCTTCAAGCGGTAGTCTCGCCAGATTTAGAATTGTCAGGATTATTATCATCACCAATATTTCTTTCATCGCGAACATCATCGCCAGAGTTTTTTTTGTTACGATCTTCTCCTTCTTTTGGAGAGTTTTCTTCTTTTCCTTGATCATCTTCTTCTTAAGCGTCTTATTCAACATCTCCTTAGGAAGACGGGTATTCTAAATCTTTATCCATATGAAGAGGGACTTCATCATCGTCAACTTTCAAAGGTAGAACGGATACAGGAGAAAGAGAGTTGGAGATCAAAATTTCGTTCACGAGAACTTCAGCACTAAGATGAACTTGGCGAAGGAAACCTTTGTCACGATTTCTGATCTCTATATTCTTGAAATACTCAAGATAATCAAGTCTTCTTTCTGATTTATCACGAGTTTCTAAAAGGTTGAGAAGAGGAGTCTTGTTTTCTTTGCGAACACTGTCTAGCTCCTTAGTAAGATTGGTGATAGTAGAATGAAGGCTTTTTCGCATTCTCGCGAGCAACAAAATAAAGAAAGGTTATAGAAATAAATATATCGTGAGAATATCAACAAGTGAAATATAACATAAATTATGACAAGGGAAATCAACAAGTGAGGTAGTCATAATTGACTACCTTCTTTTTGCGAAGTTAAGTTTTGGATTAATGAAAAGAGGCAGTTCTCCCATTGGTTCATAACATCATCAAATTTGTCGCCAACTATGCCTTTTACACGAGATTTCATGTTCTCTTCTTTGGTGCGTAAATATGAATTTTCTTTTGACAATGAGGAATGAGACTCCTTTAGTTGGGAATATTCATCTAGAAGCTTGCCGGCATTCAAACTAAGAGTTAGTCTACCCTTGATAAGTTTGCCTATTTCAAATAAGCAAATGATTCGATTACTTAAATCAAGTTTATTTTTAAGAGAGCGGAGAGACGCTTTTGGTCATCACATATCCCTTGAAGATTGTTTACTTCTCTGAGGATATTGCCAACAAGCTTGATAATTTGTGTTTCTCTTGAGATAAAGTTCTATTCTTGTCGACAAAGATTCTATAGACAAATTAGTCTTGGATAACGAATATGAGAGGCGAGTAACCTCGTTGTTTAGAAACTGTGATTTTGCAATAATTGATTATTCTCATTTGTGAGATTTCTTATTTGATCAACTGAATACGTATAAAGATTATCTAATCTACTATGCTGGTCCATCCAAGAATCTCTTTCAATGCGAGCTTCATCAGCTATGGTTTCAGATTTAAGTTTTTTCGATGAAACGATTTCGGTTGGAAACTAATATATAAACCAAGAATTTAAAGGGAGGATTAAGTTTAAGAATATGGAAATAGAATAAAAAGATAAAAGGACAGAGGCAAAAATAAGCTTACTTTTTAGCTCATCAACCTTTCTAGCGAGATTCTCGCGATCCAGTACAGAGTTATTGAGCTTGTGATTTAGAGTTTCACATTCATAAGTCTTATCTTGAAGACTTTTTCTCAAGACAACATTTTCATTCTCTAGAGAAGCTCGTGAAACAGAATTGTCTGAGCCAAAATATTTGAGTAGAGTTTCGCAAACTCCTCTTTGAAGAGAATCAGTAGAAGAATCTCTAGCATTATTTAGAATGTTAGATAAAATTTTGAAAGCAACATCAATTCCTGCGATGGTCTCATTTGATGAAGGAAGGGATGTAGAAGGTGAAATAGAAGAAGTGGAGGACAAGATGATGATTTGAGTCATTAGCAATGGTTGTATCATCGAAGGAGGAGTTTGGGAAAGTAACATTTGAAGGAAGTAAAGGGCTAGAGGAGTTTGAGTTGTGATGGGTTCTGCCAATTTGAATTGGTGGAGGACCAGTAGAGGTAGTGGTAGTGAAAGCGAGCTCTCGCGAGAAGAAGGAGGAGATCAGATTTACAGTGTGTAGGTGAAGCTTTCATGCAGACATTAAGGGAGGAATGACGAAATTACTTCCAAAGGTCTTATTTAATTGGCGAGATCTTTTAGGAGGATTAGCATTACCCTCGTCATTCTGCAAACAATAATCTAGATAAGAAACAGAGGAAACAATATTGTTAATAAGAGATGTAATGTGTTTCTTACTACCTTATTGCTCACAGAATTTTATTTCCTCTTTCCAGTCGGCCTCTTGTGAATAATAGGTTTTTGAGTCGAGGATTGGGAAATAGATGCAGCTCCGCTGAAGAGAACATAATATGGGGTTATAAAGAATTAAGTAAGAGAAGATCTAAGAATATAAATAAAAAGTTTGATCTAAGAAAATATCATGATCAAAAATATACCTCGAGGACTCCATTAATACTGAGAGTGAGAAGAATGAGAAGGAGAAGAAGTTGCAGAACAAAAAGCAAAGAAACTAAGTAAAGAAGAAAGAGAATTAAGAGAAGAAAACTAGAAATGAAATTCGACTCTTCCTTTTATAGGCAAAGAAGGAAGTAAATTATGTGAGACGTTTCAATACAAAAGGACAGATTTACAACACGTGTTAACAAGGAAAGCTGAATTAGCGGAATATTGCCGGGGAAAAAAGTTCAGATATTCTTGTGATAGTCAAGGATTCTCATGATCGTTTCTTCTTCACAGAAAAGACATGAGAAGAGGCAAGATGTAGTACCAGAATATCGCCACAACGATATTCTCGTAGTAAAAACAACGCTTTCACGAGAAGGTCAAATATTCCTATAAGTATAAATGACATTGTTCACGAGAGTGTCGTAAGGATTCTTCAGCAACATTTGGCGAGCGTCACGGGGAAGCATCATAATAGCTGACGATTGAAGAGACATGTTATGAGAGTATTGTTTCACGAGGATTACAAAAGTTGGCGAAGATTAATATTGCAAATACCACGATGAGATCGCAGAATATATCCGAAAGAAGGGGAAAACTTAGCTGTCACCCACTATGAAATTTCCTATATAAAGGGTTCAAGTAAGTCCAGATGAGGGGATGTATTTTTTATAGTTGAGAAAACCTTGAGGAGAGAGAAACTCCAGAATGGAAAGTTGTAATTCTGAGTTTGAATATTTTCTGTAAACATTTCTGAGATCTAAATAATAAAAGTGTCGTTTAATTATTTAATCTTCAACTAGTTTCACTTAGATTTTTATAGGATCTTAATAGGGATGTAGTGTGGGAAATCCTGCTACTACACACTTCTCTCATGTAACAATCCAAACCTCAATTTGAATGAGGTAATCTAATAAATATAAAGTGGGAATATTATAAATATCCTTCATTTTTGTTGACCTTGCAGAAATACCCCCAAGGGGTAAAAAATACTCCCTCTGTCCATTTTTATCTGTCCTAATTTCTATTTTGGTCTGTGGATTTTTATCTGTCCGCTCTGTGTATAGACATACTTTTTCCCTTAAACTATCAAATATACCATTTCTTTTTTATAATTATAAAATCATTTTTAATTTAAACTTAATTCAAAATCATAAATATCATCACCATATATAAGGAAAAAATCCATTCAATATTTTTTTTATATTAATTGCCATTCCTTTTTTAAACAAAAACATTTATGGGTAGTTACAAAATTCCTAATACTTCTGTTTATTCTTACACGGTAAAGAATCAAAAAAATTTATGAAAAAATCTCAAATTCATGGTAGAGTATATCTAAAGAGGAAATAATCTACAATTTCAAAAAAATTTCCCTCTCAAATAAAAATTCTAAAGGCTCCAAAGTTTTAGTGTGGGAAACCAAAATCAAATGGAGGAAATAAAAAATTCTTAAATTTTGGAGTATAAGTTTGCTTTTATTTCTTTACAATATTTCCTAAAACAATAATACTATCCAAATTAGAATTTTGAACACTAACAATTTTAATTTTGGTAATAACGTAATATTAAATAGGCTAGTCAAGACATTTTATAGGATTTTCTTAATATCTTGACAAAGTCAAAGCGGACTCTTAAAAATGGACGGAGGGAGTTTTTTTTTTTTTTGGAGTCAACTTTAGAAAGTTACTTTCACTTTTTGGAAGCAACTTGTATAAAGTTGCGTCCATTTTTGGAAGAAACTTGTGCTAGTTGCGTTCACTTCTGAAAGCAACTTGTGCAAGTTGCGTCCATTTTTCAGAAGGTATGGATACTTTTAAAAACTGAATAAGGGTATATTTTAAGGGGCAAAATGGTTAGCAACCCTGATGAGACATTAGTTCCACTATCTTAGAAGATCAAGCAAAATGGTTAACATTAGAGAAATTTATTCTTATGACCCTGGAAATTATGGGTGTTACTCTTTTGGCTTCAGGGTTATTTAATAGAATTTGCAAATTATTCCGGTGGCCCTGGAATATTATAACTGGTGTGCATATTGCCTGCACATAAAATCAGTGGACATATTACCTGCACACTATAAAATATGAAGAAAATTTAAAAAATTATGTACAGAAATCAGTGTGTATATTTCCTGCACATAAAATTAATGTACATTTTGTCTGCACACTACAAAATATGAAGAAAATTTAAAAAATTATTTAGAGGATACAAAATTTCATGAAATGAAAATTTGATAGTTGTATTTATGCTCGTTGTGTAGCTCTTTAAAAATGCTTTCCAAATATATAAAATTTGTCGAATTCTTACTATGATTTGTCAGATATGTTATGTTTAAGTTGGTATGACGATTATACCCTTAAAGGATATAGTTTATCATTTGATAACTTCATCAAACGTCTTTATCCAAATTACCCTCCTTTTTTTTTAATAGTCATTTCAATAAAATGGGTTAATTTTTTTAAAATTGAGTTTTAAGCCAAAGGCCATTTGAGTAAGAGAGAGTGAGGGGAGGGTCAAACACTTAATTCTCACTTAAAATTAAATTGGTTGAATAACCCTTTAAACTTTTTTATGAGTTTAAAAGACGTGTAAAAGTAGATACCGTTTATATATCCTAAGATCTTAAAAATATTTTTTTAAAAATATAAATTGGATATTTCACCCAAGATTTTTATACCCGCCTTGAAAAATTGCCCTTGTTTATCCTTCCTAAATTGGGGGCTATATCTACATGAAAAAATAGGGTCACTAGGAAGTAATTTGTGGGAACCCCTTATCCATTATTTATATTAATACCTAAAATACCCTTATAAAATTAGTGATGATTAATTAAGTTAATGTTTATTAAATTAATAAGTGTTTGAGTAGGATTATAATGTTTGTATTAGAGAAGAAGATCATTTATATTTTTTAAGGTTGGGAGGGAAAGAAGTAGAGGGAAAAAAGGGAAAACTAGGGTTTTTGATATTCTTAGCAAAAATGAAAGAATATAGTGATGATGAAGACTCTAGTAGTGATGAAGAGATGGGTGAATCAGATTTCGATCCTACCGAATTGGAAAATTTGGTGAATGAAGAAGAGAAAGTGAACCAAAGGATGCTTGGGGATATTATTCAAGCACAAGAACACTTTCGTCGGGAGGGAGAAGATGATAATGCTTCCAATAAACAGGTATGAGTTGTAATGATCTACAACCAAGTATTTGCATGTCCCAATTGCCGAATAAGGAAAAAAATTCCAAACTTTAAACCAAAATCGGTTTATTCGATATCATGACATAAACCGATTCTGGGTAAAATCCCCAAATTTGGTTCGGGAATCGGTCTTTGTTCATCAACAATTAAACCGATTGTAGTAAATTTTTGGCGCGATGGGTACGTGAAGAGAATCGGTTTTTGTTGGTGTTGTGCATAATCCGATTCCTTGCCTATAATAATCACGTAGAATACACAAAGTTGAAATTCGGTTTATTTTCGTGAATATGCAATCCGATTTAGGAGAAAAAAAGATCTAGTAGAAATGTGAACAACAATCGAATTATATTATGCGGTACGTGGACCGATTGTGTACTTTGAATATTTTGCCATTTCTTCAATCGGTCTTTATGATTGCACGTATAAACTGATTACCATAATCGGGTTAATCGACTGTAACGTATAAACCGATTTTGAAGATCAACCCAAAGCTGTATCTCTGTTGGGTCCTGATACCTCTGCCCACTATTTCACCGATTTGGAATGGAAATCCAGAAATGATGCAAAGCAATGGTTCATAGACAAGGGGATAGAGATCAAATGCGCGTTAGTTTTAGGACGTCGCTCAAGTCAAGATCGTTTGGAACTTATTTGTGAGAAAGGTGGAAATCAAGAAAGTCACTGGGCAAAGGACAGATTGTACGTGAAGAAGACGAAAAGGAAATATATTACTAAATCAAAGAAGTATGGTTGCCCGTTTAAGATTATAGTTAATACACGCAAGAAACCCGATGGTAGTAAGTTATACAAGCTCTATAAAGTGTTGAATGGTTGTCATAATCGTGATGATCCGGAATCTCTTATTGGACACGTGGTCGTTTGTGGGTTGAAACCACATCAATGGGAAACAGTGAGGTCGATGAAAGCGTGTAAACCAAGTGACATCCTTAGGAAGATTAAGTAGGAGGATAAGGATAACTTGTCTACTTTGAGGCAAGTATACACGGCAAGAGCAGCCTTTAGGAGGATTTCATGGGATGGTAGAGCGGTTATGGAACAATCTCAATGGTTAGCCGATAAACACGGATACACAATGAGGAAGCAAGTATTGGAAGGAAAAGTGACTCGTATTTTCTTGGAGCATCCGGAGATGATCAAGTTGGCACAATGCTTCTATCAGTTTTTTTTAATAGATTGTACGTACAATACCAACAAGTACAACATGTTGTTGTTGAACATTGCTTTCCATACTTCCGACAAGCAAACTTTCACGGTAGCATGAGGG
The DNA here is from genome assembly GCA_023529315.1 of Papaver bracteatum. Lineage (NCBI taxonomy): Eukaryota > Viridiplantae > Streptophyta > Magnoliopsida > Ranunculales > Papaveraceae > Papaver > Papaver bracteatum. The sequence goes on from JAJJWX010003985.1 coordinate 1,467,474, forward strand.
TTTATGGATCGGGAGAATGATGTGAGTTTTACTTGGATGCTAGAGACCTTGAAGGAGATATACCGTGGCGATCAAACTCCGAGGATCATAGTAACGGATAAGGACCAAGCACTAATAAATGTCATTGGAGTGGTTTTTCCGGATGCTAAGCATTTTCTTTGCACATGGCACATACAATGCAATATTAGAAGTAATTGTAAGGGTCATATCCAAAATCCAAAGCCACAAAAGGTACCGCTCGTGAAAAAGCCGAAGATGAGCGTCTTCGAAAACTAACTCCCGAACAAAGAGAGGAGGACAAGAAGAAAATAAAATCGGAGTATGAAGCGAATGGGTTACTATGGAAGGCTTTTCAACATCATTGGGATTTAATGGTACACTCAATGTCCGTGCCCATGTTTGATTGCCACTTGGAGAGTTTTATTGGGCTATGGAAGAAAGATTACGAGAAATGTGTGGTTTATTGCTTAAAGGAATTGTTGGATCTATACAAAGAAAAATTTGTGTATGCTTACACGTACCAACACATACATTACAAGAATGAGGCGACAAGTATCGCAGAGGGATCTCATGGACGTTTGAAAAGCTTGCTCCGAGGGAGCCAAAACACCGTGGTTACATTACAAGAAGTCATCCATGAATATACCAAGGCCGATATCATTAAGATAACCACTCAAATGGAAGAGAGTAGGATGAAAATCATCACAAGATACAAGGAACATAGTCGGTTGATTACAAATTTAAATTATAGGGTATCTCATTGGGCGATTATTTTTATGATGAAGGATTACAAATATTATGTGGAAAAGGAGATGGGGAGAAGAAGAATTGAATGTAAATGTAAATGTATGACGATAACGGCCTTCGGATTTCCGTGTCGTCACATGATCGCGAAGTACCAACAAGGAATTCCTTTTGAAATCATTGATCCGTTTTGGAAGCAACTTACTTTCAAACCACCCCCAACCGAAGATCCACTTAAAGCCTTTGTGGACACGGATATTGGAAGAGAAATCATCGAGAAATTCGATAAAAAGGATGGCTTGGAAGAAAAGTTATGTTGTACGACTTAAAACTAGACGCGAACCCCCAAATGGTACCGGTCGGAGAACCAACGGTGCTACCGCCGACTGGTAGACCACCTTCCAACATGGATAGGAAGGAAGAAAGGTACTAGTTTAAGGTTGCAATGACAACCGGAAAAAACCCGTTATTGAGTCATAAAAGAATCCTTTGTCGACATGAGAAGGAAGACGCTAAATATGAAGATGCTAAGGTTCCAAAGAAAAGTGGTCTACCAAAGAAGGGAGGAAGCGGGGAAAGTAGCACACAAGAGAAGAAAAATGTTTCAAATGTTCCTTCACAAATAGAGAATGAAGAGGCACTGGCTAAGAGGAAAAGGGGTCGACCGAAGAAGGGAGAAAGCGGGACACGCCCTCCTTCACAACATGAGGATCCAATCGCTCCTTCACAAGAGAGTCAAAGGACAAACAATCTATTTGTTCCTTCTCAAGAGAGTCAAGCGAGTACAAGACGAATATCAAGGTTACGTGCATGGAAGGGGGAAGCAAGACAAAAGGGTTCTATGGTGAATATAAGGGATGCTCTTGGTGATGGAAGCACGCCTAGGGATGAACGAGGTAGACCCTATCGAACTTGTTACACCATATTCGAGGAGTATTACTCGAAACTTCCCGAAATCATCAAGACCTATGTGTTATCCACCGACGACGTGGATGTAGATGGGAATTATTGTTATCACGTTGCGTTGGAACAAATACGCCATATAAGTTTGGCGGACGATGAGAACCTAACCCAATGTCAATACTTTAGAAAGATTATGGCCTTGCGCCTACAAGAAGACAAGGAATTTTACATATCGATAATGAAGGAAGGAAAAACAAGACAAGACAAAGAAGAGATTTTTGTAAAAATGGTGGCTAGAGTACAAGGGCCAAAGGGGAATGGACCAATTACCCAAGAGCATTGGATGCAGATGCCTCTATGTGGACATCTCTTGGCGGAAACGTGGAGTTACGTTGTTCATCTATTTGGTAAGGGATCATGTTATACATATGCACCAAAATACACCATTTGGGATGAATCGCTTAAGGATCGGAGAATTTTTTTATTCAACCATAACAAGATACATTATATCGGTCTTAGAGTACGTGATGATTGTCCATTACCACCGGTAGATGGGTTTCATGAGGTCACGGAGGAGTGGCTAAAAAAATACGATGCCAACATGAGGCGATGGGAGGAATTGATCATGCCTGATCAATTCGATGGTCTCCATTTGTTGGAATGAGTATTTTCCTTATGTTAAAAACTTGATCTATCGGATGCTTATATTTTGTCGCTTTCTTATGGAATGAGTATCTTAATGAATGAAAGTGGTTTTCTTTTTTTCGGGTAACTAGGACTCATGAATTTTGCTTCAGAATCGGACTTCAAATACGTTTATGAAGTCCGATTCTGAAGGTATTTTGCTGCAGCTTTTTCAGAATCGGTTTATATGTACTACAATGTAATCCGATTGATCATACAGAGATTTTAAATTACAAAATCGGATTACATATGCTGCAAAATCCATCCAGAATCGGTTTATGTGTGTACTAATGTAATCCGATTATAGTTGATGTTCATCAAATCCACCCAGAATCGGGTAATGTAGGTTCACATTAAAAACCGATTAAAGACATAATCGGGTTACTATGGGGCACATATACACCGATTCTGGATGGATTTTCAGAAACTTGATGAGTGGATTTTAAAGATTTTGAGGTAAATCATTGTAGAGTATCCCTTACAAGGAAAGGTTTAAAGGGATTCAACTCAACACTTGAATTGTGTGTTTTTTGTTTTAATTTTGATGAAAAATAAATTGAGTTTTAATTGTTGTTTGTGATTGATTAGGATTTAGTTTTAATTTTGATGAAAAAAAGTTGGAGTTTTGATTAATAATTTTGGTATTTGTTAATTAAGTTTTAATTTTGTATTTGTATTTGAGTTAGAATAATTAAGGTTTCTTTAAGGTTCATTTAGTAATTTTATAATTTTTGGGACATCCCTTATCATTTTCTGTTGAGGGAGACAGAAATCTATAAGCCCCAATTAAGTTGGCTAGGCCTCAATTAAGTTGGCTAGTTTATCATCTATTCTTCGAATGAAATTAAACGGAGAAGCGAGTTTGATAAATACAACTGTTCCATATACATTTGACTAGGTATCAGTATATAGTATCGTTCTAATTTTTATTGTATATGTTTGAAAAATAGAGAGAAGAAAAGATAGTGATTGGTTATGATAAAAAAGAAAGAAAAAGGACATGAAAACAGAATACTCTCTGTTTTTATAAGGTGTAAAAGAAAGAGAGAGTGATGACAAATGTTGGACTGGTCACCTTTTCGGTTGCTAAAGAATGATTTTTTGTTGCTGAGTTGCTGAATCGTGGTATTGTGTGCATGTACCAAAGATTCATGATTAATTTGCATAGAGTTTCACCGAATTCCTAAAGAGAGAGGAACGATTGTGGTTTCATATATTTTCTTTCATTGCATAAGGCATACAATGTCCTCATGGGAAACACTAGAAGATGTTTTTATTTGCAAAATAAATAAATAATTTTTTTTTTCTCTTTTTCCTTTTTGATAAGGTGCAAACACGCAAACGAAACTAAATTACTCTAACATTCCGAGCCTCAGCTCTTCCTAAACTATCACCAAACAAAAAACGTTGGATGTCCACCAGAGGATTTGCAATCCAAACCCATTTAAAGTGTTTGTTGCTGCTCCTTTTTCCAAACAATCTGCCACCGTATTAGCTTCTCCATGTCTCTGTTGAAACTTCACACTCTCAAAATCCCTCAACTTGTCTTTAATGTCTGCTACTAAGCCACTTAAGTACCAAGGCGCCAAAATCTCTTCCTCGCATAGCTGGATTGTGAACATGGAATCGCTTTCGACCACTAATTTTTAAAAATTCCCAACTCTGCAGCCAAGTTGAGACCACACCTCAGCTGTGTTGCTATCATTTCTAAAAATGTGCTTGGCAAAGCATCCTCTGAACTGTCCATCATCATTGCGTATAACTCCTCCAATATCTGCAAGATTAAGATGATTAGAAGCTCCATCACAATTCAATTTACAATATCCATTTTCTGGAAACTCTCAACTGAAGAAATAAATATATCAGGTTAATCTTGGATAAATCCAAACATGTCACAACCTAAACCAAGATAAATAAATAAATATATCTGGTTGAACTTGAATAAATCCAAGCACGTCACAACCTAAACCAGGATAAAACAAGTTTCATCTAATACGTTCCAATAAAAAAAATATGTCAATATCAGGATGTGTCTGGTTTCATCGTATATATTTTGACATAGAAGCATATTTCATATTTTAATGTTGATTTAGTTTTGTGTTGAAAGTGATATTATAATGTATGTTTTACTAGAAATAACTCGTGCCGTAACGGCACGACATGAGACGAGATAATTTTTGATCATAATGATTCTAATAATTAGTATACACTATCATAAGACTTACTGACTCGTGAAATTTTGTAGCTCTGAATATCTTAGATATTTTTCATCCAAATATATAATTATAAATTCTGTCACACTTCCAACTGATTTTTTGATAAAAATCCAGGTAAATTGTCTTATTTTGGCCTTAAATATCATTTTTTTACGATCCCCAAAGATTGGAGGTTTTAGTGAGACCATTATGCAGAATCTTTATCCAATGAGTAATAAATGCAATTACATCCTTCCAAAAATTATTTTTAGATCGCAAGGACTATCGTCATGTTTTCATTATCCATATGATCTGGTGATTCCATTCCGGTATTTTTGGTCTAATGAAAATAAGTTAAAAGTGAGTTGTAAACCTTGATAGCACAGTGCATGTCCTCAATTTTTTCCTCAACTATGATGGCCCTTTTTGTAATATTTCTTGGTGTAAAAAGATATCACCGGGAGGACACAAAATCTAAATCAACGATGAACTGGGTGAGCTCGATAATTGTACCTTAGCAGAAAGATGCCCGCTTAATATTTTTACTCATCGTTCTTAAAATTAAGATTAAACACGTCAAAAACGCTACTTTATGTGCTTACATTTGTAAGTCTAAACTGTTGCTCGCGCCATTCATATCTCACCTTTCACGGCAAAGAGTCTCAATTTAAAGAGGAAGCAGAGTTTGATTAAACTATTCATGATATCAATGAATGAATAATATTTGATCTCCCCGTAAAAATTCAAGCCACTATGATTGTCAATCATGTTTATATGAACGAAAACATAGTCATGATCTGGATCAAGAATGCTCAAATGTTCCTAAGAATGCTACATTTGTTATGGATGAAAACATGGTTCATTTTTCAGGGGAACATGAAGATGCAACTATTAAGATAATGAAAATTATCAGAGTTATTCTTTGTATTTAAAAAAAAAAAAAACAACCTTAAATTGTTTGTTCTTTGAGTTTTACACATTGCAACCCCAAATGCTCTAATGTTACTTGTGTTTTGCATGTTGATGAAAGCCGTCTTATGGGAGCGCTAAAATTAAAATAAGGCCTCTAATTTAAGAGTACATTTTTAGTTAGTCATTTTATGGATATGTATTTCACTTTTATGATTATTCCCTTTACAACCTAAGTAAATTCTCATTGCTCTTTCTCATGAGTATAATGAAAATTATTCTTTGTATTTTTAAAAAGAGGATAAAATTCTTTGTTGTTTGGGTTTTACATATTGTAACTGCCAATATTCAGTGTTCTTTGTATTTTGCAGGTTGATGAAGGTTTGGATAATCTGATTTTCTTAAAGATATGGTGCAAGTGTGCTTTTACACATTTTGATTGCCTTAATTAGTCTTATTCCATAGAACTCATTGCTTTTAGGGAGTTAAATCTAATTGTGCTTTTACACTTTAGGTTGCTTTCTAGGAAGAAGTCACATATGCATCTTTTAATGTGGTTGTGATGAAATCAGGGAATTAGCGGAATATTCTTGCGATCAAAATATTCTTGGACTTTTAGTAAATGAGAGATTAAAATCCCAATTCTAGTCATTGTTGAGAATTCGACTTTGTGAATGAAACTATCCCGTGACCAATACTTTCTCCTTATTGATTATTTTATTACTTTATTGCTTTCAATTTATTTTTATTGTTTTGAAAACTCAACCCCCCCCCCTTTGGTTACTAAGAAACTAAAATTTGCATAACAACATTAGACTCTCTGTGGATATGAACTCTTTCTTATCGCATACTACTTTTATTTTAGTGAAGTAAGAAAGTGAAATTATATTTGACCGGCTGACAACCGACTAGATTTTGGCACCGCTGCCGGGGAGGCAAACGGCTTGTTATTAAATTTTTAGTTTCTTTTTACAATTTTTTCTTTTATCTTTGCTTTTTGTTTCTTGTCTTGATTCTTACTTGTTTGCGAGAATTGTTTTCAGGTAACTAATCTCTGGATTCTAAGGATTGGAATTATCCAATTAAGGTGCGGGATTGCTACTCGAAGAGGCACAATACTCCAACCAAGTCAAGACATACCGGAAGAGCAAGAGTTTGAAGTGGAAGAAGAATTACAACTAGAAGGAGACCAAGAGGTTCCATTTGTAGAAGAACCACTAGTTGAAGAAGAAGAAGCAATGGATGACGTAAGTCGTACACTCAAGGATTTGGCTTATCATAGGCTTGATGCACAACGATGGTGTATTCAAACCAACTCAACCTTTGAGATCAAGCCTGGATTGATTAGAGAGTTTCCGAAGTTTCATGGTATGGCGAATGAAGACCCAAACAAGCATCTTATGAAGTTCCATACCATTGTTAAAGCCATGCTTCCATCGGAGACTGAAGCCGATGGTGCAATGTCAAAAGTTTTTCCATTTTCTATAGTGGATAGCACTAAGGATTGATTGTATTGTTTGCAATCCAGAAGTGTCACTACATGGAACGGATTGAAGAAACTCTTTCTAGAAAGGTATTTTCATGCGTCAAAGGCTACTCAAATTTGCAAAGAGATTTTTGGAATAAAGCAACATGCGGGAGAATCTTTGTATGAATGTTGAGAGCGATACAAGAGATTGGTGGAAAGCTGTCCTCACCATCAATTCAGCAACGCTATGATAATACAATACTTCTACGAAGGTCTTCAATCAAGTGATAGATATCTTCTTGATGCAGCGGGTGGTGGTGCACTAGTGAACAAGATGGTGGCCCAAGCTGCCGAGTTGATTGAAAGCATGGCTGCAAACTCGCAAAAATTCTACACAAGAGGTGAACCAATGGTTAGGGGAGTGCATGAAGTTAGTGATTCATCATCATCACACCGTGATCAAAGGATGGACAATATGGAGTACATGATGCAAAAGATGGCTACGATTATATTACCTTCGTATGGTGAAAAGTTGGAGCAAGCTAATGCGGTTTTTCCAAACCCACAAAGACGGTATGATCCTTATTCCAACACCTACAATCCGGGATGGAGAGATCATCCAAATTTCAGTTATGCCAACAAGCAAGGTGCGGTTCAACAACCTACCTTCAACCGTCCGAGTAGATTTCAACTGCAACAACAACAATTTCAACCTCAACAACAACAATTTCAACAACAACAACAATAATTTCAGCAACCACAACAACCGGTTCAAAACCAACGTTCCGATATCGATGCAAAGTTACAAACAATGATGCAAGGTATTTCTACCATGTTCAAGGAAAGCCAACAAAAAACCAAGAGTGCGATTAAGGATTTGCAGACACAAATGGGTTCCATGGAAATTGATATCAACAAGTAGAAAGCACAAAATAATGGTAGACTCCCTTCTCAACCCATTAACCCAAAAGAGGGTGTCAATGTTATTACGTTGAGAAGTGGTACACAACTTGAGCAACCCAAAGTTGCTGATTTGGGTGAAGAGGAAGCTCCAAAGGAGCCGGTTTTAGAAGAAAAGAGGGATGAAATTCCCCAAACATCCGAGGTACCTATTCCTAACTCTAAAACTCTTATTCCTACTTATGTTCCTCCTATACCTTTTCCTCGCAGATTTGCAAGTTCTAAGAATGCGGAACTAGAAAAGGAGATTTTAGAAGTTCTTAAGAAGATTCATGTGAACATACCACTCATTGATGCTATCAAGCAAGTTCCCAAGTATGCAAAAGTGTTGAAGGACTTGTTTACCAACAAGCAAAGGCTTAAAGGCAATGGAGTGCTAAGTGTGGGGGAGAATGCTTCGGCAATCTTACAACACAAACTCCCACTGAAATGCAAGGATTCCGGTAGCTTTGATATTCCCGTCACAATTGGTAACACCACTTTTAACAAAACAATGTTAGATTTAGGTGCATCCGTTAATGTTATGCCAGCATCTATGTATAATTCTCTTAATCTAGGCCCTTTGAAAAAGGATGAAATTGTGTTGCAATTATCCGATCGCTCTAATGTTTACCCAGTGGGTATTGTTGAGGATGTTCTTGTGAAGGTTAATCAACTTGTATTTCCATCTGACTTTTGTGTGTTAGAGATGGATGAAGGTTCACCGGTCTGGTCTCTTCCATTTCTACTTGGGCGTCCCTTCATGAAAACGGATAAGACCATTATTGATGTGGACAAGGGAACGTTGACTATGGAGTTTGACGGAGAAATAATACGTTTTAATATTTTCGAGACGATGAGATATCCTAGTGATATCCACTCTTGTTTCTCCGTTGATTTTATGGATGAATTGGCGGAAAGAGTGTTTGAATTGAATGGTGATGATGCTTTGGAAACTGTTTTAACTACTTCCATGGATGATGGTGTAGAGTGTGGTAACGAAGTCAAGGAAGCCCTTGGTGATCTTAACTCACTACAAGGATGTCCGGAAACTCATAATATCTCTTTTATTTCTTTACCATTCATTGATGAAAAGATTTTACCTTCTATTGTTAAATCTCCAAAGTTGGAATTGAAACCTTTTCCAAGTCACTTAAAGTACTTGTACTTGGGTGACAATGAAGAGTTACCTGTGATTGTTTCTAACGATCTTAGTGAATTACAGGAGCAAAAACTTCTAAGGGTGCTAAGGAAGCACAAGACGGCCATAGGATGGACAATCGATGATATCAAGGGTATAAGCCCTGCCGTTTGTATGCATAAGATTCGTTTGGAGGACGATGCAAAGCCTACAAGGGAAGCGCAACGTCGTTTGAACCCTCCCATGATGGAAGTTGTGAAAAAGGAGATACTCAAGCTTTTGGAAGTGGGTGTTATCTACCCAATATCCGATAGCAAGTGGGTGAGCCCGGTACAAGTCATACCAAAGAAATCAGGTGTAACGGTGGTAGAGAATGATGAGAACGAACTTGTCCCAACTCGTGTGCAAACCGGTTGGAGGGTTTGTATTGATTATAGAAAGTTGAATGCCACTACTAGGAAGGATCATTTTTCTTTACCTTTTATTGATCAAATGCTTGAACGTTTAGATGGACATGCTTATTATTTATTCCTTGATGGTTATTCAGGGTACAATTAGATTGTGATAGCACCGGAGGACCAAGACAAACCCACTTTCACTTGTCCGTTCGGTACTTTTGCTTATAGAAGGATGCATTTTGGCTTGTGCAATGCTCCATCTACCTTTCAAAGGTGTATGGTAAGTATTTTTTCCGAGTATGTTGAGAACAACATTGAAGTGTTTATGGATGACTTTAGTGTTTTTGGTGATTCATTTGACCTTTGTTTGAACAACTTGTCATTAATCCTTGAATGATGTGTTGAAACAAACCTTGTGCTGAATTGGGAGAAGTGCCATTTCATGGTATCTCATGGCATAGTTTTAGGCCATATAATATCTTCTAAAGGCTTGGAGGTTGATAAATCTAAGATAGACCTTATTCGTGCTCTAACCCCTCCCACTACGGTGAGGGAGATACGCTCTTTTCTTGGACATGCAGGTTTTTATCGTAGATTTATCAAGGATTTTTCCAAGATAGCATCACCACTTTGCAATTTATTGGAAAAAGATGTGGTTTTTAACTTTGATGAAAAGTGTATGGCGTCATTCAATCATTTGAAAGAACTTTTGATTTCATCCCCTATCATTAAACCACCGGATTTGAGCAAGCCTTTTGAGATCATGTGTGATGCAAGTGACTATGCGGTTGGTGCGGTGCTTGGGCAGCGTGTGGGGAAGATACCTCATGCTATTTATTATGCTTCTAGAACGTTAAATGAAGCCCAACAAAACTACACAACCACTGAAAAAGAGTTTTTAGCTATTGTATTTGCATTGGAGAAATTTCGCTCTTATCTAATTGGTACAAAAGTTGTTGTCTTTTCTGACCATGCAGCTCTTAGGTACTTGCTATTGAAGAAATAAGCGAAACCAAGGCTCATACGATTGATTTTACTCTTGCAAGAGTTTGATATTGAAATCAAAGATAAGAAAGGAATTGAGAACACCGTTGCGGATCACTTGAGCCATCTTGCTTTGGACAAGGAAGCTATCCCAATGCGTGAAAGTTTCCCGGATGAGCAACTATTCTCAATTGCCTTTGGAGAACCATGGTATGCTGATATTGTGAATTACTTGGTGACTAAACAAATCCCAAAGAATTTGTCTCGTGCTGAGAGGGACAAACTTAAGAGGTTAGAAAACCAATATATATGGGATAATCCATACTTATGGAAACATGGCAGCGACCAAGTAATAAGAATGTGCGTTCCCGAATCTGAGTTTAATTCTATCTTGTCATTTTGTCACTCTTATGCTTACGGAGGACATTTTGGAAGTAAGAGAACTGCTCACAAAGTTCTTGAAAGCGGTTTTTATTGGCCAACCTTGTTTAAGGATGCACATATATTTTGCACAACTTGTGATAGGTGCCAAAGAACAGGCAATCTAGGTGCCCGAAATCAAATGCCACAAACTTTTATTCAATTTATTGAAGTTTTTGATGTATGGGGTATTGAATGGGTCCTTTTGTCAACTCTCATGGGAATTTTTACATCTTACTTGCTGTTGATTATGTATCTAAATGGGTGGAATCTAAGGCCACCCCTACTAATGATTCCAAGGTTGTTTTAGATTTTGTGCAAGCTAACATTTTTGCAAGGTTTGGAATTCCAAGAGCCATAATTAGCGATGGGGGTTCTCACTTCAAAAACAGGATTTTGCAAAGATTGTTGAAGAAGTACAATGTGTCGCACAAGGTTGCAACACCTTATCATCCTCAAACTAATGGACTAGCCGAGGTTTCCAACCGGGAGGTGAAATCCATTCTACAAAAGACGGTGAATCCAACAAGGAAAGATTGGAGCATGCGACTAAATGATGCTTTGTGGGCTTACAGAACCGCATACAAGACACCTATTGGGATGTCCCCCTTTAGGCTTGTGTATGGTAAACCTTGTCACTTACCCGTGGAGATTGAGCATAAAGCATTTTGGGCTATTAATCAATGCAATATGGAGATGGATGGGGCTGGAAAGCAAAGGAAGCTATAACTCCAAGATATAGAAGAGCTTCGCAATGATGCATTTGAAAGCTCTCGCATTTACAAGGAGAAACGAAGGCCTTTCATGATACTATGATTTCTAGAAAACAATTTTGTGTTGGGCAGAAAGTGCTTTTGTTTAATTCTCGCTTGCATTTATTTCCGGGTAAATTAAGTTCACGCTGGATCGGACCTTTTATTGTTACTAATGTGTTTTCTCATGGTGCAGTAGAAATTCGTAGCATAGATATAGGCAAGGAACTTAAAGTTAATGGGCACCGGTTGAAACCATATTATGAGAATTTCACTTCCGAAGTGGTGGAAGGAGCTAATTTTGTGGATGCACTCCCTCTGGAGGAGTTATAGAAATCAAGGAGATAGTCGGGCTGACGATTTTAAACCAAGCGCTTAGTGGGAGGCAATCCACCGGTTTTTTATCTTTACCTTTGTCTTTTTATTTTTATTATTAAGCATTTTATCTTTATTTTCTTTGTTTTTGCATATCATTTGCGAAATTTCCCACCTTGAACTTTCCTTGGACGATTCAATTTTACATTGAGGACAATGTAAAGTTTAAGTGTGGGGGAGCATTTATATGTTTGTATAGTTTGTTTTATGCTTTTAAAAAAAATCAGAAAAATAGAAAAACCAAGAAAAAATTGTGTTTTTTGAACTCCGAAATCTAGAAACTTGTGCCTTTAGGATGACACCATTAGTGGATGGAACCATTTTGATTGAAGGAGTTGAGGAACCGATTAACTAAAAGGGACAAACATAGCTCAGAAATCACAAATAATATGATAGTTGTTACCATATATCGGAATATCACCATATCACATTCTATTTTTATTCTTCCATTTTTATCTATTGTTATCTAAGTGCTTTGGTGGGTCACTAAACATCGACTTGTTATTACTGCTAGGATGAAATAGAGTGATTGAGTTGCTAGAAAAAGAAAAAAATAAAAAAAACGACCAATTAGACCAAACAGAATAAAAAGACACTTGGATAGCAGTATGTGTGAAACGTTGTCCCTGTCTCCGTCGCCTAAACAAGCGTGGAATGCAGGATCCAAGGCAACTATCACATACTTTCTGACAAGAAGCATGCACTTTGATCCAAAAGATCTAATCATTCTGTCTAAAAAAGAAAAAAATATTATTATTGTGTTAAATAAAGTCGACTCCTGGTTCCCTTGTATATGCCAGTAAGTTGATCTAGAATTAAGATTGTTGACCGCTGGTATTTTTATTTTTATTTTTTTAATTTTTCTATAATCAAATATGAGTTCTACGCGGTTTTAATATTTAATTGTCCACTTTATTTTTTTGGTGGGACATTATTTATTTATTTTTAATTAGTGTGGAGCTAATTTTGAGGGATATAAATGCATAGAGCCATAATGGAAGAAGGTTACAAGTCTTACATTTGTTAGATGTAAATGGCTAGGATAATACTGAGATGGTCGGATAATCCATTTGTCTCTGAAAATGTTATCCGTCCATCGGTGGCTCAAAACCCCTTCTGTTTTGTATTATAGATTTTTGTTATTATTAAAGGCATGTGCTACTAATGAGCTATTTGTGACGGTTGGAAATATTGATAATTGCGGTGGTTGTGCTACCTTTTTTATTTTATTTATATGGAATGGGTGTAGTTTAATTTTCGTCTAAGTCAGGATGCATCTAATTTCTTCCTAACTACTTTTTCTAATAGGTTTTTTTATCTTAGTTCAAACCAGGATGCAGCGTCCAGTTTCATCCTAATTAGTTTTTTTGAGAAAAAAAACTCTCAAATTTACTACCAGTAATGGATCCTATTTTTTTTTAGATCTTTTACTATCATCCTAATAATGCATCTTATTTAAAAAAAATCGGATATATATTTTGGAAAATACGGATAGTTTTGCGCCTTGCATTTAAATTAGAAAGAGTATAGGATAAATAAAAGAAAAACATAAAAGTGAGAGACAAAGTTTTTGTGTCCATTTCACCCATGCACAATATTTGAAACCTATTATAGGGGCTCCAAGCTTTTGGTTTTGAGGGCTCTTATAGATTCAAGTGCCCCAAATGTGAATAAGGAGATATTTAACCTATAATAAAAAAATAAAATATTCTTAAATAATTAACCTAAATCCAAAAACTAAACCTAACCTAATCCTCTTCTTTTCCTCCATCGTCTCTTCTTCTTCATCCTTCTTTTTGGTTGTTCTTCAACGAAGATTCTCCGTAACTTCAATTAGGTAATTTACTTCATCGATATTCTCCTCACCTAATTACTTCAATTAGGCAAGAATAAAAAACCCACCATTTTTTGTTGATTTTGATCGCATAAACAGGTAGGATTTGATCAAATTAGGGATTTTAAAACAATTTCAATTACATATGGTTGGGAAATATTGGTAAATCAATTATACGGTTGAGAAAATATGAACTCCCAACCGTATTTTAATATGAGTTTTTTTTTTACGGTTGGGAGTTCCAACCATATATGGTAGTTACGGTTGGAAAAATATAAATTCCCCACCGTATTTTAACCTGAGTTTTTTTTTTACGGTTGGGAGTCTCAACCGTATATGGTAGTTACGGTTGGGAGTCTTCAACTTTCCCAACCGTATGTTAAATTTAAAAAAATAAAAAAGTATTAGATTTTGATTTTGATTTTCAAACCCTAACTATAAACTAGAACACCGCTGCCACGGTGGGGAAGGCTGACCGAAAATAATAATAATTTCCATCGGTAGGCATATACTACCTTCGTTTCAGGAAAACGATATTTCATAGTTTCATTGTGCCTAATAATAGGCCAAATTGATAAAGTGATCACTTTTCCTGAAACAGAGGAAAATTGAAAAGGTGAAAGTATCTATTTTCCTGAAACGGAGTGAAATATCACTTTTCCTGAAACGGAAAAGTAATCGATACATAAACCAAAATATGGCTGCATAATATGTTATGCATCCTTTGTGATGGTTTGCATAATGGCTATGCATTGAGTTTTCGAAAACTATGCCTGAAATGAAAGTATCACTTTTCATGAAACGGAAGGAGTACATCGTTTTATTAGTTGCAAAGGAAAATTAGTTTAATGCATCAACCAAAATATGGCTACATAAAGTATTATGTATCCTTTGTGGTGGTTTGCATAATGGATATACATATAATTTTCTAAAATTGTGCCTAAAATGATAAATACCACTGAAATACGGTGAATTATTAATTATAAATTAGAGAAAATAAAATAGTTACCAATCATCCATGCATGAATAGCTTCCTCATTGCCTTGGTTGTGGGAGAATTATATCATCATCATGTTGGAAACACGCTCAAAAATCATTTTTATTGCTCAAAGGGTGTTTACAAAGATGAAAATGGGAGAAATAAAATGAAAACCGGGTTTGTAACAGTTATATTTGTTACAAACCGAGATGTTACAAAGAAGGATACAAATATAGCGTCACTGTCACTGTAGCTATACGACCCTTGCCTCTGTGTCGTTATCACTGTTGATAAACGAATGTCTTTGGTGGTCTTTTGTTCTTCGTGTTATTCAGTTATGCAGCAGCACAAAGGTATTTTCTGAAGCTCTGATTATCGCTCTGTTATGCTCTAAACTCTCCCAAACTCTCTGTAACCCTTGTATGCATCCCCTACTCCTCTTTTATACTCAACAAGACAAAGAAATCACGCGTAATAACTCCAGATAATCTTCATAACTCCGGCAGTAAAGAAAATATATTTTCTTTCCTTTTTGGTCTCTTGCAGTATCTGCAGCAGTCAATTATGTGCATACTATCCATGTTTAACTTCTTCACGCTTCTCCTGTGACCAGAATCCACCCAAACACGTGCATCACACGTTTAGACTCGCTGTAATCCCTTGACTATCTCCTCCCGTACCCGAACTCCCTGTTGTGTGGAAAATCCACTATTCAACCCACGTTTTTCGAGTCTGAAGGATTTAACAGTCTTGTGTGAGTGTAGTAGGCTGGAATGAGTTAATTGGAGTGATTGAATCTCGTCACAGCTCCTCCAAAATCAAAACAGCAACTCCGCAGTTTTCAAATATTTTTTTCCCGCCATTTTTGTTCTTCACGAAAAAGAAGAAGGTGTGCCCCTATCCAACATCATGGGTACCGAATAACCAGTGGGTTCCAAGAATGAATTTGGGCTATACATAGCCGTGGGTACCCCTTAGCAAAAGTGGGGATCCGTATAGCAAATGTCCTACGGGAGTGTTCCGAGCAACTTTTCGAGCCGAATTTTGCAACAATCTTTATTTCAAAAAAATACCTACAAACACACAAAATACCATAATAAGGACAAAAACGAGTACTAACAATACGAAACATTGAGGAAAAATTAGACACATAAATGCGTCTATCAAATACCCCAAACTTATTATTTGCTAGTCCTAGAGCAAAACTAATCTAGAAAATAAAATGACTTAGCACGTGCAGCAAGCCGTTAAACCGTAGGTGGCCCTAGCAGCGGAGTGTTGTCTCCGGAGGGTTTACCAAAGGTGTACCCACAAAACCTGTACTTCTAATTGGTCACAAGTATCCAAAAATCTATGAGGACATACAAATTCTCAACCTATCTCTAAGTGACTAGAATTCCAGAGAAATTAAAGGTGCCAGCTCTAAAGTTGACTGAGGAAAAGGGGAGACACATCCGCAACACTGCTAGATAAAGAGATATCCGCTACACAGCTAGATAAACATTGTAAGATGCATCCGCTGATTTACAGCTGGATAAGATTAGGAGAGTGATAGACACATTTTTGTGTCTGAATTGTCCTAAATATCTCTTTTGTTGGTGCTTGATTTTTGTACTTATTTTGGTGTTTTTATGTTTGTGTAGGTGTTTTTGGAGAAATACACTTGTGTGGAAAAAGTTGCTCAAAAAGTGATTTTTGGACCTCCGGAGAAAAGTACTAAAGGCACCTTCAATTTGGATAATGGGCATCCCAGGGCACCCCAGCTGATAAAGGCACCTGACTCTTGGATCGGGGCACTCCATATTCAACATTTCAAACTGGTTTTGGCGGGAATTTGTACTCATCGCCTGCATAATATTTTCAATCGAATTTGTCGAGGTTTTCTTGAGAGTTAGACTTGGATATGGATTGGGAATATCCTATTTTTGCAAGACAGGATTGATATGTATTTCAGAATCCAAAAAAAGGAAAGTTTCCACGTACTTTGGTCAAAACAGGGTCTCATACTTTCCCGTGTACAACAAACGCTGCTGTGTGTATGGAAAGAGCTCGAATCAATCCTCCCTGTGTTAGAAACATATTTGGAGCATGCAAGAGATAAAAAGGAGAGGTTTGACAACAACATGCGCGCGTGGAAGAGAAGAAAGGGTAAGAAATATTCCAGTATCTGCAAACAATTGAAAATAGGAATATATGGAGTTAATGCGGGATATTTGGTGCTGGTGAGGTATAAAAAGGTCTCTGGGATGTCTTAGAAGGGGGGTGGAGAGTTTGGGTACGCTGCAGAGCTAAGAACAAAGCTGCAGAAAATTCTTTTCTTCTGCTGCATGAGGAGGAAGAACGAAGAACATTGACGCAAGAAAACAGTCGCATAGCTACAGTGTCTGTGACACTTTATCCATATCGTTTTCTGTAACAGTTCTTTGTAACAATTATAAGTGTGACAAACCCGGTTTTATTCTTTTTTCTCCAATTTGTAAACACTTTTGAGCCATGAATAAATACTTGAAGTGTGTTTTCGACATGATGAGCTAAACTCCAACACTGGGACGACGGAGGAAGACGAATTTCATACATGGGTAAAATAATTTAATTCTTTTTAAGACTTTTGCGTTAATTTTAATAGAAATATGATTTGAATTAATTGGTTGTCATTTAATTTGATGAGGTATGCTTAGGTTAAATGTTTTGATACATCATGCTTAGGATTTACAACCAATCTTTTGAGAATCTACCTGGTCAAAATCAGAGTCCATGTTAATTTTAATGAGCTTTAATTGTTGAGAATAAATAAATTGAACCTTATGTTATGAATTCGACAAAATCCTAGTCCCAGTTACTCTCTTCATCCTGTGACAATATTTGTATATATTTTTATTTTATTTTATTTTAGTTTATTAAATCCTAAAATCAATTTCAAGATGTCCGAGTGAACGACAACCCTTACTACCACTTTCTACAACATTATTGAGATTACATCAGAGAGAGAAAAAGATGAGAGGGACATCTGCTACACAACTGGACTAATTACGTGTGATGAGTTAAACCAGTGATAGAAAGATCTTGTGCCAAATTGAAAGCGGACTAATAAAGTAACCAAATGTATCTTTCTTCGACTCTCTCATAGTGCTCAGTAGAAACAACGTCTTCTTCGGCTTCAACTGTTGATGATAAACTCTTGAACCTCGTAGAACCTTGACAATTAACTCTTCTCTTAGATTCCTCACTTGAAACTTCCTTATAGATTTCTACTTCCCTATGGCCTTATTGAACAAGACAAAAATTTGCATGGCCATCACAGAAGGAATTTAACACTTGGATCTTCGCAACTTGTAATGTCTTAGTATCATGAACTTCAACAACTTATATCGTTTGATTTTTCTTGCTCTTATAACTTCTTGTAACCCTTGATTTTGAATTCTGATTTTCTATTGTTGCTTCTAAACCTTAAACGTCTTCCACTTTTTTCATAGATTTTGATGTCTCTCCGTTTGTTGATGATTATGAAAAGTTTCTACTGAGATAGAGTTGTAATCCAGTAACTAAGACTACATTGTGAGGTTGCTTTGTCTTTCTGGCATTTCCTGACCTACTTTCCTTTCCATCATGGATTGTTAGGCCCATCTCGGTTACCCTCTAAACGGAAAAAGTTCTCTCCTGAATTTCAAGGATCTCAATGTCTTTTTCTCTAATGTCTCAATAGGTTTTTATCTCTAGCATTCCAATTTCTATCTTTTCGGTGAGAAACAGTTTGTAAACTTAGCTAACCGGATACCATGTGACGCTAGAAGTTTCAAAAGTGCAACTAAAAAGTTCTTCCCAAACCCCAAACTTAAATCTAACATTGTCCTCAATGTTTCTAATGAAAGAGCAATACCAAAAGTAAAATAACACGAGGAGAAGTTGGAAAGATAGTACCTGGGGTGAAGAGAGAGAAAATCAAAACTAATATACAACATACAACTTCCTCGATGGTCAATCAAGAGTAAACAGGGTCCTCCAGAGGGACCTCCTCAACATTACCTGTAGGAAATGGCTCTAAAAAGGGTTTCAATCTATGACCGTTAACCTTCGAAGAATTACTACCATCCGGTGTCTCAATTTCAACAGCTCCATGAGGAAAAACAGTGCGAACAATAAAAGGACCCGTCCACCGAGAACGTAACTTCCCAGGGAAAATATGTAAGCGGATATCATACAGAAGAACTTTTTGACCCGGAGAAAATGACTTCCGCAAAATATTTTTATCATGCACAAGTTTCATTTTGTTCTTATACTCCTTCGCACTATCATAAGCATCTATATGAATCTCATCCAACTCATTGAGCTGGAGTTTCCTATGGGGTCCTGCCTTGTCAAGTGAAAAATTTAGCTGCTTAACAACCCAATAAGCTATATCTTCTAACTCAACAGGTAAATGACATGCCTTGCCATAAAAAAGCCGATAAGGAGACATTCCAATGGGTGTTTTAAAGGCAGTACGATAAGCACATAAGGCATCAGTAATCCTAGACGTCCAGTCTTTCTGATTAGGATTAACTATTTTCTATAATATACGTTTTATCTCCCTATTGGAAACCTCTACCTGACCACTAGTCTGTGGATGATACGGGGTGGATACCTTATGTGTAATACCATATTTCTTCATCAAAAACTTAAAAGGTCCATTACAAAAGTGCGACCCTCCATCACTAATTATAGCTCGCGGTGTACCAAAACGTGTAAGTATATTATCTTTCAAGAACTCAATCACAACCATATGGTCATTGGTTTTACACGCAACTGCCTCAATACACTTAGAGACATAGTCTACGGCGACAAGGATGTATAGGTTACCAAAAGAATTAGGAAACGGACCCATAAAGTCAATACCCTACACATCAAAGACCTCAACAATTATAATCGGGTTCAAGGGCATCATGTTCCTACGGGAAATGGTTCCTAATTTCTGGCAACGTTCACAAGTAACACAGTAACTATGGAAGTATTTAAAAAACGAAGGCCAATAGAATCCACACTGCAATATCTTAGCAGCAGTTTTCTTAGCACTAAAGTGACCCCCACAAGAATGATCATGACAAAAGGAAATAATACTGGACTGGTTACTCTCAGGTATACATCTCCTAATAATCTGGTCTAGACAATACTTAAACAAATAAGGATCATCCTAAAAGAAGTGCTTAACCTCGGCTAAAAACCTATAACGCTCTTGTTTACCCCAATGTTGGGGCATTCGACCAGTAACAAGATAGTTCACTATATTCGCATACCAAGGTAATTGGGTGACAAAGAAAAGTTGTTCATCGGGAAAACTATCCCTTATAGGAAGGGAATCATCATCGGAATTAACAACTAGCCTAGACAAGTGGTATGCTACTACATTTTCGGAACCCTTTTTGTCTATAATGTCAGGAGAAAACTCTTGCAACAAAAGGATCCACCTAATCAATCTAGGTTTCGTATCCTTCTTAGACAAAAGATACTTCAAAGCAGCATGATCAGTATATATGACGATATAAGAACCTAAGAGATAGGGTCTAAACTTGTCTAAGGCAAACAGAATGGCTAACAGTTCCTTCTCGGTAGTGGTATAGTTCAACTGGGCATCATTCAGAGTTTTGCTAGCATAGTAAATCACATGAAGTAATTTATTTTCTCGCTTCCCTAGCACAACACCAATAGCATAATCTGAAGCATCACATATGATCTAAAAGGGTAGGTTCCAGTTGGATTCCTGGACTATGGGGGCGGTAGTGAGCAAAGTCTTAAGCTTCTTAAAAGCCTCTAAACAAGCATCATCAAAGACAAACTTAACATCTTTTGCAAGTAAATTGCAAAGAGGTATAGAAATCAAGCTAAAATCCTTAATGAATCAACGATAAAAACCTGCATGCCCTAAGAATGACCTAATATCTTTTACGATTTTTGGGACTGGTAAAGTTTTAATAAGGTCAACTTTGGCTCTATCTACCTCTATACCCTTCCAAGATAAGATATGCCCTAGAACGATTCCTGAACGAACCATGAAATGACATTTCTCCCAATTAAGCACTAAATTCTTTTCCTTACACCTAGTCAAAACTAATGACAAATGATGCAAGCACTCATCGAAAGACGAACCAAACACTGAAAAATCATTCATAAAGACCTCTAAGAACCGTTCTACCATGTCAGAAAATATGCTCAACATATAACGCTGAAAGGTCGCATGGGCATTACATAGCCCGAAAGGCATGCGTCTATACGCAAAGGTACCAAAGGGACATGTAAAAGTGGTTTTCTCTTGGTCTTCTGGGGCAATAGGAACCTGATTATAACCGTATAATCCATCTAAAAAGAAAAAATGGCTATGTCCAGCTAATCTTTCTAGCATTTGGTCGATGAAGGGAAGGGGAAAGTGGTCCTTCCTAGTGACCTTGTTCAATTTTCTATAGTCAATACAGACACGCCAACCCGTGGTCATTCGGTTTGGGATTAACTCATTGTTATCATTCTGGACTACAGTAATACCATATTTATTGGGAATAACCTGAACGGGGCTGACCCACTTACTGTCTGAAATAGGGTAGATAATGCATGCATCTAAAAACTTAAGAACCTCGGTTCGAACTACTTCTTTCATATTAGGGTTTAGTCGACGTTGCATCTCCCTAGAAGGTTTGTTATGCTCTAAAATCTCCCAAACTTTCTGTAACCCTTGTATGCATCCCCTAATCCTCTTTTATACTCAACAAGACAAAGAAATCACGCGTAATAACTCCAGATAATATTTATAACTCCGGCAGTAAAGAAAATATATTTTCTTTCCTTTTTAGTCTCTTGCACGTATCTGCAGCAGTCAATTACGTGCATACTATCCATGTTTAACTTCTTCACGCTTCTCATATGACCAGAATCCACCAAAATACGTGTGTCACACGTTTAGACTCGCTGTAATCCCTTGACTATCTCCTCCCGTACCCGAACTCCATGTTGTGTGGAAAATCCACGTATTCAACCCACGTTTTCCGAGTCTGAAGGATTTACCAGTCCTGTGTGAGTGTAATAGGCTGGAATGAGTTTATTGGAGTGATTGAATCTCGTCACAGCTCCTCCAAATTCGAAACAGCAACTCCGCAGTTTTTAAATAATTTTTTCCCGCCATTTTTGTTCTTCAAGAGAAAGAAGAAGGTGTGCCCCTATCCAACATCCTGGGTGCCGAATAACTAGTGGGTGCCAAGAATGAATTTGGGATATACATATCCGTGGGTGCCTCTTTGAAAAAGTGGGGATCCGTATAGCAAATGTCCCCCGAAGGTGTTCCGAGCAACTTTTTGAGCCGAATTTTCCAACAATCTTTATTTCCAAAAAATACCTACAAACACACAACACACCATAATAAGGAAAAAAACGAGTACTAACAATACGAAACATTGAGGACAAATTAAACACATAAATGCGTCTATCACTAGCCTACTCCAAATTAACTTTGGTCTGGACTGTAGTTGAACCCCAACCAATCTCACACTGATCCAAGGTACAGTTATGCTCTTACGCCTCTGATCCCAGCAGGATACTGCGCACTTGATTCCCTTAGCTGATCTCACCCACAACCAAGAGTTGCTATGACCCAAAGTTGAAGACTATATCAAACAAATTTGTCTCACATAGAAAATTCTACATGTAATAGATAAATTCGTCTCCACGAATAAAACTATGAGTTTTGTTCCGTATTTTGATAAATCAAGGTGAACAGGAACCAACCGATAAAACTAGACTTATATTCCCGAAGAAAAGCTCAGTTTCATCAATCACCTCAGAATAAACTTAATCGACGCAACGAAGAAGATTATTGAGGAATCACAAACAATAAGACGAAGATGTTTGTGACTACTTTTATCTTGCCTATCGGAGATAGAAATCTCAAGCCAATTATTACAATTGTACTCGTACGATAGAAATATCAAGATGAGATCACACAACTACAATAAAAGTAGTATCGGCCTGGCTTCACAATCCCAATGAAATCTTTAAGTCGTTAACCTGGTTTTAGAAGAAGAAAACCAAAGGTTAAAGGAGAATCGACTCTAGATTTAGCAAACTAGTATCACACAGAATGTGTGGGGATTAGGTTTCCCAGTTGCTAGAGTTCTCCCTTATATAGTCTTTCAAATCAGGGTTTGCAATCAATGTTAGCTTAGTAACAAAGCATTGAATATTCACCGTTAGATGAAAACCTGATTAGATACAAGCTAATATCTCTCAAACGTTAGATCGAAAACTTAGCTTGTCATACACACTTGTACTTGATGTTTTGAGTTCGTGTAACCGTACCAAAATGTGTACAATGGTTGGTTCAATATTAGTCAACCAAATGGTTAGCCAAATGATAAATTTCATATCAACCATAACTAGTCCAAATGACTCAAATGAACTAGTTAGAGAATTGTTCAATTGCTATGAGATCTCAAGTACTACAAGAGACACAATTGAATAAAAAACAATGTGATTCACTCGAATCATTTCATGAACTATAAAGCTACGGTTTGCAAAAGCATTCCTTAGAAATTTCAGATAAGTTCACGAACAATGTTTTCAGACATAACCTCTTGAGTTCTCGGACTCAAGCTAACCGGTTGAAGTTAATAAACTCCAGCAGAATTTCTCGGGATGAGAACTTCGTCAGTTCGCAGACTGGGTTCGCGGACTGCACCTGAGCTTCAACTTCAGCAGATATTCTCGGGTTCGATAACTTATGCCAGTTCGTGGACTGGGTTTGCGGACTGAGTTGCTGCTCACGCTCCGATTCCACTTGATCAACAAAGTTCTAAAACTTCAGTTCAAGTGTTAAGGACTTATACATATATGTGTTGCCACAACAATGTTTATATCCCACAATGGTTATATAGTCTAAACTCTCATTTCAATCATTGAAACATTCTCAGAGGACGTCATATAGTTGTTATTCACGAACTAGTTTTCGTCAGAGCAATTTTTAAAGTGATCGAAACATAACATGACTTTCGTCACTAGGCAAAGATAAACTTGGCTAAAGAGAAATCTTTACCAACACCTATTTCGAGAAATAGATAAGCGAGATATACTCAGCTCGAAATGTCACATGTGCATATTCTTAGTCTATATAGTAAACCGACTTTTGTCTCAAGATAGGAGATAAAGTAGATAGACTTTTGAGTGATAGATAAGTTAAAGTCTTCGCATACCTTTTAGTCGATGAAAATCCATTGGTTCCTTGAGTAGTCCTTCGTCTTGTATGATGATCACCATGGAGTTCTTGAGCTCAAATACACTTTCTATCCTAGTCCGAGACCTTAGCTATAGTATTATAGAAATCAAGACTATATAGTTTTGATTACTAAGATTGACAAGCTTGAGATAACAACGCATGCGAGTTTGACCGAGCAGTGCTCTAACAATCTCCCCCTTTGTCAATTTTAGTGGCAAAACTATTAATACATATGGAATACAAAAATTATATATATAAACTTTGTAGCTCCTATTCCACATGTCTAATCTTCAACAATACTCGAAATCTTCGCCACTTCCAAGTAGTCCAATGATCCCAAAGGTTGTAAGTTTAGTATCATCGTTGTTGAAAATCCGTAGCTATAACAATGAGAAAAGCATTGGTTCTCAATCATTGTTATACAGTGTCATAATATTATTACACAGCGTCAAAGTACAATTGCATCACAACTTCAACAACAATACTATGGTGATACTTCACTCCCCCTTAGTCAATACTCCATCTCACATGGAAACCACTCCCCCTTACATAATTATCTGAAAACCATATGTATTTGTAGTGTGAACTACAATTAATTCTCCCCCTTTTTGTCAATAAAATTGTCAAAGGTACAAGAACGGGATCCTAATGAAATTTCCGTAAGAGACATTTCATGACCAAAGGTAAATGTTCTATCATATTGTTTAGATGCAATCATAAAGCCGAGGCTAAATGCATTCATCAAGGAGTTTATAAATATACAAGATATCCCCTAAAAATTCCACAGCCGCACTCCCCACAAATATTTGGAAATTAAGCGCAAGTTCAAAAGAACTCTCCCCCATAAGATGTCATTACCAAAGGAACAACAAGAGCAACCTTAATTTCAAGAGAAAAGACGGATTTCTTTAGACTCAACAACTGCATACAAGTATGAATTTGGAATCCAAAATATTCAATCATATTAACCAAAGCGAACCAAGATTAATTTGACTAAATATGCTCAACACAAGTAAACTTATGAAGACTTAATTCATCGATTAGATTATTCACAAGAGAACTGATAAATATTCTAATCGGATTACACAATTAAACTAATCACAAAGTAATCAATTCAATTGTACACACTCGACATGAGAAAAATCTATGGAGTGCTAACTAAATAATCACACAAGATGATTTATTTAGTTTATTTGGGCTCAACATAAGAGATTATGGAACCCCGACTAAGATTATCATAGGAAATGACAACCTTAACCGTACATGTACTCAATATGAGATAACTCATGTTATACAAACTAAATAACCACACAAGTTGATTAAATTAGTTCTTAATGCTCAACATATAGAATCTCATGGAACAACCAACCATGCCAATAATAAATCAACTTAGTTGTATCGTGCTCAACATGAGATACACAATGGAGCCTTCACGGTACTACATAATAATATGGAACAAAAGATCTATACCGTGGATAACAAACAAGGATCTATTCTATTTTTCCATCACAAAGTGACATAATAGACTTTATCCTTGAATCACAAAAGATTTTAACCTATATTACATCAATAATTGACAATATAAGCTTAACTTTTGTGTTTTGTAAAAAGTCCATTCATTCCTTTATCAATATTTGCATACCAATACCTGAACGACTTTACTTTTGAAAAAATATGGGACAAACAAGTTCACGGACGTAAACACACATATCCCATCAAAATATTGCAATAAAAAACCAAAACGATTAATACTGCAATCATCACCTTCCAAATAATTTAAACCAAAAAATCTAAAAACAAGAAGATGAAATCATTGGATATAGCTATGTGTAATCACAATCATTGCTATTCTAAAACACTAGTTATTCTTATAAATAAAACAGAAAACATAGAAGATTTACTAGACATGAAAACTCAGGTTACTAGAAATTGATCATGAGCTATAGTTCACGTTCGACAGCTTCACAGGTTTCAAGACCTGAGAGATTGTGATCCATATCATTAACTGCGTCTTCGGAGAAGATATCCTTATTGAGAAGTTCTTTAACATGTGACTTCATGAGACCAAGGTCAGCAATAACCTTTTTCAACTCATTTCTAACCATACCAAGATCCTTTATTGTATCAACAAGTTGCAGTTTCTCTTTCTCAAAGTATTTTAGAAAGTCATGAACCACTTTGGCAGACACCATATCCTCATTCTCAATATATTGATGTGAGTAGGCATAGAAGCATGAGGCATTAGGTGATCTATCTTCCACAAGAGTTATTTTCTTTCTTCCTTTTGATTCAAAACCAAAATCTTTCACAAGAAATCCCTTTGCAAAACACCCATCAAAGGATGAAGAAGAGGATATTCTTGATAATCCAGAAAAACCTAGAGTACGTGTATATGACATATGAACCTCAATAGGTTGGTTATTTAAAGGTTTTGTTTAGAAAAAAACAAAGGTTTTAGGGTTTCCAAGATGTAGACTCGAAAACGGTAACCCGTGTACACACAGTGCACCCCAAGAAAAGGACACAAGACAATTAAACAGGGAAAGAGAGAAAAAACTGAAAGACATTGCAAATACTTTTTAGGCAATATTGTCTGCTGTCACTAGTTTAGCTATAAAAGATAAGAGAATAGCTCAACTAGGAAAAACACAAATTTCCAAAGTATACCTGCCTTTTACACATCTTGATCAGCAGGTTTTTAATGAGCAAGTTCCTATCCCTGTGATTAATTAGCACAAGTATGAACTTTGAGTAATCTAAGGAATTGTGTCTATGATCAAGTCTCTTTTTCCTCCTGAATCGTGAGAAGGATTCCTTTTGATTTGAGAAATTATCATAAAACTTACTGTCATCAAAATAAGAGACATAGTTTGAGTTCTTACCAGAAGAGTCTTGACTTGAGGATGATGACACCCTGTAGACAATTTCTTTGTAACCTTGAATCATCTTTATCAGGTTATTCCTCACATCATCAACTTTTCTTCTTTCTTCTGGGATTTTCTTCAAATCATGGGAAGCTTTATTTTCAGAGAAAACAACTTGGTCTTTCTTTAAATGATTCTTGTCAAGACTTTTGTTCTGCTTCCTAATATTTGAGGAACTCATTGAACTGACCTTTATGGTAGCATACACAGGGTTCATATGAAAACCAATAGGTTTCGACATACGAATATCAGTCACACCTTTGAGAATTAATTCTAAGGTGCGTTGAAGTTGAACAAAAGAATTTTTATTCAACTTAGAGTTTCCCTTTCGTTTAGCAAAACCTTTTGCTACACAAAAGTGACACACTTTCTGATCACAAACGTGATTAGTCTTAACATTCTCATAGTGAGATTTCTTCCTTCCATGTAATGTGGAATTTCCTTGATCAGAGGGGACTGGCACAGTTTTCTTGCTTGGAAGGGACTCCGTTTTTTCTTCTAGAGTATTTTCTGTTGTAGCAGAAACAGTTGATGTATTCGACTTCCTAGAACATCCTTGAATAGAGAGTTTATTCAAGAGACGTTCTATTTCAAAAGCATCCTTTATGAGGCTTGCTTCAAGAGTTATACATGAAGAATAGTCTTCAGTATTTTCTTTGATTTTGCAGTATCTAATTACACCAAGAAGACCATTGACATGTTTATTTAACCGATTAAATCTAACAGCTTGGATTCTAATAAGATTTAGAATTAACTTACTCTCTTCAGCTATTTCCCGTTTATTTAGAGAAGTAAACTCTTTTGAAGGGCAATTGGAATGGTGCATGTCAATATCTGCCTATCTGATTTTAACACAATGTTCGTCTATACTTGAGATTGTAGAATCTTTTTCTTTAATAGACTTTGACATGACATATTCTTTATTTCCGGTGATGCGTTTATCAGAGATACTACTATTTTCCATAAAGTCAGATTGCTACAAACACAGACTTGTAAGGTCTTTAATGTGTTTGCCTTCTCTGATACCAATTGAAAATGCGGGGGTCTAACAATCTCACCCAATATTTCGATTAGTAATCTGTATGGACACCTCCGAGTTGTTTTCTAGAGAATTAACTAGGCAGTTAGACTCAATCAATAGAAAATACTCAAGGAGTTATTATCTCAATCTCTCGATTTTATTTACTCAAGCAAATATGATTCGCGAGTCTAATCAAAGAGAGATAACTTGGATGGTACCAAAGACTAATATCCAAGTGTCAATCTCTTTGAATCAACAACCAATAAGGTCGTATATTCTAATCGATTTAATAACGCACAACCTGTATTATTTCAATTATATAACAAAATATAATGCGGAATAGAAATAACACAGACACCAGAATTTTGTTAACGAGGAAACCACAAATGCAAAAAAACCCAGGGACCTAGTCCATATTAAACATACACTATATTAAGCCGCTACAGACACTAGCCTACTCCAAATTAACTTCGGTCTGGAATGTAGTTGAACCCCAACCAATCTCACACTGATCCAAGGTAAAGTTATGCTCCTACGCATCTGATCCCAGCAGGATACTGCGAACTTGATTCCCTTAGCTGATCTCACCCACAACCAAGAGTTGCCACTACCCAAAGTCGAAGACTTTAGCAAACAAATCTGTCTCACACAGAAAAGTCTACAGGTAATAGATAAATTCGTCTCCCACGAATAAACCTATGAATTTTGTTCCGTATTTTAATAAATCAAGGTGAACAGGAACCAATCAATAAAACCATACTTATATTCCCAAAGAACATCTCAGTTTCATCAATCACCTCATAATAAACTTAATCGACGCAACGAAGAAGATTATTGAGGAATCACAAACAATTAGACAAAGATGTTTGTGACTACTTTTATCTTGCCTATCGGAGATAGAAATCTCAATCCAATTATTACAATTGTACTCGTATGATAGAATTATCAAGATCAGATCACACAACTACAAGAAAAGTAGTATCAGTTTGGATTCACAATCCCAATGAAGTCTTTAAGTCGTTAACCTGGGTTTAGAAGAAGAAAACCAAAGGTTAAAGGAGAATTGACTCTAGCTTTAGCAAATTAGTATCACACAGAATATGTAGGGATTAGGTTTCCCAGTTGCTAGAGTTCTCCCTTATATAGTCTTTCAAATCAGAGTTTGCAATCAATGTTAGCTTAGTAACAAAGCATTCAATATTCACAGTTAGATGAAAACCTGATTAGAAACAAGCTAATATCTCTCAACCGTTAGATCGAAAACTTAGCTTGTCATACACACATGTACTTGACATTTTGAGTTCGTGTAACCGTACCCAAACATGTACAATGGTTGGTTCAATATTAGTCAACCAAATGGTTAGCCAGATGATAACTTTAATATCAACCATATTCTTGTTCACCATAACTAGTCCAAATGACTCAAATGAACTAGTTAGAGAGTTGTTCAATTGATATGAGATCTCAAGTACTACAAGAGACACAATTGAATCAAAAACGATGTGATTCACTCGAATCATTTCATGAACTATAAAGCCATGGTTTGTAAAATCATTCCTTAGAAATTTAAGATAAATTCACGAACAACGTTTTCAGACATAACCTCTTGAGTTCGCGGACTCAAGATAACAGGTTGAAGTTAATAAACTCCACCAGAACTTCTCGGGATGAGAACTTCCGTCAGTTCGCGGACTGCACATGAGCTTCAACTTCAGCAGATATTCTCGGGTTCGAGAACTTACGCCAGTTCGCGGACTGAGTTCGTAGACTGAGTTGCTGCTCACGTTCTGGTTCCACTTGATCAACAAAGTTCGCAAACTTCTGTTCAAGTGTTAATGACTTATACGTATTTGTTGCCACAACAATGTTTATATCCCACAATGGTTATATAGTCTAAACTCTCATTTCAATCATTGAAACATTCTCAGAGGACGTCATATAGTTGTTATTCACGGACTAGTTTTCGTCAGAGCAATTTCCAAAGTGATTGAAACATAACATGACTTTTGTCACTAGGCAAAGATGAATTTGGCTAAAGCGAAAGTTTTACCAACACCCATTTCGAGAAATAGATAAGCGAGATA
Organism: Papaver bracteatum; assembly: GCA_023529315.1. NCBI lineage: Eukaryota > Viridiplantae > Streptophyta > Magnoliopsida > Ranunculales > Papaveraceae > Papaver > Papaver bracteatum. Next base: position 1,497,454 of record JAJJWX010003985.1, read on the forward strand.
TACTCAGTGTAGAAATCGAGGGATCGCCTATGCACGGGTCGAGTTCCGGTCTATTCTATGTCCCCAGTGAAGTCGACACTGTAGAAATCGAGGGTTGCCTAGCACGGGTCGAGTGCCGGTCTATTTCCTTTGTCCATAATTGTTATGGGGCGAGTTCCATGTTCTCATCCGTTCGTGGATGTTTAATGTACAGGGTCTGCCAGAGATAATTTCTTACTAGTTTTTTAGTAAGAGGGCCAACTCTGCAGAGAGGAAAATAGATGTTTTGAAGTCGCCACCTGACTAAGGGGAGTCAGGACCCTTTTAACTAGTTTGAATTCTTTTGAGGAAAACAAAACCTAGTTATGACTTTCATGTTTATGGTCTGCTATTAGAGAGTCTGGGTAAGGAGATTCTAGTACGGGATGGGAAGGTGTTAGGCACCCATCAGCCGCCCAATCGTAGGATTGGCCTCTACTTCATGATTAAAAGGGGAAATGTTTATGATTTATTGAGAATAGATTTTTATGCATGAGCTATTTTAGAAAAGAGACATAGTTAGAAGTTGGGTGGAACTTCGACTATGGAGATGTGGTTTCTTTCTTTTATGATGGTTTTTCTTTTGTGATGGTTTGGGTGGAAACCTTGTTTTATAGTGGTTTTGGGTGGAAAACCTTGTTTTGTGGTGGTTTTGGATGGAAAACCTTATTTTTGTTGTGGTTTGGGTGGAAACCTTATTTTATGGTGGTTTTGGGTGGAAAACCTTGTTTTGTGGTGGTGGTCTTGGATGGAAAACCTTATTTTTGTTGTGGTTTGGGTGGAAACCTTGTTTTATGGTGGTTTTGGGTGGAAAACCTTGTTTTGTGGTGGTTTTGGATGGAAAACCTTATTTTTGTTGTGGTTTGGGTGGAAACCTTGTTTTGTGGCGGTTTTGGGTGGAAAACCTTGTTTTTGTTGTGGTTTGGGTGGAAACCTTCTTTTCTGGTGGTTTTGGGTGGAAAACCTTGTTTGGTGGTATAGGTGGAAACCTTGGTTTTATTGAGAAGAAATTTGAATGAAATTTCAAAATTAAACAATTAACCTGCAGATTAGCTCAATAAAAATAGGATTAATGCCAACCTTATTTTTTGACAATGGGTCTAATGTGGGAGGAATTAAGCTTTATATCCACACTTTGATTTATCCCACTTAGAAAATTAATAATAAAACATATTTTTTTTATGTAAGCAAGCGAGTAGTCGGTGTGTTACTACGAAATGGAATACCATTCCGTTCGTATGACTACATAATTTACCGAAGAGATAGGTAATTAATATACTTGAAATATAATATTTAAATTAGAAAGGATTCTTACGATGGTTGCTTGCTTCCCTTAAGTATCTTTGAAAGTAGTTAAAGTACTAGAAATTTAATGCTAATCTTTTAAAAACTTAAAGACAATACTTGATTTAATCTTCTTATTTTTGAGTTTTCTCAAAATGAACTATAAATGCACAAGACAAACGATAACTATTGTGTAGGAAGAAAATTTGATTTCTCTTTGATTAAATGACACAATACATGGAGACTTGAAATATGTGAGAAGAAATATTTTCTATTTGAGAAACAATAATTCTTCTTGGTTTGGGTGGAAACCTAGATTTTTGGGTTGTGGTTTGGGTAGAAACCTTGAGTTGTGGTGTGGTTTGGGTGGAAACCTTTGTTGTTGTGTGGTTTGGGTGGAAACCTTGTTAAAGTAAAGGAAGAAGTAAAGGAACAAGTATTGTTGTCTTTCCCTCCACTTTTCTGTCAGAAAATTGGTGTGTTGAGAGGATTGTTTTCGACCTCTATTTATAGGAATGAAACCCGACAGCCTTCCGTTAATCTCTCCGCATTCAAATGTCCTTCGCAAAGAAATTTTTTTCTTTCTTTTCAAACCATGTGGTTCCCACGTCCTTTTCCCTTATTTTCCTAATAAAACAAATGTGGGCCCTACTTGACCCCCTTTGTTTTCTTCTCCTTTCTCTTTTCCTAATAAAACAAGTGTGGGTCCCACTTGCATTTAAGAAAAAATCCCTTTTTTTCTTCTTTTCTTCCTCTTCCACCCGTATTCTCTTCAAAACAAATATATGTAAGTTCCACTTGAAGAAAACAATTACTAATTAAAGTCTTGGTGCGGATAAGGGGAGGGTGAAAAGTGGGCGCCCCTTATCGTCTTCTGAGTTCTCGTTTTGCTCGTAACTTTTGCATACGAACTCGAAACGACTCCATTCTTTCACCAGTGACTTTGTATTTTCCTCCTCTTCAGTGTGATATCAAGAGATCCCGGGCTCAAATGGATAATGAAACGGGTACAAGTGGGTAATGCTTGTGAGCTTGATTGGGTAAAGCTTGTGGGCTTGATTGGGTAAAGCTTGTGGGCTTTATTGGGTAAAGCTTGTGGGATTGATTGGGTAAAGCTTATGGGCTTGATGGAAAAGATATGAAAACCCAAATGGTTTCCACACAGAATTTCTCTTGTATTTGGCTTCGAAGCATAAGATTGATATTTACTGTGGAAGGTGCGAAATTGGGGTGTCAACAGTTGCCCCTCTTTGAGAGTAATCGCTCGCGGTTTACGAACAAAGCCATGAAAACCCAATCGCACCTGATTTTCAAAAGTTGGTTTTTGATGAGTTGATGAAGAAAGTCCTGACGTTGGCTGGGTTTGTTCCAGTTAAGCTTGTCAGTTCCCTGTTCTTGATGTTTTTGAACCTTTATGGTTGATTCATTTGGATAGCCCTTTGTTCGAGCCGATTGAATAGTTGAAAAGTTGATGAAGAAATTTTTGACGTTGGCCAGGTTTTTCCTAGTTGATCTTGTCAGTTCTGAAGTGCATTCTCAATGGCTTCCGTTCCACACTTTGTCTTGACATGACTTGCTTTTCTTTCACGAGACGATTCTGATAAAGTATATTTTTTTTTTAAAAACTTCTTGAGGAAGTAATTACCTTTTTTTTTTATTTATAAGATAGGGGAGAAAGACCTTTCTTTAAGTAAGAAACTCCTTTTATTTTCTTCAATATGTCGTCTAGGAGGATGGCTATCATTATTCCTGATCCTCCCACTTTGCCTACGCTGCGTAGAAGACGAAGAGTTGGGGTTTTAAACGATGTGGATGATGACATTTCTGCAAGAATCCGGGAAGACCCTGTAAGTTTCCTTGTTGATCGAAATTTTCTTCTTTGTTTTCCAAGTTTCCTTTCATTATTTCTCAACCACTGCTTTCTTTCATGGAATTACGCTTGGCGCGTATTCGCGGAGGACCATGGCATAGTAGAATGGTGGTGATGTTGAGACGATGCAAAGGTGTACGTGAGCTTGTACAACAGATCGGTTGGTACGACTTTGTTGAAGCTTTGGAACCGTTCCATGATGGTGAGAATGCTTTAATCGTGGCAGAAAGATGGTGGGGTGATACTAATTCATTTCACCTGCCACATTGTGAGTTAACCATCACTCCTCTGGATTTCTATATGATTACTGGCATCCGTGTGGGGGTAGGAGCTCCCGTCCCGGTGAGCGAAAACATGACAGAGGAGAATGTCCGAAACCTTTTGGGACCACATTATGGGGATATCTTCCCTAAAAATTGGTATGTCAGCTTAGCAGGCTTGAAGACGAGTTTCTCGGTCCCTGACCTGGATCTCACTGCTGACGATTCAAAATATGATGCTAAAGTTATTACTGTTACCAGAGCTTTCTTGATCTTTGTTGCGGGTCATACCTTCCTTGACTCTTCTGGTGGCTATATCAAATCTGGTTACTTGGCAGCATTTTCTGACCTTGAATTGGTGAATTTTTACGATTGGGGAAGTTGTGCGATGGCGCAACTTTACACCTATCTGTCTCGAGCAACACGCCTTATGTGGGTTCTGGCCCATCTTGAATGTGAGTACATTTTCCTTGCTTTAGGTTGAACGATTTTGGACCCCTTTTTTAACACCCATATTCTTTCTTTGTAACAGTATTGGTGTTACGAATATTTTCCTCTTAGTCGCCCTCCTTTTGATACAAGCTTCTCCAATAGTCAAACATTTCCTCGAATGGCTAGATGGAAAGGTGCACTTCGAAGGCACTCGACTGCATATACACGCCTTTGTTTGGAGGGGGCGACAGTTGAATCTGTAAGAAACCCTATATATATATTATTATTATTATTATTTTTTTATTATTAATATATATATACCTCCATTTTGATTGCAGATTTGTTGGGACCCTTGGAAGGATTATCTGATTCGGCGTGATCAAAGAGCCATTCATGCCATGTCGTCTAGCATGCTTCGGTACTTGTTACGTGGCCCGGATTACTGTGCTTGGTATCTTGGTGACCGATTTGGGAGACAAATTAGTCAACCAGACGCTACACCCCGTTTTCCTCCTCCCAACGTTACATGTTTTCCTTATGCATCGTTTAGTGATATGGACGAGATTTCACGTCAGCCGCAACGTTCCTATGAAGATTCCGTTGATCGGGGAATGAATTTTGAATCATATTGGAGATCGGTTTCTTTAGGTCCACCTCTTGCTATCCAATCTTGCCGAGAGAATCTTGTAGTGGATGATCCGGGTTTTTCCCCTCGTCCATTATTGATGGGATCTTCCAGCAATGCTTCTTCTCAACAAGTTCCACTAACGGGCTTCGGTCATCTTCTTCCAACATGGGATTTTCAAATACCTATCTTGGGGACTTCAAATGTGGTTCCAATTGCAGGTGGCCCCGTTGACCGTAAAGATATTATTGGTTTACCTCTCCCGGATGATATTCCTGAGGTACCGCTGTTACTCTGCTCTTCTTGACTTAATGACTTAATACTTTTTATTGACTCCTTTTTCGCTTCAGGCATCCAGACCTCTTCAAGAATACTTGCTCCGTTTGGTGGATAGCCGTGGCGCCCGATTGACATCGGTGGTGAATGAGATGTACGGTATCATGTTGAGATATGATGAAGTCAGTAGAGAATCCCTGGGGAGGCAGGCATGTATTGATACTCTTTCTGAAGAATTATCTACGCTTCGACTTCTTTACGAGGTAGACTGCATTTTTTTCTTTTGTTTATTTTTTTCTTATTTTTTCTTTTTTCTTTTCTTTTTTTCTTTTTTCTTTTTTTTCTTTTTTTTTTTCTTTTTTTCTTTTTTCTTTTCTCTTTTCTCTCTTTTTTTTTTTTTTTTTTTTGAACAGGGAAAAGGGGCTAGCGGATCGGATGAATGACCCTAATGGGTTGAAGAAGCCCAACGGAGTTCTTGGTTTTATTTCGGTTGCCGAATAGCGATTCGATGGAGCCTAATCCTTTGCTTTAAATTCCTCGCCTTCTTCTTCCTCGACCATCGGTTTCTCTTTCTTCCTCTTCTTTTTTCTTTTACGCAAATCGCCTCTTTCCTCCATCTTTTCATCAGACCCTTCTTGTATGTGCCGGATCTGGACCGTGATCTTTCTTTTCTTGATCACCGTCTTCATGTTCTTCTACTTTCTGCTTGTTTGGTTTATCGCCATAGTAATCATTTACTAGTGGAGTATGCGAGATGCAGTTTGAGCGGATGAAAGTAATGATAACTGAAGTGAGATTTTTGTGGAATCTCAGTATAGATCTGTATGAATCTTCTCTTTTCTGTGCTTTATGGTAGTGTATCTTGAGATCCAGATTAATGTTCAGCTCGAAGATGAAGATCTGATAATTTAGGGGAAGATGCAAGATCGTTCTATATGCAGTTTCAAAATACATACAAAGATAAATCCAGATTTCAAAGTTGAAATCGGATTTAGATTTAGATGTATTCTGACAAGTATGGATGATCTGCCTGTGATGAAGATGTCTAGATCTAGTGTGTTACATGGACACTTTTACCACTATTACACATTGGTTTCGATCAATGGGAAATGGTGAAGAAGTTGGATCTTGGTCTAGACTCAGATAAAATCACCAGCTTTCCTTATTTGTTTTTCATTTCTTCTTCTTTGGTTTGCCGTCAGATCATTTTTTCATTTCTTGTTGTTGTTCTTCTTTTTTCTTTTCTTTTGTTTGTTTCTTATTGTTGTTGCTTTTTTTTTTCTCTCGATCTGATCATGTATCCTTCAGATAAGGAAGAGTTCATGCTTTTCATTGTTGTAGACGAAGATTATGTAATTCCTTCATTTGTGAATGAAATATTTTCTTTCTGGTGGTGCTTTTGTTCTTTGGTTTGACTTGCACTGACTGTGCAGATCATTGACTCCGGTGGAGAAGCCTTAATTCAGATAACTCGTCGTTCACAAAAAGCTTAAAGCATGGTTAGAACATGATTAGGCTTAAAATAACACAAGAAACGTTTGCCTCAGTTGCCTATTTGGTACGTGTGCAAGGCACAGTATCATCCTAGGGATTTCATCATCAACATTTATTTTATTTTTATTTTTATTTTTTGAAAACAAAATAAAAAACTTAAAAGTTTACAAAACTGAAATTTTGATTTGGATAGTTTGTCTCAGCTGCCTATCTGGTTGCTCATAACACCATACCCAAATCCTAAGCTTTACATCATTGATAAACTCTCCGATTTTTTTTTTTTTTTTTTTTTTAAACAAATTTTAGCAATCTGTTTTTTTTTTTTTGAAAACAAGTTTTAGCAATCTGTTTTTTTTTTTTTTTTTTGAAAAACAAGTTCATAAAGTAAAGAACAATGATAAGTGCTTGACAAACCAGTTGTTCTTTTGAGGAGGTGCGGGATTGGTTATCTTTGGGATGTTTCCTTCGAGTAGGCATAATACCTCTTGAGTTGATCTGCATTCGTGGGCCTTGCATGTTCTTCTCCATCTAGGTCCATTAATTGTATTGCCATCCCCTGAAAATATTTTTGACAATGAATGGGCCTTCCTAATTTGGATTGAACTTGCCCCTTGGGTCGGTGTGCTTTACTGGACGGATCTCTTTGAGCACGAGATCTCCTTTGTCAAAGTTGCGTGGTTGCTCGTGTTTTTTGAAACTGCGCGCAACTTTTCCCTGGTATGGTTGGGGATGGTCGGATCTTTGCTTCACGAGAAATATTCTATGAACAAGTTGATGGTCATCGGCCATGTTGCAGATTGAACATGGTCGTTGGTTGCATACCATATTGTTGCTCTGCCAGTTAGGCTATAGCCGAAGTATTTCTTTAGATATCTCTCTTCGTTCATCTCCCATTTCTCCATGCATGAAAGATATGAGTTAAGGTGAAGAATTGGTGATTCCACGCCATCGTAGATCGGGAAATCATCCGCCTCAGAAGGTTGTTGCTCAACACTCGTAGAGTCCATGCATACTTGTGTAGTGCCTTCTTGTAATTGATCTGGCGTCATTGTGACTTCTTGCAACCTGGAGATTTCTACTTCTTGCATTTCTTCTCCTTTGCTATGGTTGTCGAAAAAATCCTCTTCATTGTCAGAGAGACTTAAAAAATCATTGAGTTGAGCTTCTAGGTTGGATAGAGATTTCTCAGATTTTTTCAACTTATCCTTATAAGATGTTACTTTCTTTATGGCGGAGTTGATGCGATACTTGAAACTCCTTTTCCGGTTGAGGAATTCATTTGTAACATCTTCTAAGTTGATAGCATGCTTTTCATGTTCAGGAAAGCTTGTGTCACCATGAAATTTTTTAGGAGCGTCATCATTGTTAAAAGACCTCTTCGTTCTTGAGGACTTGATTCATTTGAAGTACACTTTAACGGCCGCAATGGCATCTTTCTTCAGTAACACTTCTAGTTGTAGGAGCCATAAGCTTTAATGGTTCACAACCAATGATGGTACCTGAAATATGATCATTTCTCAAATAAATATTAGTAAAAAAAACATTTCCCTTTTAATCATTTTTCAAGTCGAATCTCTTATTTTTTCCCCAGCAGAGTCGCCACTGTAGAAATCGAGGGATCGCCTATGCACGGGTCGATTTCCGGTCTATTCTATGTCCCCAGTGAAGTCGACACTGTAGAAATCGAGGGTCTCCTAGCACGGGTCGAGTGCCGGTCTATTTCCTTTGTCCATAATTGTTATGGGGCGAGGTCCATGTTCTCATCCGTTCGTGGATGTTTAATGTACAGGGTCTGCCAGAGATAATTTCTTACTAGTTTTTTAGTAAGAGGGCCAACTCTGCAGAGAGGAAAATAGATGTTTTGAAGTCGCCACCTGACTAAGGGGAGTCAGGACCCTTTTAACTAGTTTGAATTCTTTTGAGGAAAACAAAACCTAGTTATGACTTTCATGTTTATGGTCTGCTATTAGAGAGTATGGGTAAGGAGATTCTAGTACGGGATGGGAAGGTGTTAGGCACCCATCAGCCGCCCAATCGTAGGATTGGCCTCTACTTCATGATTAAAAGGGGAAATGTTTATGATTTATTGAGAATAGATTTTTATGCATGAGCTATTTTAGAAAAGAGACATAGTTAGAAGTTGGGTGGAACTTCGACTATGGAGATGTGGTTTCTTTCTTTTATGATGGTTTTTCTTTTGTGATGGTTTGGGTGGAAACCTTGTTTTATAGTGGTTTTGGGTGGAAAACCTTGTTTTGTGGTGGTTTTGGATGGAAAACCTTATTTTTGTTGTGGTTTGGGTGGAAACCTTATTTTATGGTGGTTTTGGGTGGAAAACCTTGTTTTGTGGTGGTCTTGGATGGAAAACCTTATTTTTGTTGTGGTTTGGGTGGAAACCTTGTTTTATGGTGGTTTTGGGTGGAAAACCTTGTTTTGTGGTGGTTTTGGATGGAAAACCTTATTTTTGTTGTGGTTTGGGTGGAAACCTTGTTTTGTGGCGGTTTTGGGTGGAAAACCTTGTTTTTGTTGTGGTTTGGGTGGAAACCTTCTTTTCTGGTGGTTTTGGGTGGAAAACCTTGTTTGGTGGTTTAGGTGGAAACCTTGGTTTTATTGAGAAGAAATTTGAATGAAATTTCAAAATTAAACAATTAACCTGCAGATTAGCTCAATAAAAATAGGATTAATGCCAACCTTATTTTTTGACAATGGGTCTAATGTGGGAGGGAATTCCGCTTTATACCCACACTTTGATTTATCCCACTTAGAAAATTAATAATAAAACATATTTTTTTATGTAACGCAAACGATTAGTCGCGGTGTTACTACGAAATGGAATACCATTCCGTTCCCGTATGACTACATAATTTACCGAAGAGATAGGTAATTAATATACTTGAAATATAATATTTAAATTAGAAAGGATTCTTACGATAGTTGCTTGCTTCCCTTAAGTATGCTGAAAGTAGTTAAAGTACTAGCAATTTAATGCTAATCTTTTAAAAACTTAAAGACAATACTTGATTTAATCTTCTTATTTTTTTAGTTTTCTCAAAATGAACTATAAATGCACAAGACAACGATAACTATTGTGTAGGAAGAAAATTTGATTTCTCTTTGATTAAATGACACAATACATGGAGACTTGAAATATGTGAGAAGAAATATTTTCTATTTGAGAAACAATAATTCTTCTTGGTTTGGGTGGAAACCTATATTTTTGGGTTGTGGTTTGGGTAGAAACCTTGAGTTGTGGTGTGGTTTGGGTGGAAACCTTTGTTGTTGTGTGGTTTGGGTGGAAACCTTGTTAAAGTAAAGGAAGAAGTAAAGGAACAAGTATTGTTGTCTTTCCCTCCACTTTACGTCGAGAAAATTGGTGTGTTGAGAGGATTGTTTTCGACCTCTATTTATAGGAATGAAACCCGACAGCCTTCCGTTAATCTCTCCGCATTCAAATGTCCTTCGCAAAGATTTTTTTTTTTCTTTTCAAACCATGTGGTTCCCACGTCCTTTTCCCTTATTTTCCTAATAAAACAAATGTGGGCCCTACTTGACCCCCTTTGTTTTCTTCTCCTTTATCTTTTCCTAATAAAACAAGTGTGGGTCCCACTTGCATTTAAGAAAAAATCCCTTTTTTTATTCTTTTCTTCCTCTTCCACCCGTATTCTCTTCAAAACAAATATATGTAAGTTCCACTTGAAGAAAACAATTACTAATTAAAGTCTTGGTGCGGATAAGGGGAGGGTGAAAAGTGGGCGCCCCTTATCGTCTTCTGAGTTATCGTTTTGCTCGTAACTTTTGCATGCGAACTCGAAACGACTCCATTCTTTCACCAGTGACTTTGTATTTTCCTCCTCTTCAGTGTGATAGCAAGAGATCCCGGGCTCAAATGGATAATGAAACGGGTATGAGTGGGTAATGCTTGTGAGCTTGATTGGGTAAAGCTTGTGGGCTTGATTGGGTAAAGCTTGTGGGCTTTATTGGGTAAAGATTGTGGGCTTGATTGGGTAAAGCTTATGGGCTTGATGGAAAAGATATGAAAACCCAAATGGTTTCCACACAGAATTTCTCTTGTATTTGGCTTCGAAGCATAAGATTGATATTTACTGTGGAAGGTGCGAAATTGGGGTGTCAACACTCAGCTCAAAATGTCACATGTGTATATTCTTAGTCTATATAGTTGTTTATAGGTGAAAATAGCTTCTGCTGATTTCGGTAAATTCGGTAGGTGGGTGAGAAACTATTTTAAACCCTAAACAAATGTGCTGCACGTTGAGCACTTTTAGGTTCGAGAGATCAATCTGTATAAGTCCGGCCTAAACCAAGAAATGGTCGTTCCAGATTTGCTTCGGTCACAAAGAGGAGGAGAATGGGTTAGTTTTGGGGAGGGAAGCAAGGAGAGTGTGAGACCAGAATAGTTTATTCTGGAAGAGCAATTGGGTTTCTACAACTTGTTTTCAAAAAAGTACGAGAGCATATGAGGGGAGCTAGCAGGTAAGTATTCCGAGTGTTCTCTTGTCCGAATGAACTTGTTTTCGAATGGAAATAGATGAGACATTTTTATACAAGTTGTAGTAGAAACGTACTCTGGTCTCATTAAGGAGTGAGGAGTAAATGGGAGGAGGTGGTAACTGTATGCATGGATTTGATGTCTCATAAAGTGGCTAACGCATGAAATTGATTTTCATGAAACTATTAACCTTATGGAATTGATGTCCATAAAGTTTGTTAACTCACGTCTTTATGTCCCATGAACGTTTCCCACATAACTCCCATACTTACTAGGTGCCTCACCCTTATGACACTTCCTTATGAGGGGCGTAGTGTACGCCGCACGTTGTAGACCACCAAACCAATACGCAAAGAGAATCCCCCTGTTTGTGTTAATGTCTCGAATGTTTTTTGAAAACATGTAAAACGTTGTTGTGGCTTGGCAAGTCAATCTTGGAAAACTTGCTAGCCAGGTGACCTTCGACGGTCGAGATGTTACATCTTGAGAGGAGGGGAAACCATTGATCATTGCACGCCTTTGTTTTGGTAGCCGTGTAGTGAGGTCCAACAGGGTAGCATGGCTAGAGTATGTTTATACTTGGCGTGAGGGACCAAGGGTTTTCCACGAGGCATGGAGCGGCTAGCTTGGCTAGGTACGTGACCAAGCTAGGGATAAAGTTATGAGGAGACTTTATACGGCCAGGATTTTCTCCTGGGATTGAAGGGAAACCGTTGATGGGCGCCAGGCTTCAATTTGGTTTAGAATCCCTAATTGGTTCCCTCCACTAGAACCGCTACAGAATTCTAGTACGGACTCGGATTTTGATGGTCCGCCCCTCAAATCAACCAGAAAGGAATTTCCTATCTCCTATCCCGGGGATATTTAGGTTTTAAACTCGTTAGGGAGCGCAAAACAGGCTGAAAGTAAAACTCAGGAAGATTTCATGAGGGACGGCGGCATGGCCAGGATATCATGGCATACCTTGGTGTGGTTTGGAATATGGGGCCAAAGGTTTTCCATGGGTGCATGGCGTGGCTAGGGCCAAGGCATGGAGCGACTAGCTCAGGATAGGTGTGGTTGGCATGATTTTCCATTGGCACACGAGACGTGGCTAGCACGGCTAGGGCCATGACATGGTGCGATTGGCATGGCACAGCTAGCTTGGTCTAGGCGTGTCTGGCATGATTTGCCATTGGAACGCGGGGTGCGGATAGCATATCTAGGGACATGGCATGGTGCAATTGGTATGGCGCGGCTGGCATGATTTTCCATTGGCACGCGGGGTGCGGCTAGCATGGTTGGCATGCTTTTGCGTGGTAAGGTGTGGTTGGCATGATTTTCCATTAGCACACGAGATGTGGCTAGCATAGCTAGGGCCATGGAACGGTGCGATTGACATGGCGCGGCTAGCTTGGGCTAGGCGTGGCTGGCATGATTTGCCATTGGCACGCATGGTGCGTCTAGCATGATTTGGCGCGGTAGGGTGTGGCTGGAATGATTTGCCATTGGCACACGAGATGCGACTAGCATAGTGTAGTTGCAGGAATTCCTACACTACACCCTTGATAAGAATCTATAGAAATTGGATTATATTTGAAGATGAATAACATCACTTTTCTTATTCTAATTTTAGAATTATTTACAAAAGATATAAGAACTCAGAAGTACAAATTTCTTTCTAGAGTTTCTCTTTCCTTGAAACCTTATCAACTCTCCAAAAGAAATCATCATTTTCTGAACCTAACGAACCCTTTATATAGGGATTTACATAGTGGATGACAGCTAAGTTTTCCTCCTATTCTGATATCTCATCGCGATCGCTACAATGTTCTCTTTCACAAGAATGATGACCATCGCAGGATAAACATAATCTTCTTGTACCTCTTCCATTGTCAGCTTTTATGTCTTTCTTTTGGATATTCTATGACGCTCGTGAAACGCTGTTAAAGAGTCTTTTGTGACGCTCGCAAAAGTGTTGTTAATATCGCGGGAATAGCGTTGTAGCGATATACGGTCCTACATCTTGCCTCTTCTCATGTCTTTTTCTGCGATGAAGAGAAGATCATGAGAATTTTTAGAATGTCATAACTGCTTATCTTTTTAGACTTCTCTGTTTCTGTGTCCTTCGCCAGCAGTTTTCACGTATTATTTCTTCTAATAAATTTTTGACACGTCCTTTCTAACCGCTGCGATCTGACCACCCACGTCTTTTCTTTGCATTAATTGCCTTCATCTTTTTAGAGAAATTTCTTCTTCTATAAATACTTCTCTCATTCCTTTCTTTTTCTCTTTTACTTTCTTCTTCTTTCTCTCCATAACCTCTCTGCAAATTTACTGTTTTTCGCGAATTGCGCTTCTGTTACTGCTGTGATATCTTTCTTATCTTTCAGTCCTTTTCTTCATTCCCATACTTGAAAAATGGTTATCACTGGTGCTAAAAACTTGATTGCTTTTGGTGAGATGCAAGAAAAGCTCCAAAGCAAAGGTTTTACTCTGTCTAAAATTCCAAATCAGGATTCTAGATCTGAACTTTCTCTCAAATTATTTACTGATGATCAATGTTCTCGCGAGAAAATTATTGTATCGCTAGGACAACTTAAAGCCGGTCTTCCCATCCCCCTTTATGACCCAGATCTTCCGCTATTTTATCAAATAATTTCTGACAAAAGGTTTTCGCGAGCGATATATCAATTGGGTGGAGATTGTATCCGATTGCTGCTTGAATATGCCTCTTGCGGAGCTGGCAAAGGATCTCGCTACCTTGAAGATGCGAAGAATCCTCAATTTAAAGATGTCCCCATTGTTTCTGCGGATTATACTATGGACAACTTATTTGTAAATTATAGAATAGTCCCTATGAAAAGGGATAGCACTTGCTGGGGTGTTCATTTGAAAAAAGAAAAGGTCGCTGATGATAAAGCTCTTATGCTAGACATTGATTGGCATACAATTACTAGCCAAGGTCCTCGCCACTCTAGCGATGATAAGTGGTTCATTTATCCGTTAAGTCTTGAAGGTTCTTATATTTCTGGTTCTCGCGAATTACCCGCGAACCTTGCAGAATATCAACCTTGGGTCTTCAATTGGCCTAAAAAAACTAAAGAGGTACATTCTCTCCAAATTTTATATAATTATTATCTGTTATCTTTCTTCTGTTTTCATATTCTCGCTAAATGACTTCTATCTTTTCCATATTGATAGGATGAAACTCAGTTATAAATTTTTTAGGAAGCCCAACACTTTCTTAGCTCTTAAATCTTTCACGGATGAAGTAAGAAATATCTCTTCATAAATTTTAACAATATATTGTTGCCCCTATTTCTTATCTTCATCTGTGCTCGCAGGAAATTGAAGAACTAGCACCAATAAAACCCGTGAGAACTAAGGATAAGCCTTCAAAGGATAAATATATTGTTCCTCCTAAAGGAAAATCTTCTGCCCCTCGTGGTGGAGAATCTGGCGATCAGGATAAATCTATTGTTCCTTCCAATGGGAAACCTTCTGCCCCTCGCAATGAAGAATCTGCCGATTCTCCTTTGAAGAAAAGGAAAACCCGACCCTATTCTTCTTCAACTCCTCAACTCATTCCAGAAAACCCAAGTGTTGAATTTGATAAGGATAATAATGATGAAGATGATAGCAGATTCCCTTCTATAAAGAACTCTTCTTCATCTGATTCTTCAATGGCCCATTTATCTAGAATTTTTGGCGATATTTTCCACAGCATAACTTGTAATGACGAGGATGAAGTTATTAATAAGACATACCAAGCTCTTTCCAATGTCTGCGATGCTCCTATACTGGTGGACAATGATTCTCTCCAAGGAGTCTCACGATCGCTGACTCCCAGTCTCTTAAATTCTCTTGGTACCCTGGTATGCTTTATGTATTTACTCCATCACTAGATCTCAACTTATATTATTCTTTCACAGGTTGGAAGAGCTTCCTTTGATGTTGCTTCTGATTTAGATAAAAGACGCGCCAACTCTGAAAAGAAGGCTGCTAAATTTCGCGAAGAATAAACAGTTGGAGACTGAAGCTTCAGTTGATAAGAAAAAAATCTCTGATCTTGATAAAGCTAATCAGCAACTTTATGGTATGACTTACTTCCATTCTCTCTTAATTTTCCTTACTCTATCGCGGGTTATTCAAGCACCCACTTTCAACTTGCAAATATTTATGGTCTTACTGACGAGGCTACACTCTTTCAATCTTTACCTGAACCTGTAGATGATAATACTCTTCTTGCTCGCCTTAATAATTCTTTAAGTAATTTCTCAGATTATAAGATTAAATCCCTCTCCATAGATGAACTTAGATCCAAACTTAATCTCTTAAAAATTAAACACAGATTCAATTTAGGTTTGACCAACAAATATAAGCGCTTTTATCTTGATTCAAAGAAAGAAATAAATAGATTAAGAAAGAGGAATAGTGATCTTATTGACGAGAAAGATCTTGCTATTAAAAATGGTTCCAAGACTCTAGCCAATTTCCATAAAACTCTTCTTAACGTTCAAATGGAAAGAGACAAACTTGTCCGCGAGAATGAAGATCTTCTTGCGAGGGAAACTCAAGTTCGATATCGCCTCCTTATAAATAGCGATGATGAGTTTTCTTGGGCTACGAAGATTCTTGACAATGCCAGGAATAATTTAGGTGTAAATGTTATCCTTCAAGTTGAACAAGCGGATTTAATTAGGGATATGATTTCTGAAAGAGAAGGTTGTTAGCTATTCTTCCTCTTGCTAGTTTCCTGTTTTTATTATTCTTCTTTACAAAATTTCTAACTTGTTTTCATATTCTCGCAGGAGATGAAAAAGATATCTTGAAAGAATTGGGGAACTTGAAAATGAGAAGAATCAGCTCGAAAATACTCTTGTTGCTCGCAACAATAAATATTCACGATTGAAAGAGAAGTTTGACATTACTACCGCGAATTTCAATAGATCTCTCATTGTTGTTCGTAATGATTTTGTTAGATTGGTTTGCAATGATCATGGAATTTCCACTTCTATATATCCTGATCTTGCAAAGGAAGTCCCCGCAAAAATCCCAAATCTTGACATCTCTGACAGCGAGGCTGAGGATTCTGGCGAGGATGAAGATAATAATGATAATGACGAAGGAGAAAAGTCTGGTGGAGAAGAAGAATCTGATAAGAATGAAGATAGCGATGATGAAGTGGAGAAATCTAGCGATGAAGAGAAATCTAACAAAGAGGATGGCGATGGATCTAGCTAGTTCTTCTTCTTCCTTATATCTTCTTTGTATATTTATTTTCTTCTTTCTGTAACATTGTTGTAAGTTTCTCCAATTCTGTAAATTTCTTCTGCTTCTATCTGTATGAATTAGAAAACAATTCTCTTTATGCAAATTAATCAATCAATGTAATTATTATCTTTTAAATATCTATGCAAACCTATCATTTAATAATCTCTATGCAAATTTTTTTTTTATAATCGATGAATAATAACTTCATCGTTCTTATGCATTCCCATACTTGCCTCTAATATTCATCTGCAATATGAAAAAATTGAGTAGAGATTAGATACTAGTCTTTAAATAAAATTTGCCTCAATGTTGGCGATATTATCGCTAACAATAACTACGTAAAATCGCAATTCTTATAAAATCTGCGAGTATTATCGCAATAATCTTGTTGTCTTATTATGCCTTCCTAATTAAAGGTCTTACTATGCCACAATTTTTTCTTTTTGCGACAAAATCACATGACGTCTTTACACTTGCGTGTGTTGACCCATTGATCTTGCCTTATCTTTATTCTTTTGATTGTATTGCAACAATATGACAAGTCTAAGCTCCCTCGTGGGATCAAAGCCTTATGACATTGCCGTCTTGCGATGAAATCGCAGGACGTCTTTACACTTGCATGTAAAAACACATTAATCTCATCTTAACATTTCTCTTTTGTCTTGTTGCCTCTGTATAATTTACGTCACGCGACAATATGATAGGCCTAAATGTTCTTGCGATCATAAAGCCCCATGACATTGCCGTCTTAAGACACTTATCATCTCACTAATGGAGGGTGCCGCCCTTATCTTCCCCTGGTTTCCCCTTCAAGGAGGGCACATCGGCCATACAAGACTAGCTCCTCCCATCTAGATTTACCAACAACCAGTTGTTTTTGCAGCCTCTTGTCCTTTATGCCTATATGGATTATAGTTACAAGACTGCACCCTAAGTGGGGTTTTCTTCAGGAAAAATGCATTATAGCCAAGACTTACCAAGAATTGAAAGGGTGTTTCGTACGCCCCGGGCACTCTTGGCTCAATCGTGTACCTCGGCGCCTTGGTCATACATTACACTTATTGGAAGATATTCTCGGTCGTCCAACCAGGGTATAACCATATATAGTTGGAAATCCAAGATATCTCTCCCGGATAGGTTTTATTTAACCCCAAAATCTGCATGACTCAGGATCCAGCAGCGGTATAACCTTACCCCTGAATCATGTCAAGAGATACCCCCTCCTATGACACGCTATTAGGTCTTACATTTGCCTTTTGCAAAATTTTATTCGCGAACGAGGGTGCACGCCATAAAGGTTCGTCCCATTCTATTAATCTCTGCGAAATTCACTCGCGCTTCTCGCGAGTATTATAACTCTAATAAAAATTCACAACTTTGATCTTCTTTCTTTTTGTAAAATCTTGCAATTCTTTCAAGTAGAATACCCTGTTCAATTACATATTCTTCGAACAAATCATTCATTAAGTCTTCTAAAGTTCATCACTTTACCTCTCTACTTACTATTTTCTGCTACGTTTTTTTGTTGTTTCTTCATCTGCGAGACACTCGCCATAAACTTCTTCTTGTCTCTCTATTGTATCAATCATTAACCTTTCACATCTCTGTCGTTGTTTGATTTTGTTCTTCCAATTTCTATTCTTCTCAGCTCTTTCTTCGCAAGACTTCATATCAATTTCATAACATTTCTTGCTTTCTCCCCAATCTCATTTAATAACTCCAACACCTTTAGGATGAGGAAATTTAATACACTGGTGATAGGTAGATGCTACACCAAATATCCCATGTAGCCAGGGTCGTCCAATCAGAGCATTGTAAGGTGATTCGATGTCCACAACACATAATAAGATTTTTGAAGATATCCCTTTTAGTGGAATTCACATTTCAATCTCCCCTTTTGGTTTGTTAGATGTACCGTTAAATCCATAGATTTTATACGTTGATGGTATCAAATCTTCGTCTCTTCCACCCATAGTTCTGTAGGTATGATAGAATAAGATGTCGACTGAACTCCTGTGTCTATTAAGACTCTGTTGATGGCCCAAGAGTCTTCAGATTTACTGTCATTTTCTTCATCCTCTTCTTGCATTTGTTTTGGATTTATCTCTAATCGTACTACCAATGGGTTATCGTGCTGCTCGCCAAGCTCTGATACATCTTGCGCAGTGAAAGATAGAGTTTGTTTTTGCCACTCTTCTAATGGCGAGGCTCTCGCTATATTCATTATCTCTCTTCCATCTGTGTCTCTCGCGAAGACTCTGCTTAAAACATTATCATGGAAATCCTCCACCGTTCTGTATGAATGTACAATGGAATTACAAAACAAATTCTTTTCTTTATCCCCAATTTCTATCACAAATGTTTCTGCTCCTTTTACAGCATTCACTCTGCGAGTTTCTGGTGCTGGCGGTAATTGCTGAGGTTGTGGATGTCCTACTAGAAAGTGATTTAGCTTCCCCTGATCAATCATCCTCAAAATTATCCTCTTTACATTTCTACAATCATTTATTGAATGGCCATGAAAGTGATGGTAAGAACAAAATTCTTGACTTCGATTATTTGGATGTGGTTCTTTCCCCATGTTCCACGGCGATGGTATATTTTCCATCAAAATGATAGCTTCCCAAAAATTTTCTATGCTAGCATTGAGAAGTGGCATTTTAATTTCCTCCCATATTATCTTCTGGTTTCCTTTCCCTTTAAAGTTGTTCTGCCTTTGTCCACCATAAGTTTCTTGCGTTTGATCAAGTCTTTGAATCTTATTATTTCCACCGCGATTGTAGTAATTCTTTTCCCTTTCATACTCTTATTGATCTCGACTGCCCATCTCTACCAATTTTTGCTGGTTATCAATTACTACTTTCTCTTGTTGTGCCTGCAAGGTTCTCGCTACATTATTTATCATTTTAGGAAGTAATCTTCCATTTGCCGATAGCGAGCTGGTGTTCGCAATTGGGTATGATTCCATCTCATTTTGTTTCTCCTCCAAAGCAATGTATTCTTCTTGTAACTCTCGCAACTCTGTCATGGTGATTGTATTTTTGATTCTGAAAACTTGTATGTACAACAAGTTGGTCGCAAACATTGTATTAATGAAGGATACAATTAGGTATCTTTCATCTACTCTTCCATCCATCTCGCCGCACATTGATTTCCACCTTATGGTTAAGTGCTTCAGACTCTCGCCAACTCTCTGTTTTAACCCAAATACATCTTCAATACCCGGCCGTGATGAATTGTTGCTAATATAATCTCCTAGAAATGTAGCTTGTAAATGATCAAAAGAAGTTATGGTATTCTTTGGCAATCCCTCGAACCATTTTAATTCCTCGCCAGTTAAGCTAGACGCAAAATATTTTCATAGTACAACATCATGGTTTTCCCACTATAGCATACATCTAACATAAGCCTTGACGTGTTGAACATCACAAGTAGTCCCATCAAAGATGCTGGTTAATGCTGGTAAATTGCATTTTGGAGGTATTCCTCTTAATTGTACTTCTTGAGTAAATAGAGTTATTGCAGCTTCTTCAATGGCTTCATCGAGCTTCCTTCTACCTCCTTCTCTTCTATTATTTATCATTCCTCGTATTTCTGCTAATTCTCTCAATATTTGCTCATTTTCAGTTGAGTTTTTCTCCATTGGCCTTTTTAATGCAGCTTCCCTTCTTCTGCGATCTTGCATTTCTTGTCTTGCGAGATTTTGTGTGTCTTCTTCTTCATTGTCATCCCGTCTTTCTCTGCGATTTTTCTTTCACCCTCCTCTTGAAATCGCAGCTGTCTACTTTCTTCTCGGCGGATTTCTTCATTTCTCCTCATTTCTATTCGTTGTCTTTATAATCTCCTCTGTATCCTATCATACTCCTCCTGAATATTATCATTGTAGCGATTTTGTGTACGTCTCCTTTCTCAATTTTCATGATTATTTTGTCGTACTGCCTCTCGAAATTCTTGTTCTTCTACTTCTGCCCTTAATCTTTCTCTCTCGCAATCCAGGCGTGCTTGTTCGGCGTAATGTCTCTCAATTTCTTATTCAATTATTCTTTGATTCCTTTGATTCTCTCGCCCATGTAATATCCTCCTACCTTCTTCTAGATTTTATTCTTCATTTTGGTTGTTTCTTCCCTCCTGATTTCTATTGTTACGTCTATTATCCAATGCTTCGCCATGCGGATTATAGCGATCTCTAATTATCTCTTCTTCTCTATGACATTGTTCTCCATTTAAATTTTGCATTTCTTCTCTAATATTTCTCATAGGGGAATTTTGCCTTGATTCTTCTCTGAATGATCTTGAATTTGATCTAATAGTACTTCTTGATCTCCTTCTTTGTAACCTCAAATTCTCCATTCTTAGCTCATGATTTTGTCTTATTAAGTTCGCACGCTGTTCTGCCTCTAATCTTCTTTCTTCCTGTATTCTTTGTCTCAAATCATCTACTATTTCACCTCCTTCATGAATTAATCCTCCAACCATTTCTTGATTTCTTTCTCCTTCTTCTTCATTTCTTAATTGTCGATTTTCTGCTTCTTCTATCGAATCCGACCTCCAAGTATGCACACTCACTCTATCATAATACACATTCCAATCTTGTGTTTGTGCTTGTTGATTCGGCTGTTGAATTGAACTTTCTGCTTCATTTCTTATTCTATTTCTTCCTGATTTTATCCTTAAAGATTCTTCTAATTCACTTGTTCCCTCACCTGCAAGTATTTTACTTCTCCTCACAGTTGTCGATGGTTCGGATATATTTCTTCTTCTTCTAGCCATTTCTTCAACTCTAACAATTTCTTCAAATTTTCAAGTTGTAATTAGAGATTTCTTAGCTTGATTCTCCCTGTTTCTGGGCGCCAAAATATAGTTTCAGGAATTCCTACACTACACCCTTGATAAGAATATATAGAAATTGGATTATATTTGAAGATGAATAACAACACTTTTCTTATTCTAATTTTAGAATTCTTTACAAAAGATATAAGAACTCAGAAGTACAAATTTCTTTCTAGATTTTCTCTCTCCTCAAAACCTTATCAACTATCCAAAAGACATCATCATTTTCTGAACCTAACGAACCCTTTATATAGGGATTTACATAGTGGATGACAACTAAGTTTTCCTCATATTTCAGACCTATTCTGCGATCTCATCGCGATCGCTACAATGTTCTCTTTCGAAAAAATGATGACCATCGCAGGATAAACATAATCTTCTTGTACCTCTTCCATTGTCAGCTTTTATGTCTTTCTTTTGGATATTCTGTGACGCTCGCGAAACGTTGTTAAAGAGTCTTTTGTGACGCTCGCAAAAGAGTTGTTAATATCGCAGGAATAGCGTTGTAGCGATATTCTGGTCCTACACATAGCTAGGGCAATGGCACGGTGTGATTGGCATGGCGCGGGTAGCTTTGGCTAGGCGTGGCTGGCATGATTTTCCATTGGCACGTGGGGTGCGGCTAGCATGGTTGTAATGCTTTGGCGCGGTAGGGTGTGGCTGGCATGATTTTCCATTAGCACACGTGATGCGGCTAGCATAGCTAGGGCCATGGCACGGTGTGATTGGCATGGCGCGGCTAGCTTGGGCTAGGTGTGTCTGGCATGATTTTCCATCGTCACAAGGATGCGGATAGCATGGTTGCCATTATTTGGCGCGGTAGGGTGTGGATGGAATGATTTGCCATTGGCACACGAGATGCGGCTAGCATATCTAGGGCCATGGCACGGTGCGATTGGCATGGCGCGGCTAGCTTGGGCTAGGCGTGGCTGGCATTATTTTCCATTGGCACGCGGGGTGCGGCTAGCATGGTTGTCATGCTTTGGCGCGGTAGGGTGTGGATGGAATGATTTTCCTTTGGCACACGAGATCCAGCTATCATAGCTAGGGCCATGGCACTATGCGATTGGCATGGCGCTGCTAGCTTGGGCTAGGTGTGTCTGGCATGATTTTCCATCGGCACAAGGGTGCGGCTAGCATGGTTGGCATTCTTTGGCGCAGTTCGGGTGTGGCTGGCATGATTTTCCATTGGCACAAGAGATGTGGCTAGCATACATAGGGCCATGGCACGGTGCGATTGGCATGGCGCGGCTAGCTTGGGCTAGGTATGGATGGCATGATTTTCCATCGGCACACGGGGGAATTAGGGTTTGGTTTGTCGTAACCCTAATTTGAAAAATATACCCCGGTAATTATTAGAGACATATTAAAAGCTTTTATTAAATTCCCCTAGTAAATGCTTGTTTTAAATGTCTACTGGGGTTTAGAGTTTTACTATTTTAACCCTAAACTAAAAACCACCATTAACATTAACTCCTCTTCTTAGCTCGGAACATGTGCCTTGTTGCGGGGTAAGCATATGATGGTGACAGACAACGTAAATCATTGCGAAGATTTTGAGGAGATTCCGACTAACCTTTTAAGTGGTAGAGAGAGTTTTGTCTTTCCATGTTGGTAGTCACGGAAAGGAGGCGCTATCTTGGAGGGCGGAGCAGGTGGATGTCTTAGACCGAAATGTCCGAGAGGTGGCATGGCTTTGACCACGGAAATGGCATGGTGGAGCTTGCAATGGCGTCTAGGTGTGGTGGGGCCGTGGTGATGGAGCGAGGGCCAGGGCCGTGGCAAGGTGGGGCGCAGTTTGGACCATGGCAAGGCGAGTCGCGGTCTGGCACGGTGCGGCTTTAGCAGGGAGCCACGGAAATGGCGTGGTTGGTCCTGGGGCATGTGGATTGATCTTTGCGGGACCGGTTTCCTCTTTCCCTTCCTTGGATCAAAATTGGAAATCATTTCCTTGTTCGAACTCCCAAGTATCAATCCCGTAAAAAAATGGTCGGCCTCTCCCTTTGATTCACGCCTTTATTGTCTCTTCTCTGGATGCTTGGTAGTGGTGAAGTGGACGAGCAAAATAGGTACGTTTTCTAGTACTTCCTCTTTGGCTTGTTCTTGTGGGACTGATTTCCTTTATTCATGCGCGGCTTTAACATGGAATTATTTCCTTATTCAAAAATCTTTTTCTAGAGGTAGGTAGCATCTGCAATCCTTTCATCTGGTAGCTTTGAAAAAATCCCGGTATGATTGGGTGTCTTCAAGGCTAGGCTTTGGAACGCGAGGCGGAGCTGCTAGCATGGTCATGGCATGAAGGGGACCCATTAGCACTGACAGGCATGGAACGTTTGTGGGCCACTCTGTAAAGCACTTGGCAGGGCATGACGCTGGTAAGGGAAGCTCCTTGGAAGGAAAACGCTTGCAAGGGAAGTGCTCGTGGTTTAGGGCTTGACACGCCGAAACCCTAATTAGCGCCCTTTACTAAAATCGTTGTAGAATCCACGTACGGACTCGGATTTCGATGGTCCGCCCCTTTATCGTACACGAAACAGAATTCTGTATCTCCCTACGCGAGAATATTCAGGTTTCGAGCTTGCTTAGGAGGTGAAAACGTCCTTCTTATATTTTCTGTTGCTCGTCCGAACCGTGATTTTTTCTGCAGTGTCTCTCCATTAGATTCCAGAATTTACCAAACTCCATTGCATTCTTGGGACGGATGGATGTGGTTGCGTTGTCGGTCCATCCTTGATTTTAGGTTGTTCAGTGCCTGGACCCACTGATCGTGATGACAATATGATGTGGATGCTTGCATGGTCGAAATCTTCCGGAACCACTAGACGAAATAGATGAGTTGGGAGATGTTTCGTTGCCAACGTTCTGCTATCAAGTCTTCAAGGACTTTGTTCCAAGAAACATGCATTAAACCACCTTCTGAGTCTTGGACTACCGTATGGACAGGATGTGGTGAGCAGTCCCAGATTATATTTCTGTTAGATCCGATGGCACGACCGAACATGCGACTATATCTCTGTGGCGTGCTTTTAGTGTCTCTGATGCACATGTATGACTTCATGTTGAGAAATTCTTGCGGCTCGTAAAACATCGACAGTGATGATGTTGAAATCAGAAATAACCTAGTTGATGGAGGTGAAGGAGCCTCGTGCTGGTAGTCCCTATGTGTAGCCTACTTTCATTGCATTGCCTTGAATCCACGTCTATGAGACTCTATACAAGCTTATTGTACTTTTCTGGATGTGACGCTAGGGATGCTCAGAATATCACATGGATGAAACACTCTAGATAGTAAAGTGGTAAAAATGAGGGAGTTATGTTGTTTATCGTGGCTCCCTTTATTTCTTCAAGGAAATGTTTCGGCCGCATCTCTGGAGTTTTTTCGTGAGTCTTTGATGGTCGTCGGGATGGACTGCAATGAACAGTCCATATTTTCTTTAGTTTCTGAAGTTATTTTCCTCTGAGAAGGATTGGGATCCTCTGCGGCCTTGTAAAATGTTGAAGGCGTCTTCTAAACAGAGAGGTGATAATACTCTTGTGCTGCACCCTTGAAGAGCAGGTGACCTTGTTTTGGTTGTGGTCTTTTGCTTGACTATGTCTCCTGAGCCTTGAAAGTGAAGGGATTCCGTGTATTCCCTCAGTCCCCAAGTATGGTTTACATGATTCCATCTTGTATGGTCAGTGGGTTGACCATGATAAAGACATCACCATCGTGCATTCATACTGCTGATTTTGCTACTTCTTTCACGTGAAACCCAGAACATGGAGGAGTATGGGTTACCTTTGTAGTAATTGTTGTTGTGGTGAAGCTCTAGCTGATATCAACAAATGAGCGGTAATAGTTCTTGGTAGTAGATGTAACCAGAAGAGACTGTATTGTCGCGGTAACAAAGTAGGTTGGCTAGAATTGTATGGGAACCCATGGAAGTAAAAGGATTGGCTGGATGCGCAAGCGAGCAAAACTATCCATGGTCACGAGTTTTGGCGGGATGGACCAAAGGGTGGACATGACTACGAAGATTGGATGGATGCGACCATGATCCTTGACATGGGGAGTGTGGCGGCATGATCCTTTGCAGTAAGGAGTGGTGTTGAAGCGAACGTTGAAGAGGAGCCACTGCTGGAGAATGTTGAGACGACGCCTTGTAATTTTCAAAGCCTTGGTGGTTACTATGTTGAAGTCCGAGGCTACGTCACATTCTGTCAAAATCGACATCCCTCGAGTGTACATAGGATAGAAGTCCCTTGTTTTTCATCTATCGATCGTGCTTTTCAGGAGAGGTTGGGGTTTGAAAACGGCTTCCCTGGATGAAACGCCTGCTTTACACAGATGTTTTATCATAGACTGTACGACTTAGTGGGCCAAGTTCCCATCGTGCAGGTCCTGACGGGAAAAGGGTCTCTGTGAACTTAGGAGGGTTGCTGATTTTCTTTTCCTTGATTTTGGAGAAGTCATTCCTCATATTTACGTGTGATGAAATTGGATTGTTGATCCCCTTCTACTGGGAATTCAAGAGCAATGCGAGCCTCTTCATCTATAAATGTACGTCCTGCTGAAGTGTCTTTTGTCTTTTAATCAAATAAATAGTGGTAAAAGAAGGTCAGCTTCTTCCGGATTTTCCAGTAACTTGCCCTGATGGTGGAGTAGTGTCCCTGGTGACGGTTGGAGCTGCCATGCTTGAAGAACCGTTGGGGTGGCGGAAGCGGCTCTGGTTCTGGTGATCGTAAGTGTATTGTGCAGAGATGACACGGTTTTGATCACGAAGTGCTGGAGCCATGGCGTTGTTTCGAAGGGCGAGGATGGTGCTGGAAGGGCGCAAGATGTTAGCGCTGGGAGGATGCAAACTACTAGCGCAGAGTATGGTATTGCAGCTGGCATGCACGTACGGAATGTGCGTCTGGTAAGCGCGTCTGGCAAGCGCCTCTAGTAGGTACGTCTGGGAAGCATGTCTGGGAAGCGCCTCTGGTAGGTCCGTCTGGGAAACACGTCTGGCAAGCGCGTCTGGCAAGCGCGTCTGGCAAGCGCCTCTGGTAGGTACGTCTGGGAAGCACGTCTGGGAAGCGGCTCTGGTAGGTACGTCTGGGAAGCACGTCTGGGAAGCACGTCTGGGAAACGCGTCTGGGAAGCGCATCTGGTAGGTAAGTCTGGGAAGCACGTCTGGGAAGCGCCTCTGGTAGGTACGTCTGGGAAGCACGTCTGGGAAACGCATCTGGGAAACACGTCTGGCAAGTGGTAGGCTCGGAAAGATACCTACTTCTATGTCTAAACTGCAAGTGCACCGTGTCGACAAGCAACACAGGGCAAGCACAGGTCGAACCACAGAGACTTGGAGAGTGTAGAAGTTGATTCTAAATCCTGATTCAGAGAGTAACCAAAAGGGGTTTGATTTTGTCGATACGACGATATGATTTTCAAGTGACTGAAATAATAAAAGTAAAAGATGCAAATAACAAGATATGTAAACAATGATATAATATGGATACTAGGGTATTCAAATCCACCAATAACCTATGATATGCATTCAACTTGTAATATTATTCTTGTCCTTATAGTAGATTCAAGTCTACCGTATAACTAAGGTGTTTCTCCAATGGATAATTTAATCACAACTAAAGTATTTCTCCAAAGCATTAATTGTCTAATTAAGCACAACAAATCTAAAGATCAATATTTGGTTAAGCATGAGTTGTATCATAATCAACATAGAGATATTCTAACTACAATGGATACATGGCATACATTGTGAGAGCAAGATGTTGAAAAACTTGGATTAAATTATATCTTTAAACAATTCTAAACTTTCAAGAACAAGATACAAGATATGAATACATACCAATGAGATTAGGGCTTCATCTAAACCCTAGTAAATGAAATTAGAACATGAAGAACATTACAACAAAATTGAAATTTGATAAACTAACATGAACAAGCTATTCTTGGATGGTTTTTCAACACAACAACCCTCTCTATTTATACACAAAATTCCCTCAAGCACTTGGATCCGAATTTTGGCACTCATCCACTCAACAAAACATGTTTTCTTAATTGATGGAATATATTTGGTTGTGGGAAACAAATTGGGAGTGATTGAGTGAGAGAATGGGGGTGAGGTGGATGTTTTGGAAAGAATCCAATGGGGGTGAGGTGGATGTTTTAGAAAGAATCCAATGGGGGTGAGGTGGAAATGTATTTGGGTCTTGGGTTTTGGATCATGAGTTTTGGATCATGGGTTGTTTAATCCCATGAATTTGTAAACAGGTTGCCACGATGCGTTGGGTTGCAACGCTTCCAACTTTCTTCTCTTTTGTCTTCTCAATTCTTCCAAGCTTTATTTAGTACTTAAAAACACAAAATTAATTAATACAAATATTTATTCTTGAAAATGGTAAAAATGCAGAATTTGGGATAATATATGACTTTGAAGCGCGAAAGATGAGTTAAGTGCCAATGAAAAGGTGTATGAATATGCAATATTTGGCACTCATCAAATACCCCCAAACCTGAATTTTACTTGTCCTCAAGTGAAACAGAAATCCAGAAATCCTAACTATACCACTGTCACTGGTCTCTCGAATGCATTTAGCGTATGCACTAAGCCTTTAAACCCCTAGGTGTCCCTAGTGGACGATTTGTAGTCTCGTGAGGGCCTACCAAAGAAGTACCCACAAACCCTTCTCCAATATCAGAGCATCCATAGAAATGTCTTTGTCTTCGGTCTTCAACTATAGATGATGAACTTCGGAATTTCGTAGAACCTTGATAATTTGTAACCATTTTTTTTTAAGACCCGCTACACAGCTGATCATCATATTTTTTTAGTGACCCGCTACACAGCTGATCATCAGATACCAAACACAAGACCCGCTACATAGCTGGTCATCATAAAAAAAATTGATTTTTGATTTATTTATTTTTTAATAAAAGACTAAAAAATCTATATGCAAAACACTACAAAAAAAAATCTTACAAAAGACCCGCTACACAGCTGGTCATAGAAAAGAAGAAAAAAAATGCAAAAGACTACAAAGGATCCTACAAAAGACCCGCTAACAGCTGGTCATAAAAAAAATGCAAAAGACTACAAAGGAAAAATAAAACATACAAAAGACCCGCTCCACAGCTGGTCATCCTAAAAACAACAACAAATAAAATGCAAAAGACTAAAAAAAAAAAAAAAAATCCTACAAAAGACCCGCTACACAGCTGGTCATCAGAAAAATTTTGATTTTTTTTTTTTTTAATAAAAGACCAATTTGATTTTTTTAATAAAAGACTAAAAACTCTATATGCAAAACACACCCCCAAACCTAAATCTAACATTGTCCTCAATGTTTTAAAAGATGATAAGAACACATATCAAGAGAACAAGGTAGAGAAGATTTAAAGGAAAGAGATTACCCGATGCAGAAAGGGTGGTGCTAACCATAATTGAATGAATGCTTTGAGAGCAAACAATATGAGCGCAAGACAAAAAGTTTGGTTAGCACACATATATATGAAGAAGATTCAAAAATTAATTCTTTGGATTATATACAATAAAAATTCACCATACACCAACAATCTAAAAAGTTGAGGATCAACCCAAAAGACGGAGTGTGAAAACAACAACAGCCTTACACAATTATAACACAACAATGCAAGTAAGACTGCAAGTGTGAAAACATTACCCCCAAACCTGAACTTGTCAATAGATGTGTTTTTGAGCACAAAATCTAACAATTTCAGGGGTTCATCATGCACAAGATCTAGTTCAAAGTGGATTTTGTCAGGGATGGGCAGAAAAACATGAGGGTATTCCAGATATGACTTCTCAATAACAGGATATTTAGTGGACAAAAAGTACAAAAGAATTTGAGATGCATATAACTCTAACCCTAGGTTTGGAATTGTCAACAACATTGATTCAGCACACTTAAAAGGAACAATTTTTAGGTCCAGTGCAAGACCATCAGTTGGTGACTTAAGCAGGAGAGTAGGTACGTCTAAGTTGCTCATATGGATGAGATCAAGAGTACCCTTATCATTAGTTACATTTACATCTCCTAAGTCATCTACAAGTGTGACAGTATGCTCACATTCATAGAACAATTCTTCAAGACCTAGTTCATAATCATCATCATCCAAAGTTTTATTCTCATGCATATACAAATCCAAAGAGACATCACAATGTTGTGACCTAGGTAGAGAATCAGACACGTCAATTATATTTTGATGCATAAGATCATTAGTGTCGACAGGAGATTCAAAATTACCTATGTCAGACACAAGTACAACATCATGCTCATGCTCATAAAACAAATCAATAAGCCCCAGTTCACAATCATCCCCTAGAACTTCAGTTTCATGCATAGGAATATCACAAGAAACTTCACATTGTAACTTAGGCAGAGAATCGGACACATTAAAGTTATTTCCATGCATAGTTTCATTGGTGTCTACAGAAGATTCAACATTTTCTAAGTCACAAACAAGTTGTGTAGCATGCTCTCTTTCACGGGATAACTGCACAGGCTCAAGATTAGTAACCACATCACATGTATATGGAACATTAGAAGAAACATCATTCATTAAGGTCGAGCAGAGAAGCCTAATGTCTCTGAACCCAAAGGTTCGACAATATTTTCAGTAAAAACATGTTCTTCTAACATAACATCATCATCATCATCATCATCAGAGTAGTATGCATACTCATCTCTATTAAAAACTTTGTTTTCAGTCAACTCATTCTTTTCTAGGTTAGGCTCATATTCAATATTAGTTACATGAGTAGGACTTGACATACAATTCTCGACATTTAATTCAGTAGGGATAACAAACATCTCATCATGAACTTATTTCCTCTCCTCATTTAGTGCATCAAGGATTTGACTCATTTTGAGTTCTAAACTCGCAAACCTTTGGTCAGTTAACTTTTGATATTGCACAAGGTTTTGATCAAATTCTAAAATTTCATTATGTTGTTCAATGAAAGGAGAGTCATCAATAGTAGGTATCTCATTTTCATATGAATATTCAGTACATGGTGATGCATGAGATTCACTATTGAAGGAAAATTCATGGATGTTGCTATATGGATGATCATGCAATGCTTGCAATTTAGATCTAGCATTATTTTGTTCCATCAATTTGAGATTTTCCATCACAGATTGCATATAAGGGCTCAGGGGAGTATAGAATTGCTCCGCATCCCCTGGATGTGAGTGATACATATGTGGATAACAACTAGGGTCTATATATTGTGTCTCGGGACCTTGAAAAGGTCCATAATTTTCCCTAAAGTTATTAATACCATGATCTATGGGGTTTTCAAAATATGAAGCATGCACATGTGCAAGGTGTCCATTGTGTCTGTATTCATTCCCAGTTGCAGACCAAAATCCTGACATGATCTCTAACTAGCACTAGGCTTGTTGCAGAGATTGGGAGGTACAGAGACCATTTTTTTTTTAATAATAAAATTAATGGAGAAAATAAAAATAAAAAAATAGAATACCACAAAAAAGGAAGGGAAGTTCTATTCAATCACAAACAAGGCTGACTCCACTACAGTAAACCTACTGATTTCTAGCAAAAAAAAAGCATGATGGCTCCACTTAGATTGTTTTCTAGACCAGCTTCTATTCCTTCGAAATGGAATTCGTTACAATCTGAGCAAACTCCTCTGGAATCAATCCGAGTTTAAGTAAATTGAATAGAGGCGAGGGAAGCTTCTAGAGCTTTGATACCCAAGGCCTCACCGTATTACAAGGCGGCGCAGTCACGCATTCAATTTACAGAAACCGTCATGAACTTCGAAGTATGCTTAAAGAGTAACCAATATTTTTCAAATGACTTTCCTACTAAGCTCGTTACCTTATAGGTCTTGTTCTATTCAAAATTTTAAAGCTTAGGTTCGCGTATGTATCGTTTTCCTAAGGCGGGCAAGAAGAGAACGGTGATGAAATCCGAACCCTTATCTTGTATGGCCAGTCCTTGCCATTTACTAGGAAAATAAAGAAGCCGTATTCAATTCCTCAACATATATGCAAACGAAGGAATACAGTAACTCGCTAACAAGGGATTCGCGAGTGTTTCGACAAACTTACCTCCCGTTCCAGACGGGGGATGAACCGTTGTTGTCGACTCGGGCCACGACTCCTATGTCATGAACGAACCCGAGGGGCCGAGGTGATATTGTAATCACCGTCCTTCTCTGCAAACATTTGATATTTAATAATACCCTTCCGTAGGGTTTAAAAATAAAAATAAAAATAGAATGTCCAAGTCCAAAGTCCAAAATAAAGTGCAAAAGAAAAAGAAAATTACAAGAGTAGAGGAATCCTAATACAATAAAATAAACTCTCTTTTTTTTTAATTTAAAATAAAAACTTCTTTCGCTTCCTTTCCTTCGCCTTTACAACAGCTACTCCGGCACCTGTTGAGCTCAAAAGAGGTAGTTAGGGTTTCGAAGTTTTAAAGCAAAAGCAAAAATTAAAAAAAAATAATAACAAAAATAAGTGTAAAATCGACTGTGAATAGTTGCGCCTTTACAACAGTATTATGTGAACAGTTCTAGGAGGTGAAAAATGAATAGTGACAGGAGATGAAAAATGAACTACACCACTACCGAGTCCCCGGCAACGGCGCCAAAAACTTGGTAGGCTCGGAAAGATACCTACTTCTATGTATAAACTGCAAGTGCACAGTGTCGACAAGCAACACAGGGCAAGCACAGGTCGAACCACAGAGACTTGGAGAGTGTAGAAGTTGATTCTAAATCCTGATTCAGAGAGTAACCAAAAGGGGTTTGATTTTTTCGATACGACGATATGATTTTCAAGTGACTGAAATAATAAAAGTAAAAGATGCAAATAACAAGATATGTAAACAATGATATAATATGGATACTAGGGTATTCAAATCCACCAATAACCTATGATATGCATTCAACTTGTAATATTATTCTTGTCCTTATAGTAGATTCAAGTCTACCGTATAACTAAGGTGTTTCTCCAATGGATAATTTAATCACAACTAAAGTATTTCTCCAAAGCATTAATTGTCTAATTAAGCACAACTAATCTAAAGATCAATATTTGGTTAAGCATGAGTTGTATCATAATCAACATAGAGATATTCTAACTACAATGGATACATGGCATACATTGTGAGAGCAAGATGTTGAAAAACTTGGATTAAATTATATCTTTAAACAATTCTAAACTTTCAAGAACAAGATACAAGATATGAATACATACCAATGAGATTAGGGCTTCATCTAAACCCTAGTAAATGAAATTAGAACATGAAGAACATTACAACAAAATTGAAATTTGATAAACTAACATGAACAAGCTATTCTTGGATGGTTTTTCAACACAACAACCCTCTCTATTTATAAACAAAATTCCCTCAAGCACTTGGATCCGAATTTTGGCACTCATCCACTCAACAAAACATGTTTTCTTAATTGATGGAATATATTTGGTTGTGGGAAACAAATTGGGAGTGATTGAGTGAGAGAATGGGGGTGAGGTGGATGTTTTGGAAAGAATCCAATGGGGGTGAGGTGGATGTTTTGGAAAGAATCCAATGGGGGTGATGTGGAAATGGATTTGGGTCTTGGGTTTTGGATCATGAGTTTTGGATCATGGGTTGTTTAATCCCATGAATTTGTAAACAGGTTGCCACTGATGCGCGAGCGGGTTGCAACGCTTCCAACTTTCTTCTCTTTTGTCTTATCAATTATTCCAAGCTTTATTTAGTACTTAAAAACACAAAATTAATTAATACAAATATTTATTCTTGAAAATGGTAAAAATGCAGAATTTGGGATAATATATGACTTTGAAGCGTGAAAGATGAGTTAAGTGCCAATGAAAAGGTGTATGAATATGCAATATTTGGCACTCATTAGCAAGCGCCTCTGGTAGGTACGTCTGGGAAGCACGTATGGGAAGCACCTCTGGTAGGCACGTCTGGGAAGCACGTCTGGTAAACGAGTCTGGTAAGCGCGTCTAGTTAGCGCTGGATCAGCTTGGAATGGGCACTGGCTTGGTGTGGACGCTGGCTTTGGAATTTGGTACGGCGTGGACCATTGGCTGGGCATGGCGTGAACCGTTGGCTTGGCACAGTTCTGGCTTGACATGAGGCTAGCTTGGCATGGCGCAGACTTGTTCTTGTGGGCCCAGTTGCCTTTTCCCATACGTAGTTCAAACAGGAAATCCTTTGTCATTCAAATTCCAAAAGTGTTATGCTTATGAAAGAGGTTGGCTCCCATTTTTACCTCGTATCTTTGTTATCACGTCCTGGTGTTAGCGGTAGCGTGATAGTGATAAAGGGGGCAAGCATACTCCAGCTATATACTCTAGCGTTTCTCTTTAAAAACTTTTTTTTTGTTTTCTTGTGCTGGTGCAAACCATAGCCATAGGTATTCCTTTCCATAAATCTGTAGAAATATTTTCTCCTGGACTGGTGTAAACCATAGCCATGGGTATGCCTTTCATAGACTTGTGGAAATACTTCCTCATAAACAATTCTTCGAATGTTATCGTAGTAACGTCTCCTAATAGTGAGAGGTAGTCATTGTTGTGCAGAGTAGGCACGTACGGGTGGGTGACCTCTTTTTTTTTTGAAAGGCAAACAAAGCGCATGGTTTATGGTTTTTTGATTTCCTGGTTTTCTTGGGTTAATAGATAAATGCTACCTTGACGGTTTTGGATTTTTTGAATGAGATGTTTAGAATTGAATTGTTTAGGATTATTTTTATTTTTATTGAAAGTGACACGGTCATCCCAGAAAAACCATGGAACCGTGTGTTGGTAGGTGACATGGGGTAAACTATGCATCTTGTTATGAAAACTTGAAAAAGAAAACCATGTATCTCGTCTAGGTAAGACTTACTTGGTTTTCAGGTCTCCTGATGAAAAGTGAACCTTCCAGGTATAAGACCAAGTTTATGGGAAACACCGCCATGGGAAGTCCCCAGTCGTTACTGAGCCGTCTAACAACCGAGATTTTGACCCTTAGGCGGATCTTGTCTGCTTCTATACCCTGGGAAGTCCCCAGTCATCCCTTGTCATGTCATGACTGATAATCAAGACGACGGGTAACTGAGTCGGAGTGAGTCGCCTTACCCTACCATCTCGACGCCTGGGTCAAAAAACGAGATCGACAGTCGAAAATTGACATTGTGATCGACAGATAAATCCTCTCGCTGTGGTCGCCAATTGTTTATAGGTGAAAATAGCTTCTGCCGATTTCGGTAAATTCGGTAGGTGAGTGAGAAACTGGTTTAAACCCTAAACAAATGTGCTGCACGTTGAGCACTTTTAGGTTCGAGAGATAAATCTGTACAAGTCCGGCCTAAACCAAGAAATGGATGTTCCAGACTTGCTTCGGTCACAAAGAGGAGGAGAATGGGTTGGTTTTGGGGAGGGAATCAAGGAGAGTGTGAGACCAGAATAGTTTATTCTGTAAGAGCAATTGGGTTTCTACAACTTGTTTTCAGAAAAGTACGAGAGCTCATGAGGTGAGCTAGAAGGTAAGTATTCTGAGTGTTCTCTTGTCCGAATAAACTTGTTTTCGAATGGAAATAGGTGAGACCTATTTATACAAGTTGTAGTAGAAACGTACTCTGGTCTCATTAAGTACTGAGGAGTAAATGGGAGGAGGTGGTAACTGTATGCATGGATTTGATGTCTCATAAAGTGGCTAACGCATGAAATTTATTTTCATGAAACTGTTAACGTTATGGAATTGATGTCCATAAAGTTTGTTAAGTCATGGCTTTATGTCCTATTAAAGTTTCCTCACATAACTCCCATATTTACTAGACGCCTCACCCTTATGATACTTCCTTATGAGGGGCGTAGTGTACGCCGCACGCTGAAGACCACCAAATCAATACCCAAAGAGAATCCCCCTATTTGTGTTGATGTCTCGAATGTTTTTGGAAAACATGTAAAACGTTGTTGTGGCTTGGCAAGTCGAGCTTGGGTAAATTTCTAGCCAGGTGACCTTCGACGGTCTAGATGTTGCATCTTGAGAGGAGGGGAAACCGTTTATCGTTGCACGCCTTTGTTTTGGTAGCCATGTAGTGAGGTCCAATAGGGTGGCACGGCTAGGGTGTGTTTAGACTTGGCATGAGGAGCCAAGGGTTTGCCACGAGGCATGGCGCGACTAGCTTGTCTAGGTACGTGACCAAGCTAGGGATAAAATCATAAGGAGACTTTATACGGCTAGGATTTGCTCCTGGGATTGAAGGGCAACCGTTGATGGGTGCCTGGCTTCAATTTGGTTTAGAAACCCTAATTGGTTCCCTTTACTAGAACCGCTACAGAATTCTAGTACGGACTCGTATTTTGATCAAATCAACCGGAAAAGAATTTCCTATCTCCTATCCCGGGGAGATTTAGGTTTTGAACTCGTTCGGGAGCGCAAAACATTCTGAAAGTAAAACTCAGGAAGATTTCATGAGGGACGACGGCATGGCCAGGCTATCATGACATTCCTTGACGTAGCATGGCATGCCTTGGTGTGGTTTGGCATATGGGGCCAAAGGTTTTCCATTGGTGCATGGCGTGGCTAGGGCCAAGGCATGGCGCGACTAGCTCAGGCTAGGTGTGGCTGGCATGATTTTTCATTGGCACACGAGATGTGGATAGCACGGCTAAGGCCATGGCATGGTACGATTGGCATGGCGCGGCTAGGTTGGGCTAGGCGTGTCTGACATGATTTTCCATTGGAACGCGGGGTGAGACTAGCATAGCTAGAGCCATGGCATGGTGCAATTGGCATGGCGTGGATGGCATGATTTTCCATTGGCATGCGGGGTGAGGCTAGCATGGTTGGCATGCTTTGGCGTGGTAAGGTGTGGTTGGCATAATTTTCCATTGGCACACGAGATGCGGCTAGCATAGCTAGGGACATGGCACGGTGCGATTGACATGGCGCGGCTAGCTTGGGATAGGTGTGGCTGGCATGATTTGACATTGGCACGCGGGGTGCGTCTAGCATGGTTGGCATGCTTTGGCGTGGTAGGGTGTGGCTGGCATGATTTTCCATTGGCACACGAGATGCGGCTAGCATAGCTACGGCCATGGCACGGTGCGATTGGCATGGCGCGACTAGCTTGGGCTAGGCGTGGATGGCATGATTTTCCATTGGCATGCGAGGTGCAGCTAGCATGGT
The DNA here is from genome assembly GCA_023529315.1 of Papaver bracteatum. Taxonomy (NCBI): domain Eukaryota; kingdom Viridiplantae; phylum Streptophyta; class Magnoliopsida; order Ranunculales; family Papaveraceae; genus Papaver; species Papaver bracteatum. The sequence continues at coordinate 1,533,475 of JAJJWX010003985.1, forward strand.
TGGCATGCTTTGACGCGGTAGGGTGTGGCTGGCATGATTTGCCATTGGCACACGAGATGCGGCTAGCATATCTAGGGCCATGGTACGGTGCGATTGGCATGGCGCGGCTAGCTTGGTCTAGGCGTGGCTGGAATTATTTGTCATTGGCACGCGGGGTGCGGCTAGCATGGTTGGCATGCTTTGGCGCGGTAGGGTTTGGCTGGCATTATTTTCCATTGTCACACGATATGCGGCTAGCATAGCTAGGGCCATGACACGGTGCGATTGGCATGGCTCGTCTAGCTTTGGCTAGGTGTGGCTGGCATGATTTTCCATCGGCACAAGGGTGCGGCTAGCATGGTTGGCATGCTTTGGCGCGGTTCGGGTATGGCTGGCATGATTTTCCATTGGCACACGAGATGTGGCTAGCATAGCTAGGGCCATGGCACGGTTGGATTGGCATGGCGCGGTTAGCTTGGGCTAGGTGTGGCTGGCATAATTTTCCATCGACACATGGGGTAATTAGGGTTTGGTTTGTCGTAACCCTAATTTGAAAAATATACCCCGGTAATTATTATAGACATATTAAAAGCTTTTATTAAATGCCCCTAGTAAATGCTTTTTTTAAATGTTTGCTAGGGTTTAGCGTTTTACGATTTTAACCCTCAACTAAAAACCATCATCAACAATAGTAAACCGACTTTTGTCTCAAGATAGGAGATAGAGTAGATAGACTTTTGAGTGATAGATAAGTTTAAGTCTCCACATACCTTTTAGTCGATGAAGATCCACTGGTTTCTTGAGTAGTCCTTCGTCTTGTATGATGATCGCCATGGAGTTCTTGAGCTCAACTACACTTTCTATCCTTGTCTGAGACCTTAGATATAGTAGACTAGAAATCAAGACTATATGGTTTTGATCACTACGATTGACAAACATGCTTGAGATAGCAACACATGCGAGTTTGACTGAGCAGTGCTCTAACACCTCTTCTTCCTTGGCTCCTCCTCCTCCTCCCAAAACTTTGCACCAACTTTTACATCTTCGAGACTGTTCAATTCATTTATTAGCGTTAACATTTTTCCCTTCCCTGATTTCTAGGTTTGCTTGGGTTATCAAGTGCCCGACTCGTCTTCTCTGTTTCAATTTCAAAGAACAAACATTCAATATATAATGCTAAAACCATTAACAAACCAAAGTTGAGTAACAATACGCACCATGAATTCGAGAGCCGTATCTTTGTCCTCTATCTTGGGCCTCTCATATACTCGTATCACTCGAGTATGCGAAACATTAAGGTACCACGACATGTAACCCGCAATTGCATCATCATTTGTTCGCGATGGACCTTGCTGCAGAGGATATCTGTGAAAAGCTCTATCTTCCCAATAATCACATGATGGTAAAGGCTTGTGAACAATGTCAATATCATTATCATATGATTTGATTTTTTTCTCATTGATTTTGAACATCTTGTGCTCCTTTGGGATTATTTGTACGTAACCGCATTGTCTTGTGACTCTCGATGGGTTGTACATTACATATCCTCTTGGGTGAAACAAAGTCCCCCAATAATCACTTTGCTCTGCGCACCCAACCTTCTTTACTTTTCCTTTAGCCAAATCCTTTTTGTAAGGATTAAAGACAACATCTTTCGTCGTCAAGTTGTCCAACTGGCGTCTCAACTTCAGATAATCCCTTTTTTGGTGCTTTGGATTACTTTTGTAGGTGTACATGTCTCCATAATACCTTCAGTCCCATTCCTTGTTCTCAAAAGCCCTTTGAGCAAATATTGGGAAGTGCAAATATATCCACGCTTGTAGAAGTGCCATATTCCCTCCGATTTGGTTCCTTTGAGCCCTATAAGCCCTTCTCAACTTGTTCAACGAGTGTGCAATCATGGTTGTGCCCCAAGAGTATTCTTGAATCTTGTCAAATGGTTACAACAGCTGGATAAAGTTGGCGCTCACACGGGAACCGAAAACATCGGGGAAGATAACATCTCATATGATGTAGAGGACATACACATTGGCCGTGGCAATGATACGTTTTGATGTCACCTCTTGTCCCTCAGCACGAAGCTTCTTTGTTCCCATGAAGTTGTCCCTCAGCTTCGAAAGATGGAATATCCTCTGCTTTGCCATGCCTACCAGCATTTGTTCCTTGGTCTTCTTCTCATCCCATTGGAACACATCCTTGGTGAACGCGTAAATATTATCCCACTCAAGCTCTTGCACGTACTCTTTGTGTTTCACTTCTTTACCATCTATGCTTATCCCGGTAATGAACTTCTCATCATTTGAAGTTATCGTCAGTTCTCCAAACGGAAGATGCAAAGTATTTGTTTCCCCGTAATATCTCCCGGCAAACGAGGAACAAAGAGGTTTGTCGTAACCAAGGTCCAAATTATCGACAGCAGGGATCAAAGCAGTTGAATTGACTAGATCGATTACTTCCGGAACTTCTCCAACAGTTGATTCTATTGCTTCCAGTGGCCATTTCATCATCATACTCACCGACATTCCTGGCTTCATAAGACGAACGTCATCCTTGTGATCCTATAAAACAAAAAAAACCAGATAGACAACATTCAAAACACTACACGAATAATAATTTTTATGTTACATAGCATAAGGTTTAGGTACTTACTATTGTATGGAAAATGACGGCGACCCAACTGTCTTTGTACCCCCATAACATCTGTCCTCCATCACCGGGTAACCCGTGAACGGGATCCGTAGGTCCGCGAGAAAACATCTTCAGTGGGTCGGGCATGTGGTCCCCTTTCTTATTCTTCTTACCATCTGTCTTATCTTGGTTTTAAGCGTCTCCTCCTTAGACTTGTTGTTGAACTTCTCCTCCTTGGACTTTTTCTTGTACTTTTTCTTGAACTTCTCCTATATCTTCATCACTTTCATCCTCACCTTCTTCTTCATCACTTTCACTCTCACTACTTTCTTCTTCACCACCTTCCTTGCCACCAATTTCTTCCTCATTAACTTCCTCATCACTTTATTCTTCACCGCTTTCTTGTTCAGTAGGTGTATCGGAATCAGATTCTTCATGTGTTGGTTGCTCCGCTTCAGGTGGTGGGTCATTGATGCTGATCCCTTTGGCTTCACTCCCCGTGGCCCTTCGGTGCGAAGCATTCAAATTTTGACCGTCCTTTCGACGAGGTTCCAAAGGTTTAGGAGAAGCAACGTCATGTTTCCTCTTATATTAATTTTCTGCTTGCTTGTGTTGGTTGCCCTTGTTTGGCATATAGAATACAGAGTTAATCAATAAAGAACAATTGAATCGAATACATTTTGTTTAAGTCAGGGTACACAATCGGTTTATTAGATATACATATATAATCCGATTCAGAACATAACAAATAACAAATCGGTTTATTAAAGTACTCATGTAATCCGATTCTAACAATAAAACCAACAAACAGTGTTTTTAAGTTCTAATGTAAACCGATTCTAATAATCGGTTTTCTCGATATACATATAAATTCCGATTATTGACTAAGCATATAAGCATTTTAAGGCTACACAATTTGTTTTTTTAACACATATGTAATCCGATTCTAACAAAAATTAGTTACAGAAACAATGGCTATAAGAATCGGTCTATTTATACATTAACGTTCTCCGATTACAATGTACATGCATAACAATCAGTTTATAAGTGTAAGAACATAACCCGTTTCTAAAAGGAATCGGGTTATATAGACATTAACGTAATCTGATTCTGTGAACACGAAAATGTTTTGATTTCAAAAATTTCGATTTCTAAGCGATTGCATGTTACTAAAACCTAGTTTAGAGGATTTAGTTCATAGAAAAGTACTTGATTTGACCCATTTCCTCCTCTTGTGCGATCAAAGATCGTTCAACTTCCTCAACCGTTTTCTTCATTTTGTTTCGAATCGCTTCAACAAGTCCAGGATTATCCTCACTAGGAAATATCCGGTTAGTAGGATGCTTCACTCTTGAATGATTCGTCATTTTATAGAAAAGATGAACGATTAATCGTATTTGGATCGTCGATCATCCACGATGTTTTGGTTTCAAAAAAATGAAAAAAGAGGGAGAAGAAGAAGAGGAGAATCGGTTTATTCCAAAAGCACTTTTAAAACCTATATATGTCAATAATTTTTGGAATTAGTGTTTGGTAAAAAAAAATCAAGGTGCTTATTATCCAAAGCACTTCCCAGATTCCTCAATTTTTAAAAGCTGGGGAGGAGGAGCTTTTAAAAGCTACAAAAGCATAAGTTGTGGTCCCACCAAAATTTAATGCTTGATTTATCTTTTTTGTCCCTGTTTTATTTTGTAAATGACAAAAATTACCCTTAAATATATATACAATCAATTTTTATTTCTTTTATTTTATTCTTTAAATATTATTATATTTTATTTTCAAACTATTGTATGATACCATTTCATTTAATTTGTCAAAAATAAAAATAAAAATAAAATTTAAATAATTACTTAATTTTAGTTTACTTTTTGTTTGAAAATTATATATATTTAAAATTGGTTAAGTAAAAATAATTTTTCTTAACAATCATTATAAGAATATTAATTATTACCAATCCTATACTATTCAATAATATAATTCTATTTATCCTTATATTTTCTAGTTCTTAGTTGGTATCAGAACAGTTCATGTCCAAGTTGTAACAAACCTATGGGCATCTTTGGTGATCATGCGCTTCATTGTTCTAAGGATATTGGATATAAGTTTCGCCATGATGTTGTTCGGGATGTTGTTTTTGACATTTGTTACAAAGCCAATGTACCTGCGCGCAAAGAGGTTTCTATTGGTCTTCGAGCGGATGATGGTAGAGATCTAAAGCCTGGTGATATTCTCGTTCTTAACTGGGACAATGGGCAGGATATTTGTATGGATGTCACATGTGTATCCCCTTTGACTGGTGAGGGTGTTCGTTCCTTCGCTCCTGGGAAGGCTATTTCTGGGGCTGTTTCTCGTAAACGGACCAAGTATTTGGACAAGTGTGCTGCACATGGTTATGGTTTAAGTGTTTTGGCTTTTTCTACCTTAGGTGAGCTCGGGGAAGATACTATTGTATTTTTCAAACGCTTACGGAATTGCTTGATAAGAAATGATGTCAGTAGTGGCTTAGACAGTTTCATTTTTTATAGAGTAGGCGTTGCTATTCAAGGAGGAGTTGGGGCCCAGCTTGTTGCTAGGTTAGCAACCAAAAGCTCTGTGTAAATTACACTATTTTTTTATATTGACACATAATAATAATGGTAGAAATAAAAAAAAAATCATAATAATTAGTATATTTAATATTTAATCTATTTATATTTAATAGTAAATTTTTTTAATTATTTTTAACCCCAATAAAATTGAATAAAACTATTTTTAGAGATATGTCTATTTTTGTCATTTGCCACAACATCAATGGTTGAATCTAGTATTTTACCAAACACACTTTGATTGTATTTTTAATCAGCTTTAACTTTAATTAATATTTAACAAACGTCTAACTGCTTTTTTCTCACAGCACAGCACAACAACGCACGGCAGAAAAGTGCTTTTACAAATGCTGCAGCAATACTAAATTAAGCCTTAATATAGAAAACATCATTTTTTTTATATATAAATATAGAGAGAAAGTTACTGACAAATAGCAAGAAGTGAAGGTGCCTCCCACATCTGAGGACTTTGAAATCTTTCTCCAGCTCTAACTAGTCTTTGGAGATTAGGGAAATCCCCATATTTAATGGTCTTACACAGTACTTTTTCAAAAGATTTTAAGCATAGAATTAAATTGTCTATTCTTTCATTTGTTTTCCAACTAGTTCTTCTTGATCCTCCTTCTAGAGCTTTCATTATTTTCTGGTTGCTCCCGATAAGGTTTAGCTTTTTGCATTGTAGATTCACAGCCCAGTCTAGAGCATCCTTGGCTGCAATGCAGTCTCCTTCTTCTCTTCCATGTATTCTGGTGCTTCTTCCAATAGTCTCTCCAGAGGGGCCTACAATGAAAACAACAATGCTTGTTAGACCAGTGATATTATCATAATCAGAATGGAAACAAAGGTAACCTTCATAGGCAGAGAAGCTTCAGAGGCTTCTATCCTTCTGCCTAAAAGTCTAGTTCTGTCAATATCATTGAGCTTCATGGAAGTAGCCAGATGCTCAATTATAAGGTTATTAGTGTTTCTAGGACAAGGTTTCAAATTTCTAAAGACCATATCACATCTGGTTTTCCAAATAAACCAGCATATATTACCACAAAGGCTAGCCCAAGAACCCCAGGGGGTATGAGAATTTCCCCTAGAGAACCAACTTTTGCACCAGTCAGTCAGATTATTAAACCCATTACAAGAGTTTTCCAGATTTAAGGAGCAGTAAGACCAAACTGCCCTAGTAAAGTTACAATGCATGAGCGAGTGTTCTCCAGTTTCTGGAGACCTCTTACATAAGGTACAAACAGGATCAATGTAACTGATATATCTAGCAAGATGAGCACTAAAAAGAAGGATGTTATTTTTCATTTTCCAAATGAAGAATTGGATTCTAGGGAGAACTTTTAAATTCCATATCTTGCAAGCTAGACTATCTTTGGGCTGCAAGTGTTTCCTATCAAGAAGATCATACAAAGATTTACTGGTGAAGTTTCCTTGGGGGTTATCTAGCCATCTAAGAGTGTCTTCGATCTCAGGGTTCGGGGAGATAGTGAGAATTTTCATTATCGTTCCCCAGTCAAATAGCAGATTTAGCACCTCTAGATTCCATCTAGAATCAATCATCAACTCACTCACCATATTATAGATAGAATCAGCCCCTAGTTCAACAAGGCTGATAGGGTTACCGTTCTCATCTGGTATCCACTTGTCCTTCCAAATGTGGACAGTTCTCCCATTACCAATTTGTCAAATACTAAAGTTTTTAATAATCATAATGCCATTGTAGACACCCTTCCATGCCCAGGAGGATCCCTCATTACAAGTGGCATGAAAATGATTGGTGTTAGGGAAATACTTCCCTTTCATGGTTTTAGAGAAGATAGAATCCGGTTGGTGAAAAAGCCTCCAACCATTCTTAGCTATTAGAGAGAGAGATTCATCAGGTCTGGTTTCTTTAGACCATTACCTCCTTTTTCCTTACTCTTGGAGAGACCTCCCCGGTCTTTAATATAAAACCCTTTCTTAGGTCATAGCTTACCCCACCAGAAGTCTCTAATGGTATTAGTGACTCTTTTAATGATAGCTTTAGGTGAGATAAAAGTAGACATAGTATAAATAGGTAGGGACTCTAGGACAGACTTTCCCATAATGCCTCTCCCCGGGGGAGACATAGACTCGCTTTTCCAACCCGTTAACCCCCCCCCCCCCCTTTTTTGTCAGTTAGGTTATCAAAACACTTGATCTTAGACTTGTGAGTAAACAAAGGACCCCTAGGTATTTATCATCAAGCCTTATTTTTTTTACATTAAGGATGTTGATTATATCTCTTCCTAGACTGTTAGGAATGTGAGGGGTAAAGAAAATACCAAATTTAAAAAAAATTATCATTTGGCCAGAAGTACTACCATAGTCCTCAAGGATACTCAACAAATTTCTGCTTTGAGCAACGTTGGCCTTAGTAAAAATCAAACAGTCATCGGCAAACAATAAATGACTGATAGGAGGGCAATGTTTATTTAATTTAAAACCAGAGATGAGACCAGACTGTTCATCCTTAGATAGGATACTAGAAAAAGACTCCATGCATCAATTGCTGAACGAAAATGTTAAATGCGGGATAAAACCACAGTAATGCGGGACAGAGAGAAAGGGAGAAAGAAAGCCATGTGGTACTGGCACACATCCATGCTTCACAGTTTTCAACAAACTGTCAAACCATGTGGTGCCGTGTTGGCGTACAATTATTGAACCCCAACCACCATATTATTATCGAACTGAAGTGCAACCTTTTTCTGGCCCATTAACAGGAGTTAATCATCTTCTTAACCACTTTTCAACGGAACAAAAGTTTTGATGAAAATAAGGTCTGATAAAAGTACTCAAAAATACTATTCAAGTAACTAATTATGATTGGCTCAACCACACGATTCAGCTGTTTGGGCATTTAACACGTTAATCCATAAAATAATTCAAAGTACGTAATTTTTCTTTCTCAAAAAAAAAAGGAGAAAATAATCAATTGTTGGTCTATGAATGTGCACACGAATCCTATAGCAAAGAACATTTCCACTGGTATCATTATACACGTCCGCAAAATTCTTCCACTAAGTGGAATAGCAGTTTCAGATATGTTGGTTGTAGTAATGATAATACTGGTACAAGGTTGTTTAGCTTCTTCACGGCACCAAAATCTGGCGAGATGGAGTCATCCAAAGCGTAAATTTATTGACAGAATCAATCGGAAAGGACCTTATATATATAACACGGGGTCGTGATGGCTTACTCTCAGTGGCGGAACCAGATATTAGTATAGAGGGGGGCTAAAATAAAAATCTAATAAGTATATAGTGGACTGATTACTTAATATTGGTGGGCTAAATTGAAATTATAAGATAAATTCAAGGGTTTTTAAATGGTTTTTGGCATTTTAGGGGGGCTAGAGCCAGGGTTAGTCAACCCATGGCTCCGCCCCTGCTTACTCTACCGAAGAAATGGCTCTTCAAGCTTTTGGTGTATTCATCCCCAGTTGTCACAACCCTTCCTTTAACTTGTCTGGTAGGCACCCTTTCTATCTCTATTATTATTCGGCAGTGCTATTCCCCTCCCCTTTCTACTCCCTACTCTCCTCCCTGATGAGGTGTCCTTACATGTGGCGCCTAACTCTAACAAAACTAGTAAACACGTCATATACAAAACTCTGGCTTTTTTGACCAAAAGTCACGTGAATTTCTTTTCTATATTCCATCCATTTTCTTCTTCTGATCTTTTTTAGGCTTCTGGTTATATTCTTTCTCAAATGATAAGGGTGGAAATTCAAAATCTTATTAATTAATCCATCTTTGTCTATGTGATCTTCAAAGCTCTACTTGATTTCAAAAAAAAAAAAAAAGTAGATCTGAAAATCTAAATTGATTGATTCTGGAAAACAATGATTACTCAAAGGTTTGAAAATCTGGAGATTTAAGTGAATCCGAGAAATCTGAGGAGGTTGAGGAGAAATTGGTGTTTCGAAGAATCATGAATGGGTTTTGAAGGAATTCAACATGGGTCTGTGAGAATTGAGAAGCTGATGCTGTTTAATGATGGTATTGATTCGAGAATGATTTGGGATCTGTTTTTGAGCACATCAACATGGAAGAACAAATAGCTACTGCCATTATACAATTGGGATTGATGGTCGAGACATGGTGTAATTCAAGTTTACAAAGGTTCTGTAGGAAGGGGTTTGAGTTAATTTTGATATTGGCAGCAAGATGGGTTCGATTTGTAAAGCAATTTGGTGGAGTTCTTGACATGAGGAGATAAACCAATGGTGATTTACCATTGTTAGGTTAATTTAAGCAACTGGGAAATTAGATGGCAAGGTGGTGGTGGTAGCTTTTGAGGCAATGGAATATGTTGATTTTTTGTTGCTGGTGAGTTAAAAGAGGGATTAGATACTTGGGAAAGAACAAGATACAGATACAGAAGAAAGAAAAAAATAAAAGAAGGAAGAGATAAATAGTTTGACGTGGCTTAGCTTTACGTACATATCATCTTGCCACATCAGACAGTGAGTAGAGTAGGGAGGAGATGGGGGAGCGGAATAGCATTTCCGCTTATTATTGGATCTCACATTTACCACGTCACCTTTTTTTTTCTTTTATTTGCTACCAGCTGTCAAATCAATTTTAAAACCCCCCTTTTTGCTACCACGGGGAATTTGTTATTATTTTAGATTGATTTGATATTTTGTAGCACCACAATTCAACAACAATAAAACATCACCTATGATCACCATTAACATAGAAGGATCATGCTTCAAAAAAAAAACATAGAAGAATTAATTTGGGAATACTCTTTGTAATTTGTAATTGGGGGATATTTTTATTGTAGTTGTCGGCATGGTTTTCCAATGAAATCGGTATGGTCGATGGATTACCGGCATTGAAAAATCATGCCGGCAGCTACAGTGAAATATCCCCCAATTAAAAAAAGTATCCCTCAATTAATTGTTCTTATCATACTCCTATCCTTTCAAAGAGAAAAATAGCAAAACAAAAATTGCATATTTTGAGAATTTTCTTAGATTTTGATATGTAGATCAAATCTAAGATGAAAATCACTGATTACAGAAATATTATTATGATTAAATCAATGATAAACACAAATAAATCATAAAGAAAATAATCTACATACCAAAATCAAACGGAGAAGACAAAAATTAAAGTGGTTCGGAAAACGCGTATGGCCGTTGAAAAGCCCCGCAGGATGAAATATTATTGATCTTCAGATGATTTCTCTGAGATAAGATTTACACTTACACGAGAATTTTTATTTATAGAGTTAAACTAAGCTTATGAGATAATATAATATCTCAATATTGATAACACAATGTTTTATAGGATTTAAGGCGATAATTTAATATCTCAGTATTTTGTTTGATTAGTAGGAAATATATATCTAGGAAGAAAATTACCTAATTATCTTCACAAGTCCTTTGACTTGATCATAATATCTTGTACATAAGCTTTTCTTCACATATGCACAGTCATCACCACCTTCATCGCACATACACATACATGATATTCCAACACTTTTTTTTGTTCGCGTGATTTTACCATGGAACTTCTTCAGCTACAAAGCATGAGTTCTTATTTCAAACCTAAAACACTCAATTCATATGATATGAGAAATTATCCAACAACAATATATATACACACATGGTAATATTCTGGGGTTCCAAAAGAAAAAGAAAGAGTAGGAACATGATAGGTATTTGAAATTAGTTAAGATTCCCAAAATGCAGTTAAAACTATAGTAAATAACTATGGTTAACCCAATAATTTGATGATGTCAGATCTTCATCATCTAATGGTGACTAAGGTGCTCGTTTAAATTTGCTTATGTAGCAGGTCTTCGAAAGAAAAAGAAAAAAATCGAGTCTATTCGGGTTTTTGTTGTATAATTGGGTCGACCGACCGGAGGGCCCGAAGGGAGGGAGTCCCTTTTATGACCACTTTTTTGTAAAATGAAACCTAACAATTTTGATAAAAAGATTGAATTTGATTTCCATGTGGTTTATTTTTGGTTACTTTTTCACTAGACAATATTATCCCTCCCTTTTAATCCAAATACTATAACTTTTTGTGTATCCTACTTTTTCAGGGGTATAATTGGAAAGCAAACTTTAATATAACATATATAAAAATCCGTGCCTTAGAATTTTACAAATTTTATCTTGTTGGAAAGGTTATAAAAAAATCTACGCAACGAGTACAGACAACAATATCAAATTTAAAATCCATCTTCGGATTCTTCTACGGTCGGCCCTTCCACCGTGGCAACGGTTGTACTAGTTTAATTGGGCCGATCGACCTGAGGGCCCGTAGGGAGAGAGTCCCTTTTATGACCACTTTTTTGTAAAATGAAGAGTAACACAAATATTCAATTTGATAAAAAGATTGGAAATTTCCATGTGCATGGTTACTTTTTCACTAGACAAAATTATCCCTTCCTTTTAGAACAATTACTATTTGTGTATCCTATTTTTTAAGGGTATAATTGGAATGTAAACTTTAATATAACATATCTAAAAATCCGTGCCTTGGAATTTTACAAATTTTATCTCGTTGGAAAGCTTATAAAAAAACCTACGCAACGAGTATAAACTACAATATCAAATTTACAACTTTTACGAAAAATTTGGAGATATTTATCATTTAGGCATAATTTTATAAAATTAAATATACATCCATTATGCAAGCCACCACAAAGAATACATAATACTTTATGTAGCCATATTTTGGTTTATGCATAAACTAATTTGCCGTTGCAACTAATAAAACGTATGCTACATGCTTCAAATAAAAAAAAAACAACGTATGTACTCCCTCCTTTTCAGATTCTTTTTCGGTCGGCTCTTCTATCGTGGCAGCGTTTGTACTAGTTTATTCTATCATGTCCGGTATAGAGACCAATCTAACTTGTTCCCATCATGTAATGTTTTTTTTTCTTTTTCTGTGGTGTATATTATTTATGCTCTCATTTAAAATAATTTATAATGCGGTAAATCATCAATAATGTATGGGATTATCTTATAATGCGTGGGTACATTAATCCAAATTAAGTTACCATATAGTCCACGAGATAATTTTGTAATTCACCCCCATAAATTAATTATTCAATGAAAAAAAAGTTTAAGGCGTTGAGGTCAAGTTTAGGAGAGATGAATTTATTTTCGTATAGGAATGATCCATAATATAAAATTATGTCATAAAATCTTATCTTTTGCTAAATTCATAGTTTTCCAAAAAACAAAATTATAACATGCCCGTTGTGTAACACGACCACAAATCTGCTAAAACATAAATGTACGATCATGACATAGATATCAAGAATTCACTTAGTCGAAAATTAAAAATACAACCCGTACATAAATATTATTTTTTAATTATATCTTAAACATATTCATTACGCTTTATTTATTATATAAAAAAAAAACACAAAAAAAGCACATTGCCGACAACCTTTGGGCAAATAAAAGGAAATCCAAACACATAACATGCACACAAAATTACCAGTAGATGGATACATCGATCCATACCCGCAATTTTTATTGATCACCAATGATGATTTAGCTTCAACACCACTCTCATTTCATTACAAGAGTAGTTCTTGACGCTGCAATCAATTCTACGAATTCACGGTCACATTAAGAGAATTACCAGCTGCCAATTTTTTTAAGGGATTTTGACATTTTGTTTCCTTCTCCACTTGCCAAATCTGATACCCCTCAAATAACAATAGATGGAACTCCATTTGACATGGTTGTCTGTAATTGTAATATACATCCGTCATCTCATCAATCAAAAATAAAGGATTATTAACTCACTGTTACTATTGCAGAGCTCTCTTCATCTACAGTCGAAACTTAAAACTTGAAATTCTTTGAAAATATATTTCCTATAAGCAACATTGTTTAAGAATATATCAAGACTGTCACCCCTCAATCAGTACTCTACCTTTGGTACCCTTGGCAAACACGAAGTAGGGTTCTTGCATTGTTGAAATTTCAAGCCTTGTTGCATGCAACCAATTCCGTTTATATTAGAACAATATTTATAAAGGTTTTTCAGATAAGTTCTTCTTCCTACCACATAAGTCAAAGGAAGGGTTTTGACAGTTGGGGATGAAAAAACCAGAAGATTCAAGAGCCTATTTTTCAGGCGCGAAAGCCATCACGATACCAACATAAAGTCCGTTTCGCTTGATTCTGTCAAGCAATTCACGCTTTGGATGATTAAATCTCATCATATTTTGGTGATGTGAATAAAAAGCTTAAGTACTTTGTACAAGTGGAACTAATACTACAAGCAAGATATTTAACACTTCTATTCCACTGCATCATAACTGCCTAATGGGAGCCAACACTGAATGTTGAGCGTTCATTCTCATTGAAAATTGTGGAAATGTTCTTGGTGATGACAATAATGACGATAATGACTGCATAAGATCGGTGTGCATAATAGGCTAACAATAAGTTGGTTTTAACTAAATTTCTTGAGAAAAATACTTACTTTGAATTATATTATAAATAGACATGATACATGCCAAAACGAGTGGTCAAAACATCTTAGAACCCGCCGGACCATTGGACAGGTATGAAGAATATTTGTTGATGTACTTTAAGTATGATTTTTGTTCTTTCCCCGTGGTTGTTAGATTCATTTATTATTTGTTTATTTATTCATTTGTGGGTGACATGCACAAACATTTTTTTTTATAGATTAACAATAGTTTGATTTTATTTTATTTTCTTAAGAAAAATAATTTATTTGAATTATTTTATGGATAAAAGTGAACGACTGGTCAAAACATCTTAAAGCCTGCCACACCAGTGGGTAGGTCTGAAGGATATTTGTTAAGGAAGTTTGTTGATGCACTTTAAGTGTGACTTTTCTTCTTTGTCGTTGTTATTAGCTTCATTTCTTATTTGTTTATTTATTCATTTATGGGCGACTGCACAAAAAAAAGAAAGATGTACATACTAGCAATATGTTGATTTTATTTCATTTTTCTTGATAAAAATAATTTATTTTGAATTATTTAATGGATAAACGTGATAATGTCAAAATGAGTGGTCAAAACATCTTAGAGCCTGCCACACCAGTGGGTAGGTCTAAAGAATATTTGTTAAGGAAGTCTGTTGATGCACTTTAAGTGTGCCTTTCTTGTTTGTCGTTACTGTTAGCTTCATATCTTATTTATTTATGACAACGGGTTGATTTTATTTTATTTTCTCGAGAAAAATAATTTATTTTGAATAACATTACGGATAAACATATTAGATGCCCAGATGGAAAGTATCAGGTAGGTCTGAATAATAATTGTTATTTTCATTTATTTTTTTTATTTTTTTTGAATCACATTTCAATTCATTTAAACCAAAATGATGATTACATGATTGCTTATAAGATTATCAAAAACACCAAAATACAAGATAATCAAAAACTAAATACAAATGACGACACCGATTGCAAGTATATCGCGAAGATAAAGAGCCATGGACAACAAAGATATCCAATTTTTGTAGATGTAGTAGTGATGAATGATGGTGTACCGGAAACAACTCCGATCATTTAAAATGATTATATTCTTCAATAAGAGATGCTCCAAATGAAATGGAGTATTTTGCCCAAAATCTTGTAGATCCAAATGAATCCGGGTGCCCTAAATCCCTCTTGTTGAAGACGAATCCCAAGCGACGCCGAGAAGAATCATTGATGTTCTTGATGAACCGAGAATAGCAAACAAACAAACACCATGAATATTTGAAAGAAACGCAATTAAAGCTAAGAGAAAATCGTCCAAAAGACGAAGAAAAGATCGCCCAAACAACGAAGAAATGTGTCCATAGACACCAAAAACAACAAAAATAAAAACTAAAAACACAAATTAGATTATTCTTATTCATAAAAAACTAAAAAATACTTTCTCAGATCTAGCCCAAAGGACTAGATTTGAGCAAGAAGAAGAAGGAAGCACTAAGGTTTTTTCTTTTAGGAGAGAGGGAGGAGAGAACCAGAGTAGGTGTACTAATTTATTTTTTATATAATAATTGTTATTGGTGCTAATAAATTTTGTTGAGGACCTTTCAGTGTGACTTTTTTATTCTTTATGGTTGTTAGCTTAATTTCAGTTATGCTTGTCAACTTCTTAAATTTAATTGCTTTTAACGAGGATTAGGGTATGAAGTACCCTAGAGCAGGGGTAGTCAAATGAGATTTTGAATGACTTCTGGGGAATTCGCAAATCTACTGTTAGTCCATAAATACTTTTGGAGAGTCTCTTAATGTCTCTTGTTATTGGTTAGAGATTTTTTTTCAAGTCATTTAAATTCTCTGAAACTCCATGTTATTGGATTAGGATTTCATAAGAGTCACTCCAACACACCAGTTATTCGAAAGAGAATTGAAAGTCATTTATTTGTTGTTTTCAGAGATTTGGAGAGACTTTTTCTTGAAAATAAGCATGGCAGAAATCTGTCCTCAATAAGTGATATTTCGGGAGACATGGAAATATGGAGATTTTTTGGTTTTGGGAATGAACCATTTTTTTCTCTACTTGTGCAGTAATACACTTAAGGGCCACTTGGAAATGATAATCAAGACAAAATATGGAATAAAATGATTTTTAAAATTGGAGAATATATATATTTGAAAATCGGCTATGTGAGTCTTTGTGATATATGTATCGATTTTAAAATATTTATTTTAAAATTTATAAATTTTTGTTTTTTTTTCTTCCAATTTTAAGTTGTCGGAAAACTCCACATAGAAAATTATTGGTGAGATACCATAGAAAATAAAATGTGGGACGGGTGGAATAAAGTGAATGAAAATTTGACAAAGGACAACAATGAGATTTATTTTGACAATGGACACATATTTTATTAGGTAGTCTCGGTACTTTTATTATTATTGTAACGTGAATAATCGGTAATGTTTGGAATTAATCGGTGAATATTATACAATTTTGTCTCTACAAATCACGTAAACTTTCTACAAGTCTCATTTTTTTTATCCTTACAAATATCATTTTTTGTCTCTACAAGTCACAAAGATTCTCTAAAATACTCTCAGAGAATCATTAGAAATCTCTAGATTTCCATAGAATCTCTAGGAGTCACTCAAATTAAAAATTATTAGTGCTTCAATTTTTTTTTTCGCATCATAAAAAAAACTTATAACAATATCATTGCTGGTAACTAACTTGTTTGGTTCCATTGGATTTATGTCTTGGCCAATTATAATTCTAACGCATTGAATGGTTATAATCAATTCCTTTCTTCCTAGACGGCAACAAGTTATCTACCGTGGTTATATATTGTGTTATAATGTTCGTTTGTCAAGTGAAAATGCTTAAAAAGCGTTGGCACTTAAGGAGTTATTAAGAAATTGCGAAGCAATTCTCAATAGGAAAGACTAGAAATCCTATTTGTTGAACTTTTAAAGTTTAATACATGTATATTTACTATTGAATATTGATTTATTTAATGTTTTTGATATCCTATATTAGTGTTCCCTAGACTACTCCCAAACTCCTTAAATTTGAGTGAGTTCTGCCAATTATGGGGTCCGAACCCTTACCTCCACAGTGGGAGTCAGTGGAGTGAATACTAACTTCAAAGTTGTCAAGTTCATATACCTTTCCTTGTTTTAAACGATGGTTAAAATTCATTCAGGTTTTCTATGAAAGCACACATATTTAGTGATTTCGCGTATCATATGCTTCCAAATATGCCCTTTGAAAAGGTATTTCCCATGCACAAACAAAAAAGAAAGGTTCAAGGTAAGTCTTCTCTCAGTTATTTCTCAACACCAAACAACTTTCATTAAGAAAAGGCAAATTCTAGATGGAGTGTTAATTGCCAATGAGCTTATTGACTCTAGAACAAGAAGTGGAAAAACTGGCTTGTTATGTAAAGTGGATTTTGAAAAGGCTATTGAGCATGTTAATTGGGGTTTCATAGATGAAATTTTGAAGCTAATGGGTTATGGAGATAAGTGGAAGAGTTGGGTAAAGTGATGTGTTGAATTTGTGAAGTTCTCTGTTTAGGTGGATGGTAGTGCCTCTGGTTTTTTCACAAGTGAGAAGGGTATCCGACAAGGAGATCCCTTGTCACCCTTTTTATTCCTTTTGGTGGGTGAAGCTCTCTCTTACATGTTAAAACAAGCTCAGTTGCAAGGTCTTATTTTTGGTTTTCAAGTCAGTAATGAAGGTATGATTATTAGTTATTTGCAATTTGCAGATGACACTTTGATTTTTCTAGATGCCGGTATTGAAAAAATGAAAAATCTTAGACTGATTCTTCTTTCTTTTGAGCTGTTAACTGGTTTGAAGATAAATTTTTCTAAGAGTCAAATATTTGGAGTTGGTTTTGATGGAGACTTATCACAATTCTGTGATATTTTGGGTTGTTACTCTAGCATACTTCCTGCCATCTATTTAGGTCTTCCCCTTGGTGATAAGTGTAGAGGTGTAGCTAAATGGGAAAAGATAGTAGATAAATTCATTGCAAGACTTACTGGCTGGAAGAAAAATCTTTTCAAAAGAGCAGGTAAGCTCACATTAATTAAAAATGTTCTATCTAGCTTACATGTATATTACATGAGCTTGTTTGAAATGCCCAGTTTTGTGTGTAAAAATCTAGAAGCAATTATGAGAAATTTTTTGTGGAATGATAATGTGAGAAGAAAGAAACTGCACCTTGTGAAACGGATTGGTGTTTGTAGAAAGAAGAAACATGGGGGTCTTGGTGTGAAAAATTTGAAAAAAATGAATCAAGCTTTACTTTGTAAATGGTCTTGGAGGTTTGCTACCGAAGAAGATGCTATATGGAGGAAAATTGTAGCTGAAAAATATGGTGTTGCAGATGTACACTGGATGACAAAGGTTCCTAATTGGTCTTATGGTAGTTCAGTGTGGAGGGATATTATGAATCACAACTCCTTCTTTCTTAAGCATGTGAGATTTAAAGTACAATCTGGTACTTTAGTTATATTTTGGGAAGACAGCTGGTTGTATGACACTCCCATTAAAAATTGTTATCCTCATCTTTATAATGTCTCTAGGTCTAAGAATCTCAAAGTGGCTGAAATTGGTGTGGCTGAAGAAAATGGTGTTGTGTGGAATCTGAGATCTCCAAGAAGATTGTTTGGTGCTGTTGCAATGGAACATGCTATACTAGTCTCTTATTTGGTGGTTTATTTCACTTTCACTCCTGATCTTGAGGATGAATTGCAGTGGAATCTCTGTGAAAGTAAGGTTTTCTCTGTCAAATCTTTGTATGATTTTATTAGCTTGATTGATGCAGACACAACAGAAAAAACAGTTTTCTCTTTTATCTGGAATCAGAAATATCCACCAAAGATTTGTTTTTTCTTATGGACAATTTACCATGGAATATTACCTACAAGAGACTCTTTAAGAAGGAAAGGAATGGATGTTCCAGCTGAATGTCTTTTTTGCAGTCAAGCTGAGACTTCTTCTCATGTTCTACTGCACTGCACTTTTGCAAAAAAGATCTGGAGTAAATTTTGTGGAAAAATTGAACTGGTATTTTGCAATGCCTGAGCAGACTGCAGATGTTGTTCACTCCTGGCATTTGAAGCAATCTTAAACTGGTTTAATTTATTTATGGAACTTAATGAATGCGCAATTGGGGGATAGAGGGAAAATACGAAAATTGGATCCAAATATCAAATCAGGGTCAACCCTTATCTCAATATTTTTTTATTCCTAATCTTCCCCTCATTAATCAGGTTTAGTATTTAATTATAATTAGGAAAAATCTTAAGTATTTTTTAAAAGATTAGTGTGTATTTTTATTTGTATTTGGGTGAGTGAGGTGAGAGTAGAAGAAGGGAAAAATTGAGAGGGAACCTTTTTTGGTGAAAATGGAGGATGATTATGAAGAGAGAATTGCTGCTAAGAGGTTGAAAATTTGATTTTTTTCTTTGAATCCATCATTTTTGCAGCTGAAAAAACTTGGTGCCGGCATGGACGTGGTATGAATACAATGCCAGAAGCAGCGATACCGGCATGGTATTCATACCACGTCCATGCCGGCACAGTAATTTCATTCTCAAGCATGCCGGTACTGCTACCGGCATGGTATGTTGCTTGAATTTCTATGCCGGCACATGATGTAAAGTATCCAGAAACTTGAAAAAAAAAATTCACTTGACTACCGACATTGATAGATTTCTATCGAGCATGCTAGCACTTAGTTACGGCATTGAATGTTAGTTACCAAACATGCCGGTAATATTTTCCTGCATGGTCTTCATCACTTCCGGCGATGTAAAAAAAAATATTTCTGACATGGTATTCATCACTATCAGCATGGTCTTCATCACTTCCGACATGGTCTTCATCAGTACTGACATGGTCTTCATCTATATCGGCATGATCTTTATCACTTCCGGCATGTCTTCATTACTTCCAGCATGGTCTTCATCATTTTCGGCATGGTCTTCATCACTACCGGCATGGTCTTCATCACTTCTAAGTGTAAAAAAATATCGTTTTCAAAGTGAGAAGCCAGCAGAGGAGGAGTAGAGAATTTGAAAGGGAGTGGGGAAAATTTAGAATTTGAAAGGGAGTATGGAATATTTAGGTTATAAGAGGTGAAGATGGAAATGGGGGTTATGATTTTGTTTTTTAATTTTTATTTTTAATTTTGAGGAAAGCGTATTTTAGTATTTTTGCCCCCAAGACACCCCTTAGCAGACACTATTGGTTGGGGGAAGTAATTCATATCCCCAAATTAGTTTTACTATCCCCCAATCGCGCGCTCAACTTAATCCCTAGAGCAGTTCTTTGGAGCATCTGGCAAGAACGGAACGCAAGAATCTTTACTGACAAAGTCTGCAATGATGTGGCTGTGACCAATAAAGCTATATACTGCCTTTATTCTTGGTCCTTAGTTATCAAAGAGTTTGAGCATTTATCTTCCACTGATGTTATGGAGAACAGGCACAATTCCTTTTTTGAGTGTCACTAGTTCTTAGCTTGGTCTTTTGGTTGTCATGTAGATTACTTTTATTTTTTTTCTCTTCTTAAAGCTGAGCCTGTCTGTGGGTTTTGCTTCTGTTTTTTCTCTTCTCTTCTCCTGTACTTGGCTTAGGGTGGTATAAATCTTTTATACCCTCTATTTTTTTGATCAATACATCCTTTCTTTATCGATAAAAAAAAAAACGAAGAAGAAGAAGAAGAAAGCCTTGGTGTTATGGCATTGTTGATAGTTCTGAAAGTTCTACCTAAATGCCACCCACATTTTTCCTAAATACCACTCATAATAAAAAAAAATTAATAATTTTATACCCGATGAATTGGGTAGTAAATACTCACATTCTTCTCCAACTATCACCTGTGATAGCAGCCGCCGCACCCATTCCTCCACCTTCAATTTACACAATAATATAATCACGTATATGGTTACGATTTTAATTTTTATTAAGATTTAATCTTACGTTCTAATCTTAATCTTAATCATGATATGAATTTTAGAGATAAATTTTTTTTTTTTTTTGATTGATTAGGTTTCAATTTAACACAGAGACCTTTTAAGTTTAATCTATGCATAATCTATGATTGATTAGGCACTCCCAAATGGTTTTAACTTTATAATTAAAAGAAGGCTATTATTGGGGCGTCACACTCCAATAGAGAGGCTTCGCTTGGATTCTTAGTGTCCAAAAAAGTGTTTATGGGATATCCTAAAACAAAACAAAAAATGTCTAGATTACCCATGAACTAAAATAAAAACTTAAAAACCTAATCTTCGCAATCAACCTCCGGACCAAAGTCTTCATCCTCAACAACCGATTCAAGCAACTGAAAAATCAGCATTTCAAACTCCTCAACAACAACCCATGGTGTATGTTAGGTATAATCGAACAAACCCATCTTTGTTTACTCGTTTTTGTGCTTAAAATAGGTTAGATTGAATGAAATTGAAGTAAAATTAGGGTTTGGTAGAATTTTGCATTGGTGTTACGGCTGGATTGATCGATTTTCTAACCGTAACTTAGGTTTATGAAGAACTTACGGCTAGGTTTGGATGAATCCAACCGTAAAATTAGTTTGCATGTTGTATTACGTCTTGGTTTAGTTGAATCAAACCGTAAAATTAGATTTGAATGAGTTACAGTTGGGTTTGTCATGCCACTTTACCAACCGTAATTAATCTTTTGTCATATTGAAAACCAGTTACGGTTAGGAGGAGTTCATCCAAACCTAACCGTAAATATGGGTTACGGTTGGAAACGAAGCTCAACCCAACCGTAATCTGTACTTGCGGCCAGGTTTGGATTAATTCCAACCGTAGAAATTTATTTTACTTATGGGTTTGTGAACAGTAATATGTATTTTGTCCCATTGAAAACCATCTACGGTTTGGAGTTCATCCAAACCTCACAGTAAGTACAGATTACGGTTGGGAACGACGCTTCGACCCAGCCGTAACATGAGCAGTAAGTGGAAACATTTGATTTTTTTAACGTACTTTAGATAATTTTGTGTGAAATTGAACTCATGAGAGATAATTTAGAGGCATACCTGTTGATTTTCACTTTGTTGATTTATTTCTTCACTTTCTTTAATTATTATCTAATTAAATTAAATTTAAATTAACTAAATAAGGGTTGTTTGGTCATTACAAAATTAGTTAAGATAAGGGTTTTGAAATTACTTATGGGTGACCCGTTTTTGTCTTATTAGGTGACGCCCCTCTAATGGAATGTGACGCCCTAATAATAGCCTTCAATTAAAATTCATAGGTAGGAGTATTACTTAAAAAAAAACTAAAAAACTAAATAATCCATGGATATGTTGCGGAGGAAGTGGTGGTGGTGATGATAGTGAGTGCGGTAAGCGAAAGTAGTAATAAGTATTCCTCTACCAGGATGACAGTATGGAAGAAATGAGTTTTCATTACCCACTTTAGGTTGTTAGGTGTACATTTTTTTTAGACCATGAATAGTATTTATGAAAGTGTAGGTAGTATTTAGGTAAAACCAAATTTTTTGGCAACCTCTCTCAATTTTCACCACGTATGCACATTGCTCACTCACCGAATAGAGTATAATAAATGGGTACTGTTATGTATAGAACATTCTGGTGGATGACCCACCGATTAACCTTTTGTAAAGATAAATATCATGATTATGTTTAGGATAAACACAACCACTAAGTTTAATTATGTTCTGCCAGGTGGTAGACACATGGCTTCCAAGGATACACCCTCATGAACCGACTTATTATTGAAAGGGATATAAATAGCCGATGTTGGTCACTTGTAAATTAAGTTTGAAGTGTTAATATAAAGACACCCTTCTTCCTCCTCTTTATGTCTTCTTATTTTATCTCCTTTAGGTACCATATATACAGATCTAGTTTTAGCTAGGTGTCTTGATAGAAGAGAAAAATAGAATATCAGCTAAAATTATAAAACGTTATCAGCACGAATTGTTCTTCGGTAATCGGCATGGGGCTGACGATACGGAAAAGGATAATTCTCTTCAACCCTTGCATATTTAATTTAACTATTTCTAAGTAGTTTTATGCATACAATTTTTATTATGTCTAACTTTGTTTCCTATTTTGATTAGGACTTGTTAAAGAGAGAGTTAGACATATTACCGTATTTGTATGTGCTATTTAGAGCACTTGAAATACACGGTATATGAATAGATATCCAAGATAAGTACGTATTGGCAACGACTCATATTTGTGATGCTATTCGGTTTCCGAATTTAACCAAATATTTGAGTTTTGCAGCGTTTTATTATTTTCCTCCTTAGCCAACCAACGAAAGATTTTTCCGCGTCCTCTGGGACAGCGTAGAAAATAAAATTTACCTTTGTTGGTACACCAATGATTTTTGGTGTTAACAGTTTTAATATTGACAGAGCAAGGAATTATTGCATCCTTGGGGATAACAAAATTTTAGTATTCCTTTGCTATAGTAATCTCCAAAATTTAAAGTTGTTCCGCTTGAGGTCGGAATACGATGAAAAATGGACACTGGGCTAACACGGTTAGCCAGTCTCTATCTGCGGTCTTTAAAATGAGATGCAATTGATATTGAGGCAATTTATTTTATTAAGAAATAAAGAATGTGTTCATATTTCAACTTTGATAAATTAATATTTCGTCGAGCCTAATGGACGAAATTGGATATTTATCGATATTATGTTAGAACCGTTTCACCATTGATATTTGTGGAAAATAGTTCGGCTTGATTTTAGAGAAGATATATGCACCGTATATAATATAGTGGTGAGAAATAAGGAGAGCTGCATATTTTGAGCCCTTATGTGTTCCTGCTAGTTTTACGGTATGCATCATATACGCCAATTATATGCATCGATGAGCTTTAAAGAGCTAGTGCTTAATTTGCACTTTGAATATGTTGTGTCAACAACACCGAGTGCTGCAAATGTTAACTGCGCCTCGTAAATATACAAACGTAGAGCGATAATGAGTGTTGCATTTTTTGATATTTAGAGTTAATATCATGTCTTCTCGTCGCCTGAGCTATTACCTAAAATCCTGAATTTGGTGAATTAAATTTGCAACAGTACCTATGCAAATAAGTTTAAAATCTTTGGCAAAGAAGGAAAATACAATTGTGGTAGGCATATTTTTGAGTATGGGAACCACAATAGTTCTCGGGTTTAAGAACCTGATGAGCACCGTATCACTAAAGGTGGAAAGATACGGTACGGTAGCATAATGTTTGGTTTGAATAAGCCGTCTTCGAGCCTGGAAAATCTCTACTATCGTTGTGACATAAAAGACACAGTACGTGCACCTGGAGTGTTGTTCATTGTTTTAAATCTCTATCGGTCATCTTGGCAGGACTGGAACTGATATTGAGATAGTGTCTATGTTCATAAAATTTAATTTACAGTTTACTGTTGATTTTACATGGAAATGTAAATTATTTAATGTATTCCAGCTGGACAGTAAACGAGAGAGAAAACCTGATCAGTTATCTCTCCTGGGTTGCATGTTATTGTTGCTTCGTTGCACCCAGTTTCTCCCTTAATAGGTAGAGTAATACGGAACTGGATGTTCTGTTGATGAGACATTCCCGCCTAAGGATCAGGGGGAGAATCGTCGATGATATTGGTTAATTCCAATTGTGTCTCTTCTAAATTCTCACACCAAGAAATGCCTTAGGTGTTGGAGAATACTCTATTGCTAGATTTAGCAAGAGTACGCTTGCTTGATTCGGCATAAATTAAAATCCTTGCAAGGCATTCCATGGAATCGCAACGATTCTTTCGTCTAAAAATATGCTTAGAAGCATAGACGAAAACCTCTTGTACGAGGTATGCCAATCTAATCAGATAACGTCCATATTCTCTTTGAGTGATGAGTTGATATCTCTCCTGACGAGGAGCACATCCATAAAATTTGTGTTTGATATCTCATGGTAAGGAATATCCGCATGTTAAATCTTGCTACCAATGGATTATGATATCCTCATACTCTGGAGAATGATGTAAGATCGTTTATTAACTGATTGTTAACTAGTTGTCGATAATACTCTGAGTAGCTACTGAAATCTATGTGGATAGATATCCACCCTTGCAAATGAATTATCGACAAAGTTCATATGATTGGAAGATATGGATCTCAGTCCATACTCTCACTTGTATTTGTTTTTAGGACCTCAGCCCTAGCATCCACGAACTTTAGTTCAAATTTGATGCTTATAAGAAAGTGTAATGAGAGATTTAACATCGCTTGTCATATAGCGATAACCTTGACAATGAGTTTCCACGGACACTAACCAGGTTCATGGGATTATGGTCTGGTAGTCATAAATGACTCAACGTCTCACCTGGAGATGACCGTGTATCTATACTCGTATAGATTTTAAAATAAACTCATGTTTGTCAATCGTTGATGTTGTATCATCCTAGTGATGCTTTGGGCATTAATGTTTTGAAGTTCTTGTGCATTTTGAACTTATTACTTATGAAACCATTGTCATGTTTTCTGTTTAAGACATGCTATATTCCACTGATGTTACTATTCTACTACAAGATTTGCAAATTTGATGAGAAAGTCTTCCCACCGTTTGGGGGAGGAAAGGCTATCGCCGGAAAAACGACGTGAAGTATCCTGGTTTGTACAAAGATAAATCATGATGCATCTCATCTTGATGTTTTCAGCAATGAAAGACATGCAGAAGATTTAATATCTTCAGGAATTGCAAATCAAGTTGCTTCATGAGAAGCTGTGAGTGTAGTAGCTAGTGTGTCATTTAAAACACACCTTGAGCATGGATGACTAGTTGATTTAAAATATTCTGCACCTCCTGAAAGGAAGAGCCAGTCACAATCATTGAAAATAGTGCTCTTAAAGAGACTATTAGTGGAAGATCTAATTTCTCTGAATATAGTTCTCTTAACAAGAGAATGTCTCTGCAAAGTCCATGGAACCTCAAAATGAGAAGATTTCCTTAAGGCATGCATGAAATAGAGAAATTTGTGATCGTAATCCAATGATTGTTGATGATATAGTCAAAGTATCCACTGATACTTCCATAGATGATATTGGTGTTGAACCACTCTCTATAAGATTGTCATCAAAGGAATGATTGGTTAAACGGGAAAGGAGAGATTCAGGAAAAATAATAATTTCTCATAAAATGCATAGTTATGGTACTACAACCAGAACACTCGATAATGTGAGCTACTCTTGGCCACAGACATGTGTTTGCAGTTCCGACACCCGATAATGTAACCCCTAGTGGCTATAGGTGGGTGTATGTGCAAAGTGAGAAAAAAAAAGTCAGCTAATGGCACAAAGTCTTTTACAGGAACCTGAGATGGATTTCTTTGTAACATATTCCTTATTATGGATGTAACTACCTCTTTGGTATTTGTCTGAAAGTATTTTAAGGACTCGACGTGCATCTAGAGGATGTGGTTATTGTGAATCTATGAGAAAAACATGATACAGATAACTGCAGACAAATTCCTGAAGGTTTTCACATATCAGTAGAATTACCATGTCATATGCATTTGCCCTATAGAGACGAACATGGTCAATCGTCTAAGTGAATGCTTATTATCCAGGGATATGTGAACCATCTTATGTGCTCATATACTGTGCATTTGCTAGATTTGATTTATGCAACATCTACCTTATTGGAATTTCTGAAGAATTCTCCAAAGCACAAAAATACTTAAAGCAGGAGTTTGAGATGAAACACTCGGTAAAACAAGGTCTCAATCTGTTAGTTGAACATTGTAAATGAAAGTCCATTAATTTCGTCAACCTTAAGGGTTTAGACATGTTTAAATGGACAATCTGACATGGTTTCAGTCCTTCGATCTCTTACAAGATTGATCGATTTGCATCTCCACAATAGATATGTATCACTCTATGGTTTGTATTACACAAAGATGTGTAAATAGTATATTAGCTGAAATATGCTATAGATACCTGATATTGGGTTTGTAGTAAACATGTAAGTCTAGCTCTGCCCAGCACCAATATCGAGACATTGGTCTGAAGAAAGTCGCCCCTTATCTTCGTGGTACCATTAAGATTGATCTTTTGCACAAAAGATCGTTGAATGTCTCCCACAAAGAAAAGTTAATTAGACTGTTTAAGTTTTGATTTTTGCAGGTTTGTTAAAACAACTAAATATTTTCCTAGCTATAGATCTGGTAGTAGAGGATACTCGTTTATCCTCCGATCGATTATGATTGTTCAGACAAAGCTAGTGGAGAATATATAAATGCTGGCACAACCAGATGATTATTAAGAAATTGCACAGAGGAAAGTCAGACTAATTTTCTCAACTAAAGAAAGCTGAAGCTGCTGAAAACTTTAAAGGATGGTTCGGAACTCTAAGCAGTACTACCGTGAATAATAATCAACCGAGAAGGCTTCTCATCAGGGGGAGTAAAGCCATGGAAGACTATGGATATGAGCATATTGGACATTACGTCGTGTACTCTTTTCCTTAGTCAAGGTTTTGTCCCACTGGTTTTTCCTTGTCAAGGTTTTTAATGAGGCATGCGAGTCCAATGATATCCGCAGTTCGACATGTTGTACTCTTTTTCCTTCGTCTTGGTTTTTATCCCTCTGGGATTTTCCGGGCAAGGTTTTAACGAGGCAACATCTGCGGATTTATCATAGTTCTGAGAACTCATGTTTTCCTACGTTTAGGTTATGTCCCTCTGGGTTTTCCTAGCGAGGTTTTTAATGAGATAACAATCTTAGAACGGTGATCACCATCTAATGAGATGCATATCCATAGAGGTTCTAAAGATGCGGCACCCAGGTTTTGTCCTAAAATGGTTTTCCTGATGCAAATTTTGACGGAAGTCATGGCAATGACCAATCTCACTCTAAGTTCAGGTTTTTCCTAAATGATTTTCCTGACACGATTTCGGCGACGGGAGAAAATTCGTGACAACCATCATCACTTTAAATCTCCAAGAGTTTTAATCTTCGACCAGCTTTTATTCTAGTCGGATGTTTTTGGCAAGGTCTTAACAAGGCAACATCTGCGGATATATCATTATTATGGGTACTCATGTTTTCATACGTACATGTTTTGTCCCTATGGGTTTTTCTGGCAAGAATTTGGTGAGACAACAGTGTTTGATTGGTGGATCATCAAGGGGGAAGTGTTATGTATAGAACATTCTGGTGGATGACCCACCGATTAACCTTTGGTAAAGATAAATATCATGATTATGTTTAGGATAAACACAACCACTAAGTTTAATTATGTTCTGCCAGGTGGTAGACACATGGCTTCCAAGGATACACCCTCATGAACTGACTTATTATTGAAAGGGCTATAAATAGCCGATGTTGGTCACTTGTAAATTAAGTTTGAAGTGTTAATATAAAGACACCATTCTTCCTCCTCTTTATGTCTTCTTATTTTGTCTCCTCTAGGTACCATATATACAGAGATAGTTTTAGCTAGGTGTCTTGATAGAAGAGAAAAATTGAATATCAGCTAAAATTATAAAAGGTACAATTAAAGTTTTGCATTTTTCTGGATTCTTTTCCAGCCACATCAAAACTCAGAACAAACCTATTTGGGCATAGAGCCTTCTTGAGGTATATTTTTTTTCGAGAGTGATTTATAAACAGAAAAAATGACCGAACATACACCATATGAGAGGTAAGGTGGGGCCCACTCCTATCCTTAATTATCCTGATGCACATAACGCTGCATTGGGTACGTGCGATCCCTCTCGGTGTTCATTTGGTGCACGATTTTTGGTGGGTCTAGCAAGTTTTTTTTTTTTTTTAAAATGTTGAAGTCCTCGTAAGATGTGATCATTAATGATGTTCTTAGACCCAACTGTGTCTGTCAATCTCTAGAGTTCTGACCACTAGAGTGGGTAAATGTTTCTAGCAGATTCGTTTTTACGGTTCTTCTTGCCAACGCAGCCAACCACCTAGCAGTAGTCAAGTCTCCAACTTCTGGTCCTTCTACTTGTAAATTGATTTTGTTTACTAACACGAACGATCTGGTCTTTTGACAATTTTTTGCTGAGCCTCTTTTAGCAAGGATGCTAATGGGGGTACCAAATTGTTTGGGGGTGTACCAACCCCAAGGCAAATAAGTTTTTGTCTTATTAGAATTTGGTATACCCCAAGCAAAACCAGTCCCCCCATTAACAGCGTTGTCTTTTAGTACCACAAAATTTAGGAATGATGTACATGCCACCAAATCATCTAAGAAAAATCCTAAGACATGATATTTAAACTCCATTAATAATTATAAAAAATAAAAAAAGGAGAGCTAGCCTTGCTACCTTAGGCCTATTCCTATGCACATTCAAAAAAATGGTGTTTGGCATGCCACCATTTGCGCCACTATTGGGAAACCGCTAAGTGATCGAATCCATAGCGAGCGATATTCA
This sequence comes from Papaver bracteatum, assembly GCA_023529315.1. Classification (NCBI taxonomy): domain Eukaryota; kingdom Viridiplantae; phylum Streptophyta; class Magnoliopsida; order Ranunculales; family Papaveraceae; genus Papaver; species Papaver bracteatum. Next base: position 1,562,567 of record JAJJWX010003985.1, read on the forward strand.
CTATATCGCTGTCGATATAATCAATATCGCCACCGTTTGAGTTTCTGACGCCTATAAATACCGCAATTATACTCCCACCTCTTCTAAACTCTTCTCAATTCTTCTTCTGAAAACCTTCTGAAAACCACTGATTTTCTTTAAAGTTTTGTTCTTAAAAAGATATGGAGAGAAGAAAAAGAAACAAAAAAGGGAAAGGATATACTAGTACCTCAGGCAGTGGAGTAAGTTTTATTGTGGATGCAAATTATGAGTTTAATAATGTTAGACTAGTAGCCGGTGAAGGTGTATTCTCTAATCACCTTTCTGATAATGAGGGGCTATGTAACGCGATAAATCTAAGAGGTGGATGGACTGAGTTACGTACAATTTTTCAATTACTTCCTCCTGCTGTTCAAGAGAGAGTGAGAAGATATCCTTGGCGACATCTATATCAAATACAACCTAGAAACCACAAGACTCAAGGTGTTCAAGTTATATTATAACGATGGTGGAAGACTACAAACACGTTCTTTTTCAAGGACTTTGAATGCGGTAAGTCAGTCTTTTCTAGTAATTTAATTTTTGAATTATGTGTTTTGTTTCATAAAAATCAACAAATTCTAATTATGAATAATTATTGTTAATAGGAGTTACACCGATAGATTTATACATGTTAACCGGAATTCCATGCCAAGGGAACTTACTTCCATTTAATAGACTAAAGTGGTTATAAGAAGATAGATGGAAAGAAAGACTTCCTTTATACTCAACTGAATTAGAAGGAAATCCTACACATAGACAAATAAAAGCGTATGGGTTGAAAAGTTTTTTCTAGTGTTATGCTGTAAAAAGTAATCAAAACTGGGCAGCTGGTAATCAATATTTGATCCCCGACCATTTTGAGGAGCTAGAACGTCTGTTTGTATTGGGAAACTGGGCCAATGTCTGTTTTCAAATGCTAGCTCAGTAGTGTTAATTGGGTTTCTCGAAGCATTAGAAGATTTAGAGCAAGCACCAACATATGATTGGGGGACTGCGATTTTATCAGAGATTTACATTGCCCTAAGTGATAACTCGACGTATGATAAAGATAGTTTTAATGCTTTTTTGGGAGTTCTGGAGGTAAGAACCAATATTTTTCACATTATGTATTTATTTGTCAATTTCATATAGAAAATATATTAACCTGCTGAATGTTATTATTTTCAGTATTGGTGGTATACATATTTCCGTGTTTCGGAACCTTGTCTTAAGAATTATACGAATGTATTTCCGATCATATGGAAGCATGATTATGAGAATTGGGAAGATGCACAGATTGAAGATGGTCAACATGCTTTGTAGTTGTAGGAAATACCACACTAAACCCTTGTTATGATCTTTCTATATTCAACTCACAATTGAAGATTAAAAGCGACACTTTATTATTTTATTCTCAAAAATGTTTACAGAAATGGAAGAATTCAAGATTACAACTATTCTCTTGAAGTTTCTCTCTCCTCAAGACTTTCTTAACTCTCAAAAACACATCATCCTTTTATGGAAATATTGGGTCTCTATTTATAGGGTAGTTACATAATGGATGACAGCTAAGTTTTCCTCTTATTTCGGATTTGTTCTGCGATTGTACCGCGATAGTTACAATGTTCATTCTCGCAAGTTTTGTAACCATCGCGTGACAAACATGCTCTTCTCATGTTTTCTTCAATCGTCAGTTATTACGTCACTCTTTTGACTGCTTTTGTGACACTCGCAAAGTGTAGTTGAAGAGCTTGCGGTGATGCTCGCTGTGAAGTGTTGTTGATTTCGCAAAGAAGTATTGTAGCGATATTCTGGTCCTACATCTTGCCTCTTCTCATGTCTTCTTTGCAAAGTGGAGAGGATATGAGAATCTTCAATTCTTCAAAGTGCTCGCAGCCTCTTTTCTTTCCATATTTTCTTCTCGATATTGCTCCGTTAATTTAGCTTAACCGCCTACACGTGTTGTAAATTCATCTTTTTACTGACACGTCTCTACTCAACATGTTATTCCATTTTGCCTATAAAAGGTAGAGTTAGACTTCAAAACTGATTTTCTTCTTTTATTTCTCTATGTTCTTCATCTGTTTATTTTATCTTCCGTCTGCAACTTTTCTTCTTCTTCATATTCTCCTGCTAATGTTCTAATGGAGTCATCAAGGTATGTTTTTTTATTATAATCTTTATTTGATTCAATTTTTACTCATATTCTTCGATCTTCTCTATTTGATCCTTCATAACTCCCGTATTATGTCTTCTCTTCAGTGGAACTATCCCTAACACCCAATCCTCAGTTCAAAACCCTAATGCTTGCAAAAGGCCAACTGATAAGAAGAAGATAAGTTCTGTGAATGATAAGGTGGTAAGAAACACATCCTATTTCTTAATAACAATATTATTTCCTCTGTTTCTTATCTAAGTTATTATTCGCAGAATGTCGAGAACATATCTAATCCTCCTAAAAGACCTCGTCAATTTAAAGCTCTTGAGGCTGATTTCACCATCCCCACGTTAACATCTACGAGAGTTACTCCTACACCCTCGCGATTGGATCCTATTTATTTTATTTGCGAGAATACCTCTGCCAACACCTCTATTTCTTTTGATTCTTTGACAAATCAGGCTCCTGAAATTGCTGTGACTGAAATTCCTTCTAGCCCTTTATTGCCTTCAACTGTTGTTTTTCCCAATACTCCTCCTTCTGATAATACAACCATCGCAAATGACTCAAATCGTCAACTTGTCCTCGTTACTACTTTACCATCTGCATCTCTTCCTCCATAAAATGAAACCTTAGCAGGAGTTGATGTTGCTTTTAAAATCTTATCTAATATTTTAGACGATGCTAGAAAATCTTCTACTGACTCTCTCCAATATGAAGTTTGCGAGACCTTACTCAAATATTTTGTCTCTGATAGTACTGCTTCACGAGCATCTTTATAAAATGAAGTTGAAGCTCTAAGAAAAAGCCTTCAAGTTAAAATTTCTGAATGGGATACTTTGAACCATATGCTTCGCAACTCTTCACTTAATTGCAAGAACCTTCGCAGAAAAAATGACGAGCTGAAAGGTGCAATTTTCCTGCCTCTACCCTTTTTTATTTCTGTTTTGCTTTCATATCCTCTGTACTCAAGTCTCCTTCTTAAATTCTTGGTTCATATATTAGTTTCAAATCACACTCGTTTCATGGAAAGACTTAAATTTGAATCTATTGCTGAAGAAGCTCGTGTTGAAAGAGATTCTTGGATGGACCAGTATAATAGACTAGATAATCTCTACACAAATTCGATCGATCAAATAGATAATCTTACTAATGAGAATAATCAACTATCGCAAAGTCAAAATTTATTAAGTAACGAGATTACTCGTTTCTCATATTTGTTAACCAAGTCTAACTTGGCGGTAGAATCTTTATCAGATGAAAATAGAACTTTATCCCAAGATAAACATAGATTTTCAAGCTTGATGGCGATTTCTTCGCATCAATTGAGTAATCTACAAAGAATATGTGATAATCAAGAGCGATCTCTTCGCTCCCTTAAAGATGAACTCAAGGAAGTAACTGAATCATCTGCCGCTGAGAAGGATAAACTTATTAAGGGTAGATTAACTTTTATTTTAAAGGCCAGCAAGCTTCAAGATCAATATTCCCTATTAAAGAAATCTCATTCTTTATTAGCAAAGGAAAACTCGTATCTACACTCCAAAGAAGAAAACATGAAATCTCGTCTGAAGGGTATTGTTGGCGATAAATTTGATGACGCTATGAACCAATGGGAGAACTGTTTATTTACATTACTTCAAAACTTAACCTCTCAAAAAGAAGGTAGTCAATTGACTGCCTCATTTGTTGATCTTTTTGTCAAATTTTATGTTACGTTTCTTGCGAGATCTTTGTCTAAATAATATTTAATTATTTTTGTTGCTCGCAAAATATGAAGGAAGTCTTCATTCTACCATTGCGGATCTTACTGATAAGTTGGATAAAGTTCGTAAAGAAAACAAGATTCTCACTTCCGATTTTATAGAAGCTCGCGACAAAGCAGAGAGAAGACTTGATTATCTCGAGTATTTCAAAAATATAGAGATTAGAAATCGTGACAGAGGTTTCCTTCGCAAAGTTCACATTAGTGCTGAAGTTCTTGTGAACGATATTTTGATATCTCATTCTCTCCCTCATGTATATGTTCTTCCTCTAGAAGTTGATGATGATGAAGTCCCTCTCCCCATGGACAAGGATTTAGAATATGCATCTGTTGAAGAAGATATTGAAGAAAATAATCCAGAAGAAGAAGAAAAAGGTTCTCCCAGAGAAGGAGAAACTCGAAATGAGAAAAATGTTGGTAATGCTGATAATAATGGAAAAAACCTTGAGTCTGGCAAGACCATCGCTGAAGCTTGAATTTCATTTTTGCTTTCTTTTCCTTTTTCTTTCTTGCGAGTAATGTAACTTTTGAAACTTTTAGAATTCAACCTTTAATTTTGTTTACTTTGAACATTCTCAAGGAAGATAATGAGATCTTATTTATTCATTCCCTTACTTGCCCTTCATTAACTTTCTTGAGATGTTGAATTGTTTCCTATATCTGCTTGCGAAAGTAGGAATATATCTGCGATGTAATGAATTCTTGCGATATTCTGAAAAGTTCTGAAGAAAGTTGCCTTCTCATATATTCTCCTGCGAGGAACAAATATTTCCTGCATTCTGAAATAGTTAATGTTTAATATTATTCTGTTGGTCTTATTTTGCCTTCCTAGTTAAAGGTCTTATTTTGCCAAACTTTTCTTTCCGCGACAAAATCGCAGGACGTCTTTACATTTGTATGTAAAAACCCATTAATCTTGCCTTATCCTTGTTTCTTCGAATTTTATGCGACAATATGACATGTCTATATCCTCTTGCGAGAACAAAGTCATATGACATTGCCGTCTTGCAATGAAATCGCAGGGCGTCTTTACACTTTCATGTAAAAACCCATTGATCTCATTTTAACTTTTCTCTTTTGGCTTGTTGCCTTTGTATAACTTTCGTCACGCGACATTATGACAAGGCTAAATGTTCTTGCGATCATAAATCCCCATGGCATTGCCGTATTTAGACACTTATCAGCTCCCTAATGGAGGGTGCCGCCCTTATCTTCCCCCTGGTTGCCCCTTCAAGGAGGGCACATAGGCCATACAAGACTAGATCCTCCCATCCAGATTTGCCAACAACTAGTTTTTTTCGTAGCCTCTTGTCCTTTATGCCTATATGGATTATAGTTACAAGACTGAACCCTAAGTGGGGTTTTCTTCAGGCCGAGTGCGTCATAGCCAAGACTTACCAGGGTAGTTTCGTACGCCCCGGGCACCCTTGACACAACCGTGTACCTCGGCACATTGGTCATACTCTGCACTCCTTAGAAGAGGTTCTTGGTAGGCTCGGAAAGATACCTACTATTGTGTATACTGCAAGTGCACAGTGTCGACAAGCAACACAGGGCAAGCACAGGTCGAACCACAAAGACTTGGAGAGTGTAGAAGTTGATTCTAAATCCTGATTCAGAGAGTAACCAAAAGGGGTTTGATTTTGTCGATACGACGACATGATTTTCAAGTGACTGAAATAATAAAAGTAAAAGATGCAAATAACAAGATATGTAAACAATGATAATATGGATACTAGGGTATTCAAATCCACCAATAACCTATGATATGCATTCAACTTGTAATATTATTCTTGTCCTTATAGTAGATTCAAGTCTACCGTATAACTAAGGTGTTTCTCCAATGGATAATTTAATCACAACTAAAGTATTTCTCCAAAGCATTAATTGTCTAATTAAGCACAACTAATCTAAAGATCAATATTTGGTTAAGCATGAGTTGTAGCATAATCAACATAGAGATATTCTAACTACAATGGATACATGGCATACATTGTGAGAGCAAGATGTTGAAAAACTTGGATTAAATTATATCTTTAAACAATTCTAAACTTTCAAGAACAAGATACAAGATATGAATACATACCAATGAGATTAGGGCTTCATCTAAACCCTAGTAAATGAAATTAGAACATGAAGAACATTACAACAAAATTGAAATTTGATAAACTAACATGAACAAGCTATTCTTAGATGGTTTTTCAACACAACAACCCTCTCTATTTATACAAAAACTTGCCTCAAGCACTTGGATTCGAAATTTGGAAAGCATCCACTGAACAAACCATGTTTTCTTAATTGATGGATTGAATGGAATATATTTGGTTGTGGGAAACAAATTGGGAGTGATTGAGTGAGAGAATGGGGATGTTTTCTTTAATTGATGAATGAAATGGAATACAATGGGGGTGAGGTGGATGTTTGGAAAGAATCCAATGGGGGTGAGGTGGATGTTTTGGAAAGAATCCAATGGGGGTGAGGTGGAAATGGATTTGGGTCTTGGGTTTTGGATCATGGGTTGTTTAATCCCATGAATTTGTAAACAGGTTGCCACTGATGCGCGAGCGGGTTGCAACGATTCCAACTTTCTTCTCTTTTGTCTTCTCAATTCTTCCAAGCTTTATTTAGTGCTTAAAAACACAAAATTAATTAATACAAATATTTATTCTTGAAAATGGTAAAAATGCAGAATTTGGGATAATATATGACTTTGAAGCGCGAAAGATGAGTTAAGTGCCAATGAAAAGGTGTATGAATATGCAATATTTGGCACTCATCAGTTCTTAGTCGTCCAACCAGGGTATAACCTTATATAGTTAGAAATCCAAGATCCCTCTCCTGGATAGGTTTTCTTTAACCCCAACTTCTTCATGACTCAGGTTCCAGCATCGGTATAACCTTATCCCTGAGTCATGTAAAGAGATACCCCCTTATATGACGCACTATTAGGTCTTACATTTGCCTCTTGCGAAATTTTATTCGCGAATTAGGGTGCACGCCATAAAGGTTCGTCCCATTGTATTAATCTCTGCGAAATATTTATTCGCCTTTCTTGCGATCATTCTCGCAGCTCTTGCGTTGCTTTGTTATTAGAAGAACCTCTCAGTTGTAACAGAGAAATACTTTTTTTTTTACAACAAACCTGTATCTCTTATCTCGCAAAAGTTGTCATTGATAATACCTTTTCAGAAATAGTCTATTCCATGGTCTGTCAAGTCTTTGACCAACATCTCTCCCTTCAGGGTCCATTAGTTTGTATGCCCCGGTTCCAACTATCTATTTAATGATATATGGTACATCCCATTTCCTCGCAAACTTTCCACCATTCTCTCGCTGATAACTTAGTGTTTCTCGCAGCACTAAATCGCCAGGTTGAAATTCACGTTTCTTAACATGTTTGTTGTACTCGCGAGCTAATCTTCGCTGGTAATTTTCCATATGTTGTAAAGCCTTTTCTCTTTTTTCTTCTAATTCATCCAATTTATTTAAAATCATTCCAGCACTTAGATTTCTTTCCCAAGATTCTCTTTTTGTTGTAGGAATAGCTACTTCTGTTGGTAACATAGCTTCAACTCCATACGTCAAACAAAAAGGTGACATTCCAGTAGCTTCTCGTCTAGTTGTATTATAGGCCCATATTGCATTATGCACCTGTTCGCACCATGCTTTGTGGTATCCTTCTAGCTTCTTTTTTAAGATGTCTGCGATTGTCTTATTAGTTGCTTCAGCTTGACCATTTGCTTGTGGGTATGGAGGAGTAGATTTTCCACACTTTATCTTAAATGCATTTAGTAGCAATTTTATATTTTTCCCTTCAAATTGATTTCCATTATCAGACACCAACTGTGCTGGAATCCCAAATCTGCAAATTATATTCTCAAATATGAATGTAAAAATATCTTTATCGCGGATATGTTGTACTGCCTTTACTTCTCGCCATTTTGTGAAATAATCTGTTGCGACAATTAGATATCTTCTTTGTCCAGAACAAGGCACAAATGGTCCCATAATATCTAACCCCCATTTCCCAAAAGGCCATACACTTGTTGAAGATGATAATGGTGCTCCTGGTGCATATATCTTCTTTCCATATCGCTGGCAATCTTCGCAACGCTTTGAGAGCTGTTTTGCATCTTCATGCATATATGGCCAGTAATAGCCTTGCATTTTAGTTCTATATGCCAAAGATATTTCTCCAATATGATTACCAGCATCACCACTATGTAACATCTTCAACACTTTTTTTCCTTCCTCCCTCGTCAAACATCTTAGTGATGGTCCACTAAAAGATCTGCGATATAATACTCCTTCTCTTAGCTCATAATTGGTTGCCCTACTTTTTAATTTATGTGCCTCCAATCGATTTCTTGGGATTTATCCTCTTACCAAGTATGCATGAAGATCTGCTCACCAATATGTAGTGTTGCTCTTTAATTATTCTTCGCCGCTTCTACCATCATCACATCTTCCTATTCTTCTTCCTTGTTTATCGCTGGTAATAAAAGTGTTTGAATTTTTATGCACCTCGCAGCTGGATTTGTCATCATACTGGATATGAAATAAAAAGCATCTGTGAGCCTATTATCTTTCCTTGATATGTGTCTCCATTTTATTTTTGGAATTCTCGCAGATAATTATTCGACTAATTTTTTATACTTTCTCAAAGATGGTTCGTTTGTTGTGTATTCTCCTTTTATCTGGCGAATAACCACTGTGAATCGCTGGTGATTCTAGCATTTTCCAACTTCATTTCTACCACAAATTTTAAAGCATGAATCACGGCCTCATATTCTGTCTCATTATTAGTGGATGCAAATTCCAATCTAAATGAAAAAGCTGTTTTTTCTCCTTCTGGTGAAATAAAAACAACTCCAATCCCATTTCCTTCTCCATTTGATGATCCATCCACCAATATCTCCCATATGTCGGGTTCTGTTTATAGCTCTTTTGGATATCCATGTTCCTCTTCTACATCCACCATCTCTTCCACAGCTTCGTCATCTTCTAAAGGAAATTCAGCTAAGAAGTCTGCGATAACTTGTGACTTTGGCGAGGATAAAACTTCATATTGGATATAAAAGTGTCCTACTTGTGCATTCCATCTCTCAACTCTGCCTGATCTTTTTGAATTTTTCATTACTGACTCAATTGGCACTTTTGTTAACACTTTGACCATATGTGCTTGAAAGTAGATGTGAAGCTTAAAAGTTGCATGCACCAATGCTAGAATTAGTTTCTCAATCTTTGAATAATTTCTCTCTGATTTAATTGAAAGTTTTCTTTGGTGTAATAAATTGGTTTTTCTACCCCTGCATCTACTCGCAGCAACACATCACTTAGCGCATATGTGGTTGTTGCGAGATAAATCAATAGTTCTTCTCCCGGTTCAGCTTTCTGTAAGATAATTATGTTCATTAAATGTTCTTTTATTCCTTGAAAATCCTTTTTACATTCATCTGTCCACTTGAATTTTGTTCCCTTCTTGATTATATCGAAAAAATGTTTGCACTTGTCTGAAGATCGCGAGATGAATCTTCCTAGCGAGGCTAAGAGTCCTTTCAATTTTTGCACATCTTTTACCGTCGCAGGCGTTGGCATATCGCGAATTGCTTGTACTTTTTCGGATCAACTTGTATTCCTTCTTTTGATACAATATATTTTTAAATTTTCCTGAAGTTACTCCAAAAGTACACTTATCGGGATTCACTTTAATATTAAATTGTCGCATTTGATCAAAAATCTCCTTCAAATCTTGTACATGATTTTCAGCTTCTTTGCTTTTAATCAGCATATCATCTACATACACTTCTAATGTTTTGTGGATCCACTTTGCAAACACCTTCTCCACCATTCTTTGATACGTTGCACCAAAGATTTGCAGTAAGCCAAAGGGCATCTTTGTATAACAATATAATCCTCTTGGAGCAAAAAATGCGGTATGTTCTTGATCTTCTTCAGCGAGAGGGATTTGATTATATCCTTTATATCCATCCAACGATGATATTCTGGCATTTACCGCTGCTGATTCAACCATCTGTGGGATATCTGGTAATGGAAAACTATCTTTAGGACAAGCTTTGTTTAAAACAGTGAAATCTATGCAAATTCTTATCCCCTTGTTCTTTTTTGGGACCACCACCATATTTTCAATCCACTCTGGATATTTTGCTTGCCTTATAATTCCTGCGTCGAGCATCTTCTGTAATTCTTCTTCTATTTGAGAACGATATGTTGTTGCAATTTTCCTTATTCTTTGCTTAAATGGTCTTATGTTTTTGTTGATTTCTAATTTATGACATGCTATTGATGGGTCTATCCCTGGCATCTCATCCATGCTCCACGCGAAGATATCTTTATATTCTCGCAAGAGATTTATAGTTCTTTCTTCCTCATCTGCCTCCATTCTAGTCCCAATTTTCAGCATTTTAGGCTCTTCTTCAATCCCAATATTTATTTACTTTGTTGGTTCTGCTGCAACATAACTGGATTCAGGTTCTCCCATTGGTGTTGGTGTTTTCATAACTCTCGCGAGTTCATCTCCTTCTCGCGAAATTTCCCTGGGTATTCCTTTTCCTTCTTTTGATCTTATCACGTAAACTTGAAATTCTCCTTCCTTCTTTGTTTCTCTCGCCAATTTTTTGCGAGCCTTTCGCAGCTTTGGACGTTCTTCACAATTTCTTACTTCAATTTGGTAACACAATTTCGAAAAATCTGTGTATCCTCTAATTTCTCCAATTCCACTGGGTATAGGAAATTTGATGCATTGATGCAATGTTGATGCTACAGCCTTGATTGCGTGTATCCACGGTCTTCCTAATATCATGTTATACGGTGATTCCACGTCTACCACACATAATGTTACTTGTGTTTCAATCTCTCCTAGTGGAATTCGTACCACTATTCGCCTTTAGGTTTTGTTAAAGATTTTCCAAAGCCATGAACATGATATGTTGAGTAAGACATTTCTTCATCCTTATATCCCATTTTCTTGAAAGTATGATAAAATATTATATCTACAGAACTTCCTGCATCCACCAAAGTTCTATTCATAGCCCATTCTTCTACAGATTTTATTGATTCTTCCTTTTTCATTGGTATAGTGGATACTGTGATTACCAATGGATATGTATGACTTAGATTTTGTTCTTGTATTTCTGGTGTTGTAAATGTGATCTCCTGCTTTTCCCAATCTTTCAATGGTGATATTTTTTCCACCGTCATAATTTTCCTTCCTTCAAAATCCCGTTTGTGTATCTTCCCCTTAATATTTTCATGAAATCTATCAATCATTGTTCTCGTTACTATACCACACTACAATTTTCTACAATCCTCTTTGATTCTAATCATCCTTCCTTCAAATATCTCACTGAATTGTTTTATGATTTTCTTAATCTTGAACAATTCTTATCTTCTTCTTCACTTTTTTCTATGATTTCGCTAATTCAATCTCTGTTTCAGGCGCCAAAATGTAGTTGCAAGAAATCCCACACTACACCCTTGTTATGATCTTGCTATATTCAACTCACAATTGAAGATTAAAAACGACACTTTATTATTTTATTCTCATAAATGTTTACAGAAATGGAAGAATTCAAGATTACAACTATTCTCTTGAAGTTTCTCTCTCCTCAAGACTTTCTTAACTCTCAAAAATACATCATCCTTTTATGGACATATTGGGTCTCTATTTATAGGGTAGTTACATAATGGATGACAGCTAAGTTTTCCTCTTATTTCGGATTTGTTCTGCAATTGTACCGCGATAGTTACAATGTTCATTCTCGCAAGTTTTGTAACCATCGTGGGACAAACATGCTCTTCGCATGTTTTCTTCAATCGTCAGTTATTACGTCACTCTTTTGACTGCTTTTGTGACACTCGCAAAGTGTAGTTGAAGAGCTTGCGGTGATGCTCGCTAGGAAGTGTTGTTAATTTCGCAAAGAAGTATTGTAGCGATATTCTGGTCCTACATGCTGCTATTGTTCATAAGATTCAGCAGTTGAGTAAAAAAAGCCATAACCTTATCTCACAGCCATATGAAGCAGGACCTGAGTTCCAAGAAGAACTAGGTCAGACAATGGTAGAGTTAAGCCTTAGAAGGATGGTGTTATACAGCCCTATTTCTGAGAAGGGTGTTTGGTATTATGGTGAAAGACAACTTCTTATGTTGCAAGGGAGATCAGTGATAGTTGTCAACCCTTATCCCAGTACAGATGTTTCAGTAGACGATTACTTCAAATTGATAAGGGAAGGTCGTCGTTGGCAAGAAGCTGATGAATTGATCCAGGAGCCGATGGACAGAAATGAGTTCCTATCTTGGTTTAATACTATTTTCAAGCTAAATATTTCCATGCAACCGCAAAGTTTGGGTCGGATGGATTTCCAAGATTTAGGTAGGTTGCCACTTGACAATGAATTTCTTCCTTCCCAACCTCCACCAGAGACAGGTGACGTATTTGCATATCCTTCTCAAAGTTCATCGTCATACATGCCACCATTTTCTTGGGAAGTAAAGACTATACCCAACACATCTGGAGAGATTGTTACTTATCCAATTGTTTCAAGTGCACCTACTCGGACTTATCTATACCTCGGGGTCAATGCTACAGAGTTGGAGTATCAGACCCGGTGTAACGATTATGAGGCTCTTGTTTAGGGAATTCAGAATATGCACTTGGAACAGATGCAAAGTTTGAGGGAAAACATGATGTTTGAGATGAGTCCTAGTGTTGGAGCTGGTAGAGGAATGAGTCCCAGTGTTGGAACTGGTAGAGGATTGAGTCCAAGTGGAAATCAGCAAAGTGGTCGAAGTCATCAAAGTCGTGAAATTCAGCAAAGTGGTGAAAGAAGATTGAGATGTCGTCATATGGAGGATGTACCAAAAAGTTTAACCCCAAACATGGTGTTAGAAAGTCAAGCAGTACATGGTGTTGAAGAAAACATTGTCATGGATACAACTCATACACGTATGTTTAGTCATTTGCAGCCTGGAATACTGACTCCAGGCGATGGTGTGAACATGTTAGGAAAACGAATCTGTATACCCAAATTGCCTAAACCTCATCAGCATTTCAACCATTCCATCCACAATATCAATCACACGTATTTCAGGATTTGTATAAAGTTCCCATACCCCGTACTCCCATTGCTTTTCAAGGTTTTGGTGACTCTAATGAGACTCAACCATAAAATGAGTCTCAAACCGGCACCATAACTAATTTGTTGAACAACTCTATGGATCCAGAAAATGCAGGCAATTGGATCTTTGGTCCGGGAGGAAATGGACAAGGAAATGAGTAGTTTAAATGTTTTCTTTTAGTTGATATGTGAAATGTAATATTATTTTTTTAGATTAATGGAAACTATCTTTTAAATTAATATTTATATTTACATTTCATTAAAAGTATAAAAAACTTAAAAATATTAAAACTTTAAAAGTGGACAATTGAGAAATTATAACATAAATCTTGGACAACATCTTAAAATCTCGAAAAAACTTTCAAAATAAAAAAATTTCCCGTAGAAAACATGATATTCCACACGACACCTTTCCTGAAATTCCATCATGGTTTCACCTCTTCTCAAGGTTGGACTTTCTCACTGAAGTAAAGCAACATACCTAGTAACTTCTTGCCTAATTATATCGAAGCGCCGAACCAAATCTGAAACACTACAACCGCGTAGGTTCATTATTTGTTCTTGAAATTTAACAAAAATCCATTCCCACGATAGTTCGAGATAAAATACTGGCTCCATTGTAATATCAATATAATTCATGCAAATACATTCATCTTCCGCAGTTTTGAATTTTAGGTTTTGCCTCACTTGACGTCTCCTAATTTGACTTCTCCTAGTTTCACTGTCTATAATTGCACGACAAGCGGCTCTTTGATTTTGGATAATATGATGGTTTTCCATGCACTCAGCCAGATTCATATTATCATCCATGCTCTCTAGATTAAGAAATTCTAGAGAGATTGAGAAATTCTTGAGAGATTAAGAAATTCTGGTGTGATTTGAAATGAGATTAAAATCAGGTATTTATAGAGGGGGGAAATTATAGCCGTTAGATGAAGATATGATGAGCGATTATCATATTAGCGAGCGATATCTTGACTGTCGCTGGCGATTTGAAGACCATCGAGCGATTACATGACCATCGAGCGACCAAGACTCTATCGCTCGCTCGAAACTCTGTCGTGTATGCCTATATGCCAGAAATAACATATTGGCATATGAGTTTGGCAGTTTGGAATACCCATAGTGGGTGCCAAATACATGAGTTTGGCATGTGCATAGGAATAGGCCTTAGCATTAGTTTATTTTATTTTGACTCAAAAAGGACAATATATTAAAAAATAAATCAATTCACCACCTAGAGAGTGGTAGATTAACCTCGCTAAATTGGGGGCATATACCACTTAATTGGGGCCTATAGCTAGATGACAAAAAAGGTCACTAGAAATCACTTCACACCACCCCTTATCAAAATAATTACCAAACTACCTATTTTACCCTTGGTTAATTAGAACTAATTAATCATATTAGGGGTTAATTTTGTTTTGGATGTGAGATTAACTAATGTTAGAGAGTTTATCAAAGCATCAACATTTTGATTTTTTTTTTCGTAAAAATTACACAAAATCGGTTTACATTCATTCACTTGTAAACCGATTCTGGATTGATGTTTAGAATTACCAGAGGACATTCAGAATCGGTTTACTTTGACATGTTTTATAATCCAATTATGAAAACCGGATTTTGCTTATGACATATATAAACCAATTGTTTTCTTTCATTACCAATTTTCATTCATCGCATTACTATTGTAGGATGCATTTAGCACATGCATCAAGCCTTTAAACCCCTAGGCGACCCTAGTGGACGAGTTATAGTCTCCTGAAGGTTTACATAGAGGTCTACCCACAAAACCTATACAAAAACTTCTAAAACCATCAATCTTCCTCCTCCGAAGACGATACATCATCCAAATATTCCGGGTAATCCTCCGGGATTCATTCTGCCAAGAACACGTCAAACTTGGATAAAAATCAGGATTCTGAGATGTGCAAGAAGATAGGCACATGGTGGAACCTGAAAAATCATAAACAGAGTTTCCAAGGAGTGGATCAACTATATCTTCCAGAGTAGAAGGATTATCTTCTGAAAGAATATTAAGATTGATGTATGTATGGCTACAATTATCAAAATAAATATTTTCACCAAGAAGTGCAACACTTGATTTCTCGTCTTCATTAGAATCATAGTCGTTAGACATTTCATCAAGAGTTGCAGCAAGACCTTTGTTCCCAGTGTATTTTCTCCGATTTGGACACTCGTTTGCAAAATGACCAAACCCTTTACACTTAAAGAACTGAGGCATATCCTCGTCATCAGTTTCATCAATATCCCTATTTTTAGGAGGAACATGATTATGAGGTTTGACTGATGCCTTAGGATTATCACTGGAGGACCGTTTACTTCTCTTCAACATAAGATCCCTAAACTGTCTTGTGATCATTGAGACTGATTTGTCAAGATGTTCATCTAATGCATCTGTCTCAGAGTAATCATCTTCATAGATATACACTTTTTTAATTTTATCAAGTAATTTAGTGTCCTTTAGTGCTTTGAATGCTGCATCCTTAGATTTGGACGAATGTTCATGATCAAAGATCTTAAGCTTTCCAAACATCATATTTCTGGAGAGAGAGTATCAAGGTTATTTCCCTCAACGATGGCATGCTTCTTAGCATCGTATCTAGATGTAAACGATCTGAGAATTTTCATCACAATATCTTTTTCAGAAATAGTCTTACCCAATTCAAAGGATGTATTAACAATTTCAGACACTTTGTGATTAAACTCATCAAATGTTTCTTTATCTGCCATACGAAGGTTTTCCCAATCGGAATTAAGGTTTTGAAGCCTAGCTTCCTTCTCACTAGTATTACCTTCAAACATGGTTGCTAAGATAACCCAAGCTTCTTAGTGCAATTAGACACATGGTGTTGAGGATTTGGGGTAATGGCATGTATGATGGCATTCAAACCGTCAGAATTTTGCTTTGTAGCAAGTACCTCAATAGGGGTGTATTCACCAATATTCTTGGGAACGTTTACATCTCCAACTGCCTCTATGGGAGCATCATAGCAATTAACAACATATACCCATGATTGAAAATCACGTGCTTGAAGAAAAGCTCGCATATCAATTTTCCACCATAAGTAATTAGAGCCATCGAAGACTGGTGGTACGTTAATAGAGATAACACCTCTATCCATAAAGTCAGATCTCCGCTACAAACAAAGACTTGTAAGGTCTTGAACACGTTTTCCTGCTCTGATACCAATTGAAAAAGTGGGGTCTAACAACCACACCTAATATTTCTATTAGCAATCTGTATGGACAAACTTCGAGTTACTTTCTAGAGAATCAACTAGACAGTCAGACTCAATCTAGATAAAAATATCTCAAGGAGTTATTATCTCAATCTCTCGATTTGATATATACCCAATAAAATAGAAATTTGCGAGTCTTTATCAAATACTAGAGAGACAACTTGTATGGTACCAAAGACCAATATCCAAACGTCAATCAATTTAAATCAACAACCAAAAAAGGTCGGATATTCTAAACGATTGAACAACGCACAACCTGTATTATTTCAATTATATAACGAAATATAATGCGGAAAAGAAATAACACAGACACCAGAATTTTGTTAACGAGGAAACCACAAATACTAAAAAACCACGGGACCTAGTCCATATTAAACATATATTGTATTAAGATGCTACAGATACTAGCCTACTCCAAGCTAACTTCGGTCTGGACTGTAGTTGAACCCCAACCAATCTCACACTGATCCAAGGTAAAATTATGCTCCTACGTCTTTGATCCCAGCAGGATGCTACGTACTTGATTTCCTTAGCTGATCTCACCCACAACCAAGAGTTGCTACGACCCAAAGTCGGAGACTTTAATAAACAAATCTGTATCACACACAAAGTATACAATAATAGATAAAAACGTCTCCCACGAATATACCTATGAGTTCTTGTTCCGTATTTTGATAAATCAAGGTGAACATGAACCAATTGATAAAACCAGACTTATATTCCCGAAGAACATCTCAACTTTATCAATCACCTCACAATAGTCTTAATCGACGCATCGAAAAAAGATATTGTGGAATCACAAACGATGAGACACATATGTTTGTGACTACTTTTATATCTTTCCTATCGGAGGTAGAAATCTCAAGCCAATTATTACAATTGAACTCATACGATAGAAACAGCAAGATCATATAACACAACTACAAGATGAAAACCAAAGGTTAAAGGAGAATCGACTCTAGATTAGCACAACTAGTATCACACAGAATGTGTGGGGATTAGGTTTCCCAGTTTCTAGAGTTCTCCCTTATATAGTCTTCAAATCAGGGTTTGCAATCAATGTTAGATTACTAACAAAGCATTCAATATTCACCGTTAGATAAAAACCTGATTAGATTCAAGCTAATATTTATCAACCGTTGGATCGAAAACATAGCTTGTTATATACACATGTAATGCATGTTTCTAGGCTTGTGTAACCGTACCCAAACTTGTACATTAGTTGGTTCAACAATAGTTAACCAAATGGTTAGCCATATGATAACTTTCATATCAACCATATTCCTCTTCACCATAACTAGTTCAAATGACTCAAATGAACTACTTAGAGATTTTTTCAATTGCAAGGAAATCTCATGTACTACACAAGATATAATCGAAGTAAAAACGATGTGATTCACTCGAATCGATTCATGAACTATAAAGCCACGGTTTGCAATAGAATTCATTAGTTTATTAAGATAAGTTCACTAACATCGTTTTTAGACATAACCTACTCAAGTTCGCGGACTGGGTTCGCGAACTTAAGTTCCCGGACGGAGTACACAAACTCCAGCAGAAATTCTCGGGTTCGAGAACTACGCCAGTTCGCGGACTGTGTTCGCAGACTGAGTTCGCAGACTGAAGTTCACGTACTACTTCAGTTTCACTTGATCAACAAAGTTTACAAACTTCAGTTCAAGCAATAAGGACTTATACATATATGTGTTTCCACAACAATGCTTATATCCTCCAATGGTTATATTGTATAAACTCTTATTTCAATCATTGAAACATTCTCAGAGGGCGTTATATAGTTGTTATTCACAAACTATTTTTTGTCAGAGCAATTTCCAAACTGATTGAAACATAACATGACTTTCGTCACTAGGTAAATATGAACTTTTCTAAAGAAAAAGCTTTACCAACACATGTTTCGAGAAATAGATAAGCGAGATATACCCAGCTCGAAATATCACATGTGTATAATCTAAGTATATATAGCAAAACGACTTTTGTATCAATATAGGAGATAGAGTAGATAGACTTTTGAGTGATAGATAAGTTCAAGTCTCCACATACTGTTTAGTCGATGAAAATCCACTGGTTCCTTGAGTAGTCCTTCGTCTTGTATGATGATCGCCATGGAGTTCTTGAGCTCAACTACACTTTTTATCCTAGTCCGAGACCTTAGCTATAGTAGACTAGAAATCAATATGTAGGACCAGAATATCGCTACAACACTATTCATGCGATATTAATAACATTTATGCGAGCGTCACTGTTAATACTTTAACAACGTTTCACGAGCGTCACAGAATACCAAAAAGAAACCGACGATGGAAGAAATAAAAGAAGAATATGTTGATCCTGAGATGGTCACCATTCTTGCGATAGAGAATATGGTAGCGATTGCGATCCCATCGCAGAATAGATCCGAAATAGGAGGAAAACTTAGCTGTCATCCATTATGTAAATCCCTATATAAAGGGCACGATAGATCCAGAAAAGGATGATGTGTTTTTGAGAGTTGAAATGGTCTTAAGGAGAGATAAACTTCAAGAGAATATTTGTAATCTTGATTTCTTCCAATTCTGTAAATATTTCTGAGATTTGAATAGTAAAGTGTTATTTAAATCTTTGAAGGTTAATTGATTTCCAATAGATTTCTATAGAATCTTAACAAGGGTGTAGTGTGGGAATTCCTGCAACTACATTTTGGCGCCCGAAACAGGGAGTGATTAGCAAAAATTGAAGAAAAGGTGAAGAAAAAGGTAAGAATTGTTTAAATTGGTGAGATAATTGAAGGAAGAATGATCAGAATCAAAGAGGATTGTAGAAAATTGGAGTGTGATATGGTAACAAGAGCAATGATTGATAGATTTCATGGAAATATTAAGGGGAAGATACATAAACGGGATTTTGAATGAAGGACGATTATAGAAGTAGAGAAGATATCATCATTAAAAGATTGGGAAAAGCATGAGATCACATTCACAGCAGCAGAAATACCAGAAGAAAATCTAAGTCATACATCTTCTTTGGTAATTACTATATCCGCTATATCAATGAGAAAAGGAGAATCAATAAAATCTGAAGAAGAATGGGCTATGAATAGAACTTTGGTAGATGCAGGAAGTTCTGTGGATATAATGTTCTATCATACTTTTAAGAAAATGGGATACAAGGATGAAGAAATGGTAAATTCAACATATCATATTCATGGCTTCGGAAAATCGTTAACAAAACCTAAAGGCGAAATAGTGATACGAATCCCACTAGGAGAAGTTGAAACACAAGTTTCATTATGCGTGGTAGATGTGGAATTGCCGTACAATATGATACTGGGAAGACCATGGATACATGCAATCAAGGCTGTAGCATCAACGTTGCATCAGAACATTAAATTTCCTATGCCCAATGGAATTGGAGAAATTAGAGGAGACATAGATTTTGCGAAATTGTGTTACCAAATTGAAGTGAAAAATTGTGAAAACCGCCCAAAGCTGCGAAAAGCTCGCAGAAAATTGGCGAGAGAATTGAAGAAGGAAGAAGAGTTTAAAGTTTACATGATAAGAGAAAAGGAGGGAAAAAGAGTGCCCAGTGAAATTTCGCGAGAGGGATATGAATTCACGAGAATTATGAAAACACCAACACCAATGGGAGAACCTGAAGCCAGTTACACTGATGCAGAATCAACAAAAGAAGTAAATATTGGGAGTAAAGAAGAGCCTAACATACTAAAAATTAGGACTAGAATGGAGGCAGATGAGGAAGAAAGAACTATAAATCTCTTGCGAGAATATAAATATATCTTCGCGTGGAATATGGATGAAATGCCAGGGATAGATCCATCAATAGCATGTCATAAATTAGAAATCAACAAAAATGTAAGACCATTCAAGCAAAGAATAAGGAAAATCGCATCAACATACCATTCTCAAATAGAGGAAGAATTACAGAAAATGCTCGATGCGGGAATCATAAGGCAAGCAAAATATCCAGAATGGATTGCAAATATGGTGGTGGTTCCGAAGAAGAACAAAGGAATAAGAATTTGTATAGATTTTACTGATTTAAACAAGGCTTGTCCAAAAGATAGTTTTCCATTACCAGATATTCCACAAATGGTCGAATCAGCAGCGGGAAATGCAAGAATATCATCGCTGGATGGATATAAAGGGTATAACCAAATTCCTTTCGCTGAAGAAGATCAATAACATACACCATTTTTAGCTCCAAGAGGGTTGTATTGTTACACAAAGATGCCATTTGGTTTGCGAAATACTGGAGCAACATATCAAAGAATGGCGGAGAAGGTGTTTGCAAAGTGGATTCACAACACATTAGAAGTGTATGTAGATGATATGCTAATCAAACGTAAAGAAGCTGAAAATCATGTGCAAGATTTGAAAGAAATTTTCGATCAAATGCGATAATTTAATATCAAAGTAAATCCTGATAAGTGTACCTTTGGAGTAACCTCAGGAAAAGTTTTGGGGTATATTGTATCAAAAGAAGAAATAAAAGTTGATCCGGAAAAGGTGCAAGCAATTCGCGATATGCCAACACCAGCGACAATAAAAGATATACAAAAACTGAATGGACTCTTAGCCTCTCTATGGAGATTCATTTCGCGATCCTCAGATAAGTGCAAACATTTTTTCGACATATTGAAGAAGGGAACAAAATTCAAGTGGACGGATGAATTTGAAAGGGCTTTTCAAGGAATTAAAGAATATTTAATGAACATATATATTTTACAAAAAGCAGAACCATGAGAAGAATTATTGATCTATCTCGCGACAACCACATACGCGCTAAGTGCAGTATTGCTGCGAGTAGATGAGGGGGTAGAAAAACCAATCTACTATATCAGCAAAACATTCAATTCTGCAGAGAAATTATTCCAAGATTGAGAAACTAATTCTAGCATTGGTACATGCAACTTTCAAACTTCGTATCTATTTTCAAGCACATAAGGTCAAAGTGTTAACAAAAGTGCCAATTGAATCAATAATGAAAAATTCCAAGAGATCAGGAAGAGTTGAGAGATGGAATGCACAAGTAGGACACTTTGATATACAATATGAAATTTTATCCTCGCCAAAATCACATGTCATCGCAGAATTCTTAGCTGAATTTCCTTTAGAAGATGATGAAGCTGTAGAAGAGATGATTGATGTAGAAGAAGAATGTGGAGATCCAAAAGAGTTATTAACAGAACCCAACAGATGGGAAATATTAGTAGATGGATCATCCAATGGAGAAGGAAATGGAATTGGAGTTGTTTTCATATCGCCAGAAGGAGAAAAAACAGCTTTTTCATTTAGACTTGAATTTGCATCCACTAATAATGAGACAGAGTATGAAGCTGTG
>JAJJWX010003986.1:0-88963 GCA_023529315.1 Papaver bracteatum
TTATCGATTCCCACCTATTTTGATGACAAGCCTCGCATACCTTGAGATTCATAATCCACGAGTTCATTCTTTAGATCGATCGTTGTTAATAAACATTAACTGTTAATAACATTAGCACTCTAAATATTAGCTAAAAGGCTCAGACAAGGCTCATAAGATAATCTCATACAAGTATCTAGTTATAGGCTAAGTGAACTATCTAATGGTTCTAAGCCCATTATGGTATCTCATTCTCTGTCTTTAGTACAACTAAGAGTTTACTAATCCAATTAGATTGATTAAATAGTCCTTAGCTAAGTCTTATAAATATCTACAACTTGGTAGAAGAAGCCAAAGGTCACTTCAGACCAAAAGGGTCCAATACATCAGAATAGGAAAACTATACCTAAGACCAAGTCCACTAAACAAGACCATTACACAAAGTCTGGTCCACTAGAGTCAATTAACAGTCACTAACGGTCAACGTCTGGTCAACGAAGTCACCTAACGGTCAACACACAAAGTCAGGTCAACAGTCAAGGTCAAAGTCAAAAGTCACTGGTTAACTCGGTCAATGCTCCACTGAGTCCAATTGGGAAATGGTGAATCAACTCAAGATTGACTCAGTCAGATAGACTAAGTCAGAATATCAAATTTAGACAAAAGGTTAAGTCATACATCTGACTGGCAGGAAAAACTCAAGGCCAAAGCCTGTGCAAAGGCCAAAAACTAAACTGCACCATAATGGTGCATCATAAGACTCAACACACTATATTAAGCTCAAACTGAGCAACATTCCTCCCTGTCAAGGCTTCATTTCAATTCTATTTCATTAACATTCAAATTCTATCAAACTTTTATATAATCACTTAAATCAAACTTATAACATAAAAGCAATTATAAGATTCAGCTTACCCACAAATGCAGCTCTAAGCTTTTCACATCATCCACAATTTACAACTCTATAACCAAACTAACCTTTCTTCACTCCACCAACTCATTCTCATTTCATAACCACAATCTTCATAGCTGCAACATCATTCAACTAATCCTTCTTTTAGTCACATCCATTGTAACTATTCTCAGAACACCAACGACTCTCAACACCAGTTCAATCCCCTCATCCAAACCTTAACTGCAACTCACACAACATAACTCAACACTTCAGTTTCCTCCGCAAATCCTCGATACATAATCACTGCACCTTGAACAACAACTTCACTATCACTTCAGTTAATCACCATTACCTGCAACATCTCATCATAACAAAACTTGAATATCAACCAACTCACTTGTCAACCACTACTATTTAACAAACTGAGCAGAGATATATCGACCTGAGACATTCACTCATCTTTACCATTTTCAGTTCCATAACCAGGGCATATCCTTCTTGTATTTGCAATTCATTATAGAATCACTAGCCAGATAATTACCTCCTCCCCCAACACCATAGAATCACAATTTCTAAAGCAATATCTCTATCAGTTCATACACGGTTTACAACTCTGACCAATTTAATATCCTAAAACTATCAGCACCATAGTTCTATCAAATCCATAACTCCAATTCAGGATTAACTCAATACACACTTCAATTTTGATAACAGAACTTAAAAAGAGATTCAATTCAATTATTTAAAGAAAGATTACCTTAAACACAAATTATAATCCTCTACAATTGCTCAACCTTCACCTGATTCGTATTTACTCGCCACTAAACTCATCTCAGATCCATGCAGTTTTCCTTAATCTTTAAACCAAACCTTGGTTTCATTAATAGTCTCAAAACCAAAACCCTAACTCACAATTTCAAGCAATTCTTCAACTTCAAACTGTATTCCAAAGAAAACCCATCTTCAATCATTATTCTAAATCTTCAATTTTGTCTTATAAATCATCTTTAATCGAATCCCGAAACCAAACTCAGAAACCCTAGTTCTTAGATCATCTCCAAGACAAATTCAGAACTTCAATTAAACCTAAACCCATGATTCTTCAACTCGCTATAGCTCTATATTTCATCTTCTATATCTTCAGAACCTCAATCAACTTTATAAACCCTAATTATGATTACAACAACATCATCTCCTTCTTTTCCCGAACTCAATAACATCAATAGCACCACCAACAATCAATTCTTATTGATTCCCCTAATCTCTTTTTGATTTCTACCTCAGAATCCTTTTACAAAATCGCCAGAGGCGATGAACAGACCAGCAGAAGAAGAAGGAGAAGAATACAGAAGAAGAAAGAAGAAGATAAGAAAGAAAAGGAAAGAAGATATGATTTATCTTCACGGTGCAAAATATTATTTTTTCCCTTCAAACAAATATGATAATATCTTCTTCGTCTAATATCCAAATGACACGTTCAAGTAGTCTATTCCACGTAACTTTTCGAGATCTATCTAACGATACTAGTTTCTTATCTAAAATCATTGTAAGATTAATTTCTATTAATTAATGTCCGTGTTAACTAATCGAGTTATCATCGGCTAAATTGATACTTGACCGGTCTAATAACGTTGACGAGCTTGTGGTTCCTTACACATAGTTCTGAATAGCACCTGAGAATAATTCTGAATGGTACTCCACTAGATTACCATCTTGCAACAACACTCCTCCCAATGCATAGTTAAAAGTGTCGGTCTCAACTTCAAAAGTACGTTGTAAGTTAGGCAATGCCAACACCGGTGCTTCTGAAATCTTCCTTTTTAGTAACTGAAAAGCGTCTTCATGGGTTTGCTGCCATTCAAACTTTTTCTTAGCTCCCGTCAGACCATGTAATGGTCCTGCAATAGTCGAAAAATGCATGATAAACTTACACAAGTATGTGCAAGCCCCTAAGAAACTCCTGATTTCAGTTACAATACTTGGTCTAGGCCACTTAGTGATCACTTCGACCTTCATTGGATCGATTTTTCGTTGTCCACCACCAACAATGAATCCTAGGTACACCAACTCATCATTTCCAAACTCACAATTCTTTACGTTCAACTTCAGCTGGCCTTCATGTAACACTTTAAACACCTTCTCAACGTGAATGAGACGTTCTTCCCAAGTTCTGCTATATATAAAGATATCATCCAGATAAACAATCATAAAATCTTCTATAAAAGGTCGAAATAAATCATTCATCAAACGCATAAACGTCGCTGGAGCATTACACAAACCAAAAGGCATCACCAATCATTCGAACAAGCCTTGTTTGGTATTGAAAGCAGTCTTCCATGTATCATCTTCTCGAAATCTCACTTGATGGTATCCAAATTTGAAATCTAACTTTGTAAAGACTTGAGATTTTTCCAACTGATCCATCATGTCGTCTATCCTAGGTAGAGGGTAACGATTCTTGATAGTGATTTTGTTCAATGCACGATAATCAATACACATACGCCATCCTCCATCTTTCTTTGGTACCAACAATACCGCTGATCCACAAGGTGAAGCACTTGGCGATATCATTCCTAATTATAGGAGTTCTTGGACTTGTTTCTTGATCTCATTAGATTCCTTTATGGACGTGCGATAAAGACCTACATTAGGAAGAGAACTCTCTCCGGTCAACATAATTTCATGCTCCACACTCCTCTTGGGCGGTAACCCTATGACATCAGAAAATAAATCTTTGTATTTCAACTTCAACCTTTCTAGGTCGCCTTATTGTTGTGCAGTCAAGGATGCCAAACAAACTATACTCGGCTTCTCCTCAAGAGAACGGATCACAAGGAGAATGAACTTTGTGCTAGAATTCACCAACCGCTTAGCCTGATTGTCTGTAATCAAGCTTGCTCCATCTAGAGGAGAATCTATAGCCCGAATCACAAAACTTTATCCATCTTTGGTAAAGGTATACTTTTGTTCTCTCATGTGCAGAGTTGCATCTCTATCCCATATGTAAGGACTACCTAGTACTACTTGACAGACATCCAACAGAACTACGTCACATGTAACTTCGTCAATATATGACTCATCTAGATCAAATTTGAACATGCACTGTTATGAAACTTGCAAACCCCCTTCCTTTTGAAGCCATCCTAAAGGGTATGGTTTAGGATGTTTGATAGTCTTCAATCCCAAATTCTTCACCAAAGAATGTGAAAGTAAATTCTTCTGACTTCCCGGGTCAATAACAGCATCAACTAGTGATATTTTGACTTGCATATTCACTGTGAAGAGTCGTTCCCTAAGATCATCTTTTGAAGGTATTTCTTTTTCCCCTTTCATAAGAGAGAGCTTTGAACTGGGTTCCGTTAGTCCGTGGACTTCTTTTGGAGTTTGAGCGACTAGTGCTGCCTTCTTGGCTTCTTTCCTCTGCAACCCTTTAGGCTTTAGATGAGGGTTCTTAACCCAACACTTGTCGACTATGTGACCTGTTTGTTTGCAATGGGTGCAAGTCAAACCTTCCTTGTCACTAAGTTTCCCTTCTTCTTTGCTCATTTCACCTCCTTTTACAGTGGTACCTCCAGATTTCGCCTTAGTATTTCCATTTGAATCAGATTTATTAAGCCTGCCTTCAACGACATTAGCTTTTATACTTGCTTCGGAGATAGAATCTACCGAAAACATCTTCAACTTCTTCCGTATATACTCATGTAACCCAGAAATATATTTCATAAAGATAACATAATCTCCCAAGTCTAAGTCCAAAATCATAGCTTGATTATGAAATTCCGAAGTATATTCTTGCATGGTTTGGTTGTAAGTCTGCTTCAAGTTGTACCACTTGAACCATATTTCCTCAAGGTAGCCAACCGGATAAAACTATTTCCTTACAACTGCCTTGAATCTTCTCCACGACAATACTCCTTTTCCTAGGTTTTGCCTTTGATAAGCTTTCCACCAGGTTAGAGCATGATTTTTTAGCTTCAATGCCGCGAAAGCAATCTTTTCCTTTGAACTATATTCAAAGAAAGAAAAATACGTCTCTAGACGTTAAATCCAATCATCCAATTTTTCTACATCGACACTCCCATCGTATAGAGGAATATCAACACGAAAATCAATTTTCAGATTCTTACCATGAGGTTTAGCTGATGTAGGACTTTTAAGAGACTCACTTTTCTTCATCCTCATCTTCATCCTATTCTTCTTGTTCTTCTTCTTCTGAATCATCTTATTCCAACTCATCTTTTTCCAAAGCTTCAGGCGAAGGTGTAATCTTTTTCTTCATCTTCGGCTTTGGTGTATGAGAAAGAATACATTCAGTCAATTCTTCAAGGGTGGTTTTAATCGACTTCATGTTTGTTTGTAGCGTAGCCACCTTTTATTCTATAGTTTGTGGTTCGCTATGCTTGGGTTCATTATCTGACTTTGTCATATTTGATCCCCTTGTTCTCCTAACGTCTTCTAACTTCTCGAGTACCTCACCAAGTTTTATGTAGAGAGATCTAGTGAAAACCATAAACCACAGGGATTTACCCTAAAAACGAACCTTGCTCCTGGTACCAACTTGATACGTATTGATCTCTATACCTTGGTAGATATTACTATAAAGGATAAATTCAGTATAATAATAGACAAGAAACTTAGAAGAACACAGAGCACAAATAGTGATTCGAAGAAATATATCTTCTCTAGATTATGAACAAGAAAACTATTACAATTCTCCATTTGTTACGCTCACAATCTCTCTAAACAGTAGTTAACCCTAAACTATTTGCTAGCTTTGTTTTACAATAATTAATTATCTCACAAACTTATCTAGGTTTTCTGTGTGTTTAGTTAACAACCAAACCTCTCTATTTATAGAATTTATCGTACTCAGCCGACTAGGTCTTCTATTAGGAATCTATTTCCTAAACTAAGAGTGTTGCATAAAACAAACTCTTTCCTAACTAGGAATTCTGCCTAAACAAGGATTCATTCCTAAAATAGGATTCTTCCCTAAACTTAGATTGAGGTTAACTAAGTTCCCTAAAGGAGTACGGATACACCTGTATCAATTAAGTTTGAAAACAGATACGTAAACTATAGCTTCCGTACTTTGGTCTTGTCCAGCCGTTTGCAAATGGGTACGCAAACAGCCATCCTGGACTTAACTCAGGTATAACCATTTGCATACTAGGTATGCAAATGAGGCTCCCAGACTTAACATTTAAAACTGTTCCCATACTAGGTATGCAAACAAGGTTCCCGCACCTGAATCATTCCAAAATAGTTTGCATACTAGGTACGCATACTGTGTTGTATCCAGACAAAGGATTAACTCCCATTTCAATCATTGAAACATCCTTAGAAGACGACAATATATATATCACACAAACTATTAGCTTCAAGTAATTTTCAAGTGATCGAATGATCAATACGAAACTTTCTAAGTCGACATCAAATGATTGTCTTACACAAATCATGTAAGTTGTTTCAAGGCAATTTCCACATGATCATCTTTTGACTTAATATTTAGTTTCCAAAAAATAAATTGTTTCTAACTAAACTCGCCAAGAATATGATGAACGTATCTAAAGCAAAAAGCTTTCAACTCGTATTTCGAGAAATAAATTAGCGAGATAAACTCAGCTCGAAATATCAAATGTGTATAATATAAAAGTTTATATAGCTATATGACTTAGTCTCATTAGGAAATACAATAGACTTCTGAGTTATATATAAGTTTTAGTCTCCACATACCTTTTGTTGATGAAGTTCTTCCAATCTCTCCTCAGTAGATTTTCGTCTTCAATCGGTGATCGCCGTGAAGTCTAAAGATCAACTACACAATTTATCATAATCCGAGATATAGTTATAAGTAGACTATAAATCAAGACTTATAGTTTTAATCAACTAAACTTGACAAACAAACTTGAGATAGCAACGCTTGCGAGTTCGACCGGGAAATGCTCTAATATAGACATTTTTGATCATATGTGTGATTCAAGAAAATTCTTAAAGTTTTATATGAAAACGGTTAAGCATATGTACTCTTTGTTTCAGGTACTCTCTTTATAGATGCTAATGTTGTTCCTTAATCAATCTCTAAACCGACATGTCCTTATTGTACCATTGAGGTTCATGGACTCACACAATGATTCAAGTACAAACGTAAACAAAGGTATGTCAACAAAATACAATACATGGATAGTCGTTTTGCAAATGTTCTTAAACTTGTTCAAAATTCCAATCCTGAGGTACGCAAAGTTAATTCTTCTTCTCCTAAAAGATGAATTGACTTAAAAGGTAAAGGTAAAATCTCAAATGAATAGAAGAGCCCGAGATAAAGAGGCGTAAGGAGCGCGACTGTAACTGAATTGATCTGAAGATTTAAGTCGGTCTCGGCTACATACCAGTCCAAAGTTCTGATAGTTGTCTAGTGTCTGTAGCGTCTTAATACAGTTTGGTGTTCAAATCTGGACTAGGTCCAAGATTTTTTTGCATTTGTGGTTTACTCGTTAACAAAATTCTGGTGTCTGTTTTATTTATTTTTCCGCATTATATTGTTTATCTTTATAATTGAAATATCACAGGTTGTACGTTAATCAATCAAAGTAGATATATCCATCCTTGTTTATTGGATACGACTTGATTGATTATTGGATATTGATCTTTATAACGACAAATGAGTATAGTGTGTTTACCTCATTCTATAAAAGCTCTAACGAGTATTCTCATAAGTTGTTATCGCTACGAATCTTCAACAACAAAGTGCTGAATGAACACATGCATAACATTAGAAGAACTTCAAGTACGAAGAATACAAGACGCGTGTTGAAAAACTAAGGAAATCAAGCATAGTGGATTGAGCTAAAAAGTTTATTTATTGTATTCATATGTACTGAATAGTTTTATCACTAAAATTGACAAATGCAGATATTGTTAGAGCATTGCTCGGTTGAACCTATGATAGGTGTAGAATACACCATATTTACTATCTAGAGTTTATGCTTTCTTTGCTATTTTTCTTGTAAATTATGTATCTTATGTGTGTTTTTGAGTTATTAGGTACCCTGGAGTCACATAGAGGAAAAGAAGAAGAAATCACCCAATTTGAATAGAAAGGGCAAAATTGTTATTTCATGTGCAAACACTATCTGGGACTGAGAAAATGTTAAGGGGAAAATATTTTGGAAGAATAATTTAAGATAGCCAGCTAATGGGTAACCATCTGTTATAGGGTACCCGATCTGGGGTAACCCTTATCATGGAGATCAGGTGTTGAACAACAGGCCCACAACAAAACCCTAAAAAATGAGAGATTTATTTCTCCCATTCTTTTATTTCATTACCTATCATTACACATCTGAAATTTAGGCGCATCCAGATGAAACCGAGAAAGAAATAGGCAGAGAAGAGAGCTGCCGATGAAGAATTGGTTCATTTTGAGATCAAGAAGAAAACGGGGAAGAACACCCGATTTTGATGCCAGTGAAGTTAGGGTTTGGTGTTCTTGAGATAATTAGATAGAGATGAAGAAGGATTAGATTTGAATCTGTTTGAAGAACAAGCTGAAATTGAATTAGGGTTCGAAGTTGTTTCTGTAAAGAAGAATAGGGAGACGATGTTAGAACTGAATTGAAAATCAGATGAAACCAAGGTTTGATTACAAATGGTTGGTTGTTGTTATAAATTGCAGAGATGGGTTGAATTAGGTTTTGATTCTAGTGCTGTTCTCGAATTTCAAAAGAAGATTAAAGGGGTGATTGAAGCTACATATTGTGCTGGAAATGATGGAACTGAGAAATGCAGGTGGAGTAGGTACTGGTGGTAGAGTGGGTGAATTGCAGTTACAATTGGGGTTCGCTGATAATTGCAGGTGGTTGGCTGAGAGAACAAAGAACATAAATCTGATGGTTTTGGTTTGAGAATAATGATGGTGTTGTGGGTCTGTGGTTGGAGTTAGAACGAATTCTTGCTGTTTCTGACTGAACTAGAAGGGTATTAGGATGATTCTGGTAGCACAAGGAATAGAAAATAGGTATTTGTCTCATGGGATTGTTGTGGTTGAATCAAGAAACTGAAAAAGAACTATGTTGTAGCATTGTGTGGTTGAGTTATGGTGGATTTGTACTGAAGACAGGGAATGATACAGTTACAGAGATGGGAACTGTTGGCTTGAGATAATGGGAAAGAAATCAGTTGAAGGAGATGGTCTTGTTGCTGCCAGGGATTGGCAGGATGTAGTGATGCTGAGACAATTGAGCAACTGCTGTTGGTGGTCGAAAATAGGGAAGAGATGCTGCTGTGATTGAGAACAAATGGGTTTGTGCTGACATCTATGGCTTTGATATGGCTTCGCATATGGAAATGCAGGGAAGACTTGGCCAAGAATTGAGAAGGATGTATGAATTGAATGTTTTGTGTGTGTTGAGTTGTTGCAAGACTGCAGGGAAAATTACAGAGACCAGCCATCATGGATGAAGCGCAATAATTGCACTACAGCATTTGGCATGTGCAAGACTATGGCTTGGAAACTTAACCCAGCTGAGTTGAGTCATTTGACTCGGTCTGAGTTTGACCGAGCTAACTCAGTTGACTTCCCGATCATGACTCTCCGTTGACCCGTTTGACTTGTGACCGGGTGGACTTCACCGGTCACCTGAGCTACTTTCCGGCGCCGAATTTCGGCGAACTTCCGGAGAAAAACCCAGTTTTCCGGTGACACTTTTTGGAAATAATTTTACATGGGTTTTCTCACACATGGGCTTGGTGGACCACTTGAAGATGGGTTTTGAGAATACCTAATATTGGAAGGAGTATCCTTTATGGAAATTGAGAAACATATAAAGAGAAGACTTTTCTCTAATATAAATATCATCTTCTACTTTTTTTTAGGGTTTAGACATGAAAACTCTTCTCTTTATTCTTGTGATGAACTCCTTGTAGGACCAGAATATCGCTACAACGCTATTCCTGCGATATTAACAACGCTTATGCGAGCGTCACTACCAATTCTTTAACAACATCTCACGAGCATCACATAATACTCAAAAGAAGCTGACGATGGAAGAAGTAAAAGAAGAATATATTGATCATGCGATGGTCATCATTCTTGCGATAGAGAATATTGTAGCGATTGCGATGAGATCGCAGAATAGATCCGAAATAGGAGGAAAACTTAGCTGTCATCCATTATGTAAATCCCTATATAAAGGGCTCGATAGATCCAGAAAAGGATGATGTATTTTTGAGAGCTGAAAGAGTCTTGAGGAGAGAGAAATTTCAAGAGAATATTTGTAATATTGATTTCTTTCAATTCTGTAAACATATCTGAAATTTGAATAGTAAAATGTCGTTTAAATCTTTGAAGTTTGATTGATTTCCAACAGATTTCTTTAGAATTTTAATAAGGGTGTAGTGTAGGAATTCCGGGAACTACATTTTGGCGCCCAGAAATAGGGAGAATCAAGTTAAGAAATCTCTAATTACAACTTGAAGATTTGAAGAAATTGTTAGAGTTGAAGAAATGGCTAGAAGAAGAATAAATACATCAGAACCACTGACAACTGTGAGAAGAAGTAAAAGACTTGCAGGAGATGGAACAGGTGAACTGGAAGAATCTTTAAGGATAAGATCAGGAAGAAATAGAATAAGAACTGAAGCAGAAAGTACAATTCAACAACCGAATCAACAAACACAAACAAAAGATAGGAACGTGGATTATGATAGAGTAAGTATGCATACTTGGAGGTCGGATTCGATAGAAGAAGCAGAAAATCGACAATTGAGAAATGAAGAAGAAGGAGAAAGAAATCAAGAAATGGTTGGAGGATCAATTCATGAAGAACATGAAATAGTAGATGATTTGAGACAAAGAATACATGAAGAAAGAAGATTAGAGGCAGAAGAGCGTGCAAATTTAACAAGACAAAATCATGAGCTAAGAATGGAGAATTTGAGGTTACAAAGAAGGAGATCAAGAAGTATTGTTAGATCAAATTCAAGATCATTCAGAGAAGAACCAAGGCAAAATTCCCCTGTAAGAAATGTTAGAGAAAATACTCGAGGAGAGGTGCAAAATAGAGAAGAGGAGATAATTGGTGATCGCTATAATCCGCGTGACAATAGAAATCAAGAGGGAAGAAACAACCAAATTGAAGAAGAAAATCCAGAAGAAGGTAGGAGGATATTACATGGGCGAGAGAATCAAAGAAATCAAAGAATGATTGAAGAAGAAATTGAGAGACATTACGCTGAATAAGCACGTCTAGCTCGCGAGAGGGAAATATTAAGGGCAGAAGTAGAAGAACATGAATTTCAAGAAGCAGTGCGACAAAATAATCATGAAAATCGAGAAAGGAGACGTATGCAAAATCGCTACAATGGTAATATTCAAGAGGAATATGATAGGATACAGAGGAGAATAGAGAGACAGCGAAGAGAAATGAGGAGAAATGAAGAAATCCGCAGAGAAGAAGATAGGCAGTTACGATATCAAGAGGAAGATAAAAGAGAAAATCGCAGAGAAAGACGAAATGATGATGAAGAAGAAGATACACAAAATCTCGCAAGACAAGAAAGGCAAGAACGCAGAAGAAGGGAAACAGCGTTAAAAAGTCCAATGGAACAAAACTCAGCTGAGAATGAGCAAATATTGAAAGAACTAGTAGAAATGCGAGAAATGATAAACAATAGAAGAGAAGGAGGTAGAAGGAAACTTGATAAAGCTATTGAAGAAGCTGCGAGGACTCCATTTACTCAAGAAGTACAGTTAAGAGGGATACCTCCAAAATGCAATCTACCAGCATTAACCAGCATTTTTGATGGGACTGCTTGTGCTGTTCAACATGTCAAAGCTTATGTTAGATGTATGCTACAGTGGGAGAATCATGATGCTGTTCTATGCAAATATTTTGCATCTAGCTTAACTGGCGAGACTTTAAAATGGTTCGAGGGATTACCAAAAAATACCATAACTTCTTTTGATCATTTACAAGCTACATTTTTAGGAGCGTATATTACCAACAATTCATCGCGGTCGGGTATTGAAGATTTTTTTGGGTTAAAACAGAGAATTGGCAAGAGTCTGAAACACTTAACCATAAGATGGAAGTCAATGTGCAGTGAAATGGCAGGAAGAGTTGACGAGATATATCTTATCTTGTCTTTTATCAATGCAATGTTCGTGACCAATCTACTGTACATACAAATTTTCAGAGTCAAGAATACAATCACTATGACTGAACTGCGAGAACTACAGGAAGAGTACATTGCCTTGGAAGAGAAACAAAATGAGATGGAATCATATCCAATCGCGAGCACTAGCTCGCTAGCGACAAGTGGAAATTTGCTCCCTAAAATGATAAATAATGTGGCGAGCACCTCGCAGCCACAACAATAAAAGGAGGTAATTGATAACCAACAAAAATTGGTAGCGATGGGAAGTCGAGATCAAGAAGAATATGAAAGGGAGAAGAATTATTACAATCGCGGTGGAAATAATAAGATTCAAATACTTGATCAGCCGCAAGAAACTTATGGCGGACAAAGGCAGAATAACTTTAGAGGGCAAGGAAATCAAAAGATAATATGGGAAGAAATTAAGATGCCACCTCTTAATGCCAGCATAGAAAAAATTTGGGAAGCTATTATTCTAATGGAGAATATACCTTCTCCATGGAACATGGGGAAAGAACCGCATCCAAGCAATCGAATTCAAGTATTTTGTCCTTACCATCACTTTCATGGTCATTCAATAAATAATTGTAGGAATGTAAAGAGGATAATTTTTAGGATGATTGATCAGGGGAAGTTAAATAATTTTCTAGTAGGACATCCACAACCTCATCAACTACCACCAGTACCAGAAACTCGCAGGGTGAATGCTGTAAAAGGAGAAAAAATATTCGTGATAGAAGCGGGGGCTAAATCAAAGAATTTGTTTTGTAACTCCATTGTGCATTCATTCAGAACTATAGAAGATTTCCATGATAATGTTTTAAGCAGAGTCTTCGCGAGGAACACAGATGGAAGAGAGATAATGAATATATCGAGAGCCTCGCCATTAGATGAATGGCAGAAACAAACTCTATATTTCACCACACAAGATATACCAGAACTTGGCGAGCAACATGACAACCCATTGGTGGTACGATTAGAGATAAAACCAAAGCAAAATCAAGAAGAAGATGAAGAGAATGATGGTAAAATTGAAGACTCTTGGGCCATCAATAGAGTCTTAATAAATACTGGGAGTTCAATTGATATCTTATTCTATCATACCTATAGAACCATAAGCGGAAGAGATGAAGATTTAATACCATCAACATATAAAATCTATGGATTTAACGGTACATCTAACAAACCAAAGGGGGAAATTGAAAAGCAGATACCGTTAAAAGGAATATCTTCAAAAATCTTATTATGTGTTGTGGACATCGAATCACCTTACAATGCCTTGATAGGACGACCTTGGTTACACGGGATATTGGATGTAGCTTCCACTTATCACCAGTGTATTAAATTTCCTCATCCTAAAGGTGTATGAGTTATTAAAGGAGATTGGGGAGAAAGCAAGAAATGTTATGAAATCGATATGAAGTCTTGCGAAGAAAGAGCTGAAAAGAAAAACAATTGGAAGTACAAAATCAAACAACAATAGAGATGTGAAAGGTTAATGATTGATACAATAGAGCTGAAAGAGGATGTGAAGGCTCATGGTGAGCATCTCGCAGAAAAAGAAACAACAGTAAAACGTAGCAGAAAAGAAGAAAATAGTAAGTAGAGAGGTAAAACGATGAACTTTAGAGAATTCTATGAATGATTTGTTTAAAGAATATGTAATTGAACAAAATTTTCTGCGTGAAAGAATCGCAAGATTTTACAAAAAGAAAGAAGATCAAAGTTATGAAATTCTATCAGAGTTACAATACTCGCGAGAAACGTGAATAAAATTTCGCAGAGATTAAAGAATGGTACGAACCTTTATGGCATGCACCCTAGTTCGCGAATAAAATTTCGTAAGAGGCAAATGTATGACCTATGAGCACGTCATAGGAGGGGGTATCTCTTGACATGATTCAGGGGTAAGGTTATACCGCTGTTGGATCCTGAGTCATGCAGATGTTGGAGTTAAAGAAAAACTATCCGGGAGAGAGATCTTGGATTTCCAACTATATATGGTTATACCCTGGTTGGACAACTGAGAATCTCTTCCAAGAAGTGCAAAGTATGACCAAGGCGCCGAGGTACACGGTTGAGCCAAGGGTGCCAAGGGCGTACGAAACTCCCTTGCCATTTTTGGTAAGTCTTGGCTATGATGCACTTGGCCTGAAGAAAACCCCATTTAGGGTGCAGTCTTGTAACTATAAGCCATATAGGAATAAAGGACAAGAGGCTGCAAAAACAGCTGGTTGTTGGTAAATCTGGATGGGAGGAGCTAGTCTTGTATGGCCGATGTGCCCTCCTTGAAGGGGCAACCAGGGGGAAGATAAGGGCGGCACCCTCCATTAGGGAGCTGATAAGTGTCTTAAGACGGCAATGTCATGGGGCTTTATGATCGCAAGAACATTTAGGCCTGTCATATTGTCACGTGACGTAAATTATACATAGGAAACAAGCCAAAAGTTAAGATGAGATCAATGGGTTTTTGCATGAAAGTGTAAAGACGTCCTGCGATTTCATCGCAAGACGGCAATGTCACGAGGCTTTTATCTCGCGAGAGAGCTTAGACTTGTCATATTGTCGCAATATAATCAAAAAGAAAGATAAGGAAAGATCAATGGGTCAATACATGCAAATGTAAAGACGTCCTACGATTTTGTCGCAGAAAGAAAGAGTGTGTCAAAATAAGACCTTTAATTAGGAAGGCGTAATAAGACCACAAGATTACTACGATAATACTCGCAGATGTTACGAGAATTGCGATTTCACGCAATTATTGCTGGCAATAAGATCGCCAATATTAAAGCAAATTTTATTTACCATTAATATCTAATCTTTAATCAATTTTTTATATTGCAGATGAATAATAGAGGCAAGTATGGGAATGCATGAGAACGATGAAGTTATTATTCATCTATCATATAAAAATTGCATAGATATATCATATAAAAATTGCATAGATAAATGCACATAAAAAGTTAAAGAATAATAATTATATTGATTGATTGACTTGCAGAAAAAGAACTGCTTTCTGATTCATACAGGTAGAAGCAAGAGAAATTCACAAAATTGGAGAAACTCATAGCAATGTTACAGAAAGAAGAAAATAAATATACAAGGAAGATAGAAGGAAAAAGAAGAACTAGCTAGATTCATCGCCATCTTATTTATCAGATTTCTCTTGATCGCCAGATTTCTCCCTTTCGTCATTATCATCACTATCTTCATTCTTATCAGATTCTTCTCCTCCACCAGATTTTTCTCCTTCGTCATTATTATCCTCGTCAGAATCCTCAGCTTCACTATCAGAGATGATAAGATTTGGGATTAATGCGGGGATTTACTTTGCAAGATCATGATATATAGAAGGAGAAATTCCATGATCATTGCAGACCAACTTAACGGAATCATTACGAACAACAATGAGAGATCTATTGAAATTCAGATTTCTCCCTTTCGTCATTATCATAGTAATGTCAAATTGCTCCTTCAATGTGGGGATTTTGAATATTTCTTATTGCGAGCAATTACGAACAACAATGAGTATTTTCAAGTTCCTTCAATCTTGAATATTTCTTTTCAAGATATCTTTTTTCAGCTCCTACGAGAATATATGATAACAAGTTAGAAATTTTGTAAAAAAGAGTAATTAAAACAGAAAATTAGCGAGAAGAAGAACATCAAACAACCTTCTCTTTCAGAAATCATATCTCTAATTAAGGCCGCTTGTTCAACTTGAAGGCTAACATTTACACCTAAGTCATTCCTGGCATTGTCAAGAACCTTTGCAGCCCAAGCAAACTCATCATCGCTATTAATAAGGAGACGAGATCGAACTTGAGTCTCCTTCGCAAGAAGATCTTCATTCTCACGGATAAGTTTATCTCTGTCCATTTGAACGTCAAGGAGAGTTTTATGAAAATCTGCTAAGGTCTTGGATCCCTTCTTGATAGCAATATCTTTCTCGTCAATAAGATCGCTAATTTTCTGTCTTAATCTATCTATTTATTTCTTTGAATCAAGATAAAAGCGCCTATATTTGTCAGTCAAACCTAAATTGAATCTGTGTTCAATTTTTAAGAGATTAAGCTTGGATCTAAGTTCATCTATGGAAAGGGATTTAATCTTATCATCTGAGAAATTACTTAAGGAATTATTAAGATAGGCAAGAAGAGTATGATCATCTTCAGGTTCAGGAAAAGATTGAAAGAGTATAGCCTCATCAGTAAGACCATAAATATCTGCAAGTTAAAAGTGGTCGCTTGAATAAGATGCGATAGAGTAAAAAGAATTAAGAGAGAAAGGAAATCAGTCATACCATAAAGTTGTTGGTTAGCTCTATCAAGATCAGATATCTTTTGCTTATCAACTGAAGCTTCAGTCTCCAGCTGTTTATTCTTCTTGTGAAGTTCAATAACTTCAGATTCTAATTTCTCTTTATCTTGGCGAAGTTTAGCAGATTTCTCTTCAGATTTGACACATCTTTTATCTAAATCAGAAGCAACAGCAAAAGAAGCTCTTCCAACCTGCGAAAGAAAGATATGAATTAAGATCAACCAATGGAGAAAATATATAGACAGATTGAAGAAATGAAAACATACCAAGGCAACAAGAGAATTCAAGAGACTGGGAGTCAGCGATCTTGAGATTCCTTGAAGAGAATCATTATCCACCAGAATAGGGGCATCGCAAACTTTAGCGAGAGCTTGGGATGTCTTGTCAATAACTTCATCCTCATCATTGCAAGTTATGCTGTGAGAAATATCGCTAAAAATTCTGGATAGATGAGTCATTGAAGAATCAGAATCATAAGAATTTTTTATTGAAGGAAAACCGCTAACATCAAAACCCTCGTCAAGATCAACATTTGGATTTTCTGGAATTAGTTGAGAAATTGATGAAGAATAAGGTTGAGTTTTCCTTTTATTTAATGGAGGATCGCTAGATTCTTCATTCCGAGGGGCAGGAGGCTTTCCCCTAGAAGGAGCAGCAGATTTATCCTTTGAAGATTTCCCAGATTTCTCTTTCAAAGATTTCTCCTTGCTTTTTGCGGGTATTAATGGTTCTAATTCTTCGATTTCCTGCGATCACAGATGAAGATAAGAAATAGGGGCAACAATATATTGTTAAAATTTATGAAGAGATATTTCTTACTTCATCCGTGAAAGATTTCAGAGCCAAAAAAGTGATAGGCTTCCTTGAAGTTTGATAACTGAGCTTCATTCTTTCAATCTGAGAAAGATCAAAATAATTAGCCAGAATATAAAAACGCAAGAAAGATAATGAATAATAATATGAAAATTTAGAGAGATTAGTACCTCTTTAGTTCTCTCAGGACAATTAAATACCCAAGGTTGATATTCTGCAAGACTCGCGGGAAGTTCGCGAGAACCAGATATATAAGGACCTTCAAGACATAATGGAAAGATGAACCACTTGTCATCGCTAGAATGGCGAGGACCTTGATTGGTAGATATATGAAAATCAATATCTATCATAAGAGCTTTATCACCAGCGACCTTTTCTTTTTTCAAACGAACACCCCAGCAGGTGCTATCCCTCTTCATATGGACTATACTATAATTTACAAAGAAGTTGTCCACAGTATAATCCGCAGGAACAATGGGGACATCTTTAAATGAAGGGTTCTTTGGAGCTTCAGGGTAGCGAGTTCCTTTATTTGCGCCGCGAGAAGCATATTCAAGCAGCAATCTGATGCAATCTCCACCTAGTTGATATATCGCTCGCGAGAATCTTTCGTCAGAAATTATTTGATAAAACAATGGAAGTTCTGGGTCATAGAGAGGAATGGGAAGACCATCTTCAAGTTTTCCTAGCGATACTATGACTTTTTCGCGAGAGCATTGATCATCAGTAAATAATTTAAGAGAAAGTTCAGATCTTGAATCCTGGTCTGGAATTAAAGATAAGTTAAAACCTTTAATTTTGAGTTTCTCGCGCATCTCATTAAATGCCTTCAAGTTTTTGGTACCAGAAGCAACCATTTTTGAGAATGGGAATGAAAGAAAAGGTTGAAAAGAAGAAAGAAATCACAACAGTAACAGAAGCGCAATTCGCGGAAGAACAATAAAATTTGCAAAGAGGGTATGGAAAAAAAGAAGAAGAAAGTAAAAGAGAAAAAAGGAAAGGAATGAGAAGAGTATTTATAGAAGAAGGAATTTCTCGAAGAAGATGAAAGCAATTAATGCAAAGAAAAGACGTGGGTGGTCAGATCGCAGCGGTTAGCGGAGACGTGTCAAAAGTTTATTGGAAGAAAGAATTCGTGAAAATAGCTGGCGAAGGACATAGAAACGTGTCAGAATAGAGAAGCCTGAAAAAGATAAGCAGTTATAGCATTTAAAGTTCTCATGATCTTCTCTTCTTCGCAGAAAAGACATGAGAAGAGGCAAGATGTATGACCAGAATATCGCTACAACGCTATTCCTGCGATATTAACAACGCTTCTGCGAGCGTCACTACCAATTCTTTAACAACATCTCACGAGCGTCACAGAATACTCAAAAGAAGCTAACGATGGAAGAAGTAAAAGAAGAATATATTGATCCTGCGATGGTCATCATTCTTGCGATAGAGAATATTGTAGCGATTGTGATGAGATCGCAGAATAGATCCAAAATAGGAGGAAAACTTAGCTGTCATCCATTATGTAAATCCCTATATAAAGGGCTCGATAGATCCAGAAAAGGATGATGTATTTTTGAGAGCTGAAAGAGTCTTGAGGAGAGAGAAATTTCAAAAGAATATTTGTAATCTTGATTTTTTCCAATTCTGTAAACATTTCCTGAAATTTGAATAGTAAAATGTCGTTTAAATCTTTGAAGTTTAATTGATTTCCAACAGATTTCTATAGAATCTTAACAAGGGTGTAGTGTAGGAATTCCTGCAACTACACTCCTTGAGCATGAGTACTTAATTTTATTATTGGTTATCGAATAATTGGATTTCACATAATATGCTTTTTGATATGATAAATTAGTTTTGTCTCCATACTTTATCGTTTATGATTCATCGTTTATATTGTTATATGATTTGAATGCTTATTTAGTCGAGTCTAGAATCGATTGAGTTTGTTTTCATATCTATTGCTAGATTAGGGTTTGTTATACGCAAAAGTGATTAGATTCCTGATTGCAAGTAGCATAAGTATGATTATAGTTTGTAGTGATATATTCTTATGATCGTATGTGAACCATAACCTTTGTTAAATTGAATTAGTGCGCTTTCCACGTTCGATTGCTTTGATTGGCCTGATTTCATAGAAATTAATGCATCTAGGGAATTAAACTTGATTAGTTCTTTTACACGTTAGGTTGTTCTCTTAGATAGAACTCATAATCGCATCTTTTAATGTGTTTGTTGATGACAAGAGGGAATAAGCGGGATATTCTTGCGATCAAGGTATCCTAGGGCTTTTGATAAAGGTTGAGATTAAATATCAATTCTAGTTATTGTTAAAAAGTATGTTTGTGAATGAAAACGAAATCCTTAACCAATGCTTTCACATCCTTGAATCTATTTGTTTACTTTTATTTATTTGCTTTTATTTTATTTTTACTTTACAAAAATCAGAAAATCCCCCGTGTTAATTATAGGAAACCGAAACAACTTGACAACTTAGACCTCTCTGTGGGAACGATCCTTTCTTGCCCTTGCTATATTATATATTTTGAGTAGTAAGAAAGTGTAATTTATTTTTGACGCCTACAACAGCGATCAAATTTTGGCGCCGTTACCGGGGAGGCAGCGGTTGTCACTTGGTTTTGGTTTTTATTTTTTTTCTTTGTTTTTAGT
Source organism: Papaver bracteatum (assembly GCA_023529315.1). Classification (NCBI taxonomy): domain Eukaryota; kingdom Viridiplantae; phylum Streptophyta; class Magnoliopsida; order Ranunculales; family Papaveraceae; genus Papaver; species Papaver bracteatum. Next base: position 19,829 of record JAJJWX010003986.1, read on the forward strand.
TTTTCTTATTTTCTGGTTTTGACGTTGGTTTGAGAATCTTATTTCAGGTACCAATTTCTATGGACGGAGTATATTGGAACAATGGATACGGTTTTCAACAACCTCAACAATATGACAACTACCAATTCTAAGGGTATAATCAAAACCAATTCATTGGTTATGACCAATATTCCATGGAACCTTATGGTTTTCCTCAACAACCTTATGGCGGGTATGTGTGTGAACAACCACAAGGATGGGAGGATTCTTATGCTCGTGAATAACAAGTCTCTACCTTTCTAGATAAATTTTCCAACTTTGTACAACAAGAGTTTCAAAAAGATAAAGAGACTAGAGAAGAGCAACTCCAAGAACTTCGTGAAGGTATTGCTAACTTGCGAAGAGGCATTGATCAATGCAAGAAAGATATGGATAATTCTAATGTGCATATGGTTTGTGATGAATATTTGATTGATGCTAATGTTGAAAAATGCCAATCCTTGGGCACTTGTGTTGATAATTGTGTAGCTAACTCAACTCTTGATCTTAATAATAATCATTCGCCTATTCAAAAGGATGAGTTAGAGTTTAGCAACACTAAATTCAGCGACGAAGAACCTTATGTTAACTATGAAAGTGACGGTGATTATGATACATTGCTTGAAACAACTCATGGTGACATCAACGAGGAGTGTACAATGGAATTTTTTTGGGATCAAGATGAAGACGAAGAGGAATATGATGACACTAGTGCAGCTTTCTCAAGCATTTATCTTAATAATGATCAAGAGCCTATTCAACGGGTGGAGCTTGAGGATGAAGCATTTTTGAGTGTTCTAGAAAAGTTTCTTATAGAGAAATTTGGATCCGCAGTGGATTATGTGCCTTACAACAAAGAGGAGTATGTTTAGAATGAAACCGATTTGACCAATATTGTGGAAGACCCAATTGAGCATGCAAAAGATTATAACGAAGATGTTGATGTCAAAACTTTGGTTAAGGCAGAAAACGACGAAGAATGCTTGCAAGGTTTGATAGAGGACCATGATATATAAGAGGTGAATAATTCACTTGATTTTTTCAAGAATGAAGAGGATTACATAATACAAGAGATTGTGATAGGTTTGTCTAACCCTTTGCATATTAACTCTTCTCCTTTACCTCTTATTGGTTTGAATGTATGTGCTTCGAGAACATTGTTAGATGACTTTTTTTCTCGATATCCTCCATTAGAGAAACTTGATTCTCATACTATGCAGGTTTTGGAACAAGAAACCGTGGAAGTACCCGACTCTTATATTCTTTACCCACTTCCAAGTGTGGACAAGAATAAGTGTGGGGGAAGATTTTATCGGTTAATAGCTTCAATTCTGTTTTATATTACTAATATTTGTGTGAAGCTAGTATTTGCAAAGCAAGTGCTATGGGTGGATCCCCAACTTTCCCATTGTTAGTATATGGGGAATAAATCTTACAAGAGCTAAGTCGGGCCGTCGACTTTAAAACAAGCGCTAAGTGGGAGGCAACCCACCGGTTTTGTATCTCTTATCCTTTTGCTTTTTTATTTTATTTTTGTTTTATTTCGTTTATTTATTTTTCTTGTTCCATATCATATTAGGATTTCCCACCTTGACTATACTAGGAGGATTCAATTACATTGAGGACAATGTAAATTTTAAGTGTGGGGGAGTGTTTGGATGTTTTGCATATAGAGTTTTTAGCCTTTTTGAGTCGATTTTTAAAATTTTTTGCATAAAACCTTCAACTTCTAGAGATTTTAGAGTCACTAGCATACTTCTTGGTATGTTTACATAGAGAATTATGACCGATATAACTGAACTTGGAAGTGTTAGGGAACTACATTCGGATTTCTTACAAATTGGAGTGTTAAATAATGGATTTAATCATGTCGGTGATGCAAATTAGGAGCAGGGAGAAATGAATTATTAGAGATACTGATCAATCATTAGTGGAGACTACCCATTTTCATATCAACCAAGGCACCGACCAGAAATTCTTCCATGACTAAAGAGCTTCTTTTGAGTGTGTGTCACCGTACGTTAATTCCGGGTAGAATGGTGAGCTACCCAACTTCACACCAATTTCAGCACTATTTTTTGATCTCTTGAGTGCTAATTGTTGTCAATCATGAGGGTGACGTCTATGGATGAAAGCCTCCTTCTTGTAGTTCGATTTGCAGTTAGCACCATTCTCTCTCTCGACAACAACGGGTCCATAGAAACACCATAATCATCAACAAGGAGCGACATCAAAATCTAGAAGGAAAGTTGAAGACGTTCAAGGTTTACAAGCAACAACGGAACAAGAAAAGAGCAAATTTCATATTCAAGTAAAGCAACATACAATGAGCATATTTTTACATATGTGTTGAAGACTTACAATATAATGAGCGGAATTTTATATCAAATTTGAAGACTTATTTACAAGAGCAAAGAAAATCAAAAGGTGAGAATTATTGAAGTTTATGATTTCGAGACGATACAAGTTGTGAAGAATCAAGCGGTAAAGTACTTTTCCACGGCCATGGTTTGTTTTATTTTTCACTTTGTTTTGTATTTTGTTTCTCTTGTCAAAAAAGAAAAGCAAAAAAAATGAAAAAATTAATAAATTTTTTTTTTGAGAAAATAGAAATATCTATTATTGTATTTTGTTTTTGTTTTTATTGAATAAGCCGTGGGGAAGGAAAATTCATAAGGAAGTTTCAAGCAACATGGATTTTAAGGAAAAAGGTTACTAATTGTCAAGGATTTACAAAGTCAAGAGTTTATCATCAATAGTTGAAGCCGAAGACGAAGACCAAGAAGATGAAGACGAGGAGCGGAAGACGTTTTTATTGGATTCCGTGAGAGTGGTGTTATCATAATTGGAAATCGGATGTGAAGGTGAGTAAGTAATCTCATCCTCGATAATAGTGGTAGATTTCCTTTCTTAGAGATCGTCAGAAAAATTGTTTTTCAACATATTAAAATGTGGGTTTTCAAAATTTCGGAAGTTGTCCTTCCCACCATTCAACGTGTTGCAGGAATTCTCTCTTCATTCCTACCTGCGCACATGTGAGACCTATAAAAAAGCCGTCTTTTTGAGTGCAATTTCATAAAATCCTTTTAAGTGAGGCAGAAGTTGAGGCGAAATGCTTATTGATCGCTCTCAAACACGCATTTCCCTCATTATGGTGTGGTTATTTCTCACTCAAGATTTAAGAATGAATATATGTTATTTGGTATTTCTAACTTCTTATTACTAGCATGAAGAAACTCTATGTCTTCATAGCTCTTTGGATGTTTGGGACGCTGGAACGCTTTGAAGTTGGAGTAGGTTTTGTGGGTATATCTTTAGTAAGCCCTCACGAGACTATAACTCATCCACTAGGACACCTAGGGGTTTAAAGGCTTGTTATTTATGCTAAAAGTGACCGTAGCCTCGACGTCACAGAGTTGTATGTATGTTTTAGAATTATTTTGTTTGATTTTCTCGAGGACTAGCAAAGTCTAAGTGTGGGGGTGTAAGGATTAACCTTACAAATTAGCTCAAAAACTTGAGAATGTGGGTTTGAGAGGAAGAGAAGAGCTCAGAGAAGAATTTTTAGATTTACTTTTTCATATCCTTCCAAAACAATAAAGACCAAGATAAGAAGGCATTCTCACACCCGTACATGTGAGAAGCACGAGACCTCCAACGGTCCATACAGTTCAAAAGATCCATGGGCGCCTTTAACAGTTTGACATCCCATAACAAAGGACAACCCTTAACTCTCTTCCTAGCAACAAAAGTAGACAAGACTATTTAAGCATAATTATCCAGGGTCCTGACAATACCCTCTACTCTTACGAATCCTTGACCTCAAGGATTAATTTTGGGAATTGGGTTGTCATGAATTCCTTGTCCTCCCATGTAGCCTCCTGAATGTCTAAGCTCTCACATTGTACCAGTACCTGATTGACAGTGTGTGTGCCCTTCCTCACTTGCCTACTGTCCAAGATTCGCAGAGGAGTTACCTTCATTTCTTGATCCTTGTTTAACCTGGGCAGAGTAGTTTGAGGAAGTTTCCCTGCTCCTAAATTAGCCTTCAATTGAGAGACATGAAATGTTGGGTGAATTTTGGACTCATGTGGAAGTTGCAGCTTGTAATCCACCTTCCCAATCCTTTCCAGTATTTTGTAAGGCCCAAAGAACTTGGCAGCCAACTTCAAATTCTTCCTTAGTTGCACTGAGGTTTGCCTATAAGGTTGTAGCCTCAAATACACCCAGTTTCCTTCCTTGAACTCTCTCTCAATTCTCTTCTTATCTGCATGTTGCTTGATCTTGTGCTGAGCCTCCTCTAGCACTCCTTTTAACATTTGTCCTACCACTTGCCTCTGGTGAACATAATCATCTGTATTCAAGCTGATTCCAGCATTGGTTGAGCTAATACCAAAATGTGGAGGGGCATATCCATACAAGGCTTCAAATGGTGTAATTTTCGGGATGGTATGATAACTGGTGTTGTACCACCATTCTTCCAGTGATAACCAAGACACCCATTTTCTAGGTTTATAACTTGTCATACATCTTAAGTAAGATTCCATGCAGGCATTTACTCTCTCAGTCTGCCCATCTGTCTGGGGGTGATAAGAAGTGCTCAAGTATAAAGAGGTACCCATTCTTGTCAGTAGACACTGCCATAAATTGCTCAAAAAAATATTATCTCTATCTGATACTATTTTTTTTGGAAGCCCATGAAGTTTAATGACTGAGTCAAGCATTACCTTGGCCACTGTTGCTGCTGTGTAAGGATGACTGAGTGCCAATAAGTGGCTGTACTTGGTATATCTGTCTACCACTACTAAGATGACCTCCCTCCCCTCAGATTTTGGTAGGCCAAAGATAAAGTCCATGCTGATATCTGCCAATGCTTGCTCAGGAATTGTCAGTGGCTATAAGAATCCTGCTGGAAGGGTAGTGAATCCCTTGTGTTGTTGGCAGATGTCACACTCCTGCACCAATTTGATTATGTTGTTCTTCATTCCCTTCCAGTAAAAGTAAGACTTAGCCTTCTGATAACTAGCCCTTGCACCTGAATGTCCCCCTATGGAAGAAGAATGTATTGCTGCAACAATGTTGTCCCTCAGTTTTCCTGAACTGCCAATGTAAATCCTCCCCTTATATCTGATGACCCCTTGATCTATTGAGTATTCCCCAGACTTGTGATCTTCAACCATTAGTATTGGCAGAAATCATGAGATACAGAGTCTTCAAGGTAACTCTCCTGCACTTCTTTCATCCAAGTTGGTTGCAATTGAGAGATAGAATTGCAAGATGCATCTTCTGGAAGTTGTACCCTTGACAATGCATCAACAACCTTGTTATCACAGCCCTTCTATACTTCAAGTCATAGTTGTAGCCCAATAATTTAGCTAGCCATTTTTGTTGCAGTAGTTAGTTGACCCTTTTCTCAAGGAAGTACTTGATGCTTTGATGGTCAGTGTAAATGGTGAATTTGTTACCCATTAAATAATGCTTCCATTTTCCAACTTCCATGACTATGGACATCATCTGTTTCTCATAAGTGGACATGGCTAAGAACCTAGAACCCATTCCTTTGCTGAAGAAGGCAATTGGTCTTTTTTATTGCATCAACACAACTCCTACTCCCAAATTACTAGCATCAGTGTCTATGTCAAAAGGCTTGTTAAAGTCTGGAAGGATAAGCACTAGAGTGGTTTTCATAGCTTCCTTGAGTAGTTCAAATGCACTGGTGGCTTCTGATCTCCATAGAAACTTGTTCTTCTTCAGCAACTCAGTCAATAGCCTGTCAATTAGTCCATAATTTTGCACAAATTTTCTATAATACCCAGTTAATCCCAAGAATCCCCTCATCTCCTTAAGGGTCTTTGGAATGGGCCACTTATTCATGCATTCCACCTTGCTAGGGTAAGCATCCACTCCTTCTCCACTGATGATGTGCCCCAGATATTCTAAGGAATCTTGTCCAAAAGAGCATTTGTTCAATTTAGCAAATAAGCTGTGCTCTTTGAGTAATTCCAGAGTGAGTTCCAAGTGCTTGGAATGAATCTCCATGTTAGGGCTATATATTAATATATCATCAAAGAAAACCAAGATAAACTTCCTCAAATAGGGTTTAAAGACATCATTCATTAATGCTTAGAAGCTTGCTGGTGCATTGGTTAGCCCAAATGGCATAACTAAGAACTCATAATGTCCTTGATGAGTCTTAAATGATGTTTTATGGGTGTCCTGAGGAGAAACTCTGATCTGGTGATACCCATCTCTCAGTTCAATCTTGGAGAAGACATGAGACCCATGTAACTCATCTAGCAACTCATCTATCACTGGGATTGGATACTTATTCTTGATAGTGAGCTCATTCAGTTTTCTGTAATCAACACAGAATCTCCAACTTCCATCCTTTTTTTAACTAACAATATTGGGGATGAAAAAGGACTGTGGCTAGGCATGATAACTCCTGATTTGAGCATTTGTTGTACCAGCTGCTCCACCACCTCTTTTTGCACATATGGAATCCTATATGGTCTTTGATTGGGAGGGGTAGAAAGGGGTTTTAAGGGTATGTGATGGTCATGAACTCTTTTAGGGGGAAGACTATTGGGTTCATGGAAAAATGAATTGTTAGTTTTTAAAATGGGTTGTAGTAGCTCTGGAACATTAGAGGGTACCTCTATGGCTGTGATAGAAAACAGGTGCCCCATTACTCCATGCTTACTCTTCCTGAGGTACTTTTGGGCTGCCTTAGCTGTCATCATACTCACCTTAGGAGCTTCAATATTTCCCTTAAGAACAATCTCCTCATCTCCTCTAATGAAAGTTACAGTTAGCTTCTTGAAATCAAACTTGACATGGATAATAACCCTCATCCAATCTACTCCCAACACCATGTCACAACCCCCCAATGCTAAGACTTTGGCTTCACATTCAAACTTGTGCCCTTGCATATTCCATGAAAACTTAGGGCATTTAGCCTCACTAACCAGTTTTTTTCCATCTGCTACAGCTACCTGGAAGGGTGCAGTGGGCTCTATAAGGGCACCACTATACTTAGTAATCTAAGGGTCCACAAAGGTGTGTGTACTTCCACTATCCACCAGTATGGTCATGGGTTTGTTATTTCTGGCCATACCTTGAATTCTAATTGTTTTTTGAGGTTTGATACCTGACAGGGCATGTAGATATATCTCCACATCTTCTTAAATCTCTTGTATGACTGGAGAGCTGACTGGACAAGCTTCTTCAGATGTACCTTGGTCTTCATCCTCTCCTACTAGCATATATAGATGTTGTTTGACACATTTGTGCCCTGTAGTATAAACTTCATCACAATTGTAACAAAGTCCCCTGTCACGCCTGGACTTCATTTTAGCATAAGTGAGTTTTATAATAGGTGGTAAACTTGAGCTAGCTGCACTCCTTGGATATGGAGAGTTTTTTTTGGAGAAGTGACAAAAATCTTGCTGCTGCTTCTACTTGGAATAGAAATAGGAGGAAGCCTATAAGATGCCTTTGATTTTTTGATAGTTTTCTCAAGGATGGATTCCTGCATCCTAGCTAGGTACATGGCCTGTTTAAGATTGGCTGGATAAAGAATTTGTACCGCCAGCCTCAACTCCTCCTTCAATCCACTTACATAACTAGAGGTGAAATACTCTTCGGACAGGTGTTTGTTTTTGGCTAGCATGAGAGCTTTTAATTCTTCAAACAACTCTTGATACTCCAACACAATACCCTCCTGGCTTAATTTATTGAATTCACCCACTATGTCATCATGGCCTAACTCTTGAAACCGACAGTTGATATCAGCAGAAAATGCTCTTCCCACAATATGATGTCCCTTCCTTCTTGATAATATTGGAACCAAACATCATCTCTTCCATCCAAGTATAGAGAAGCCAACATCACTTTTTGTTCCTCATCCATAATATGTAGTTGAAAGAATTTTTTACACTTACGAATCCAAGATCTAGGATTATTGCCATCAAACCTAGGAAATTCAATTTTAGGCTTGTGGTGATTAGTAAGATGAGTAAATATTTGTCTATTACCTTGAGGTTCGCCATTATTCTTCAAACAACTCTTGATACTCCAAAACAGTACCCTCCTGGCTTAATTTATTGAATTCACCCACTATGTCATCATGGCCTAACTCTTGAAACCGACAGTTGATATCAGCAGCAAACTCTTCCCACAATATGATGTCCCTTCCTTCTTGATAATCTTGGAACCAAACATCATCTCTTCCATCCAAGTATAGAGAAGTCAACATCACTTTTTGTTCCTCATCCATAATATGTAGTTGAAAGAACTTTTTACACTTACGAATCCAAGATCTAGGATTATTGCCATTAAACCTAGGAAATTCAATTTTAGGCTTGTGGTGATTAGTAAGCTGAGTAAAGATTTGTATATTACCTTGAGGTTCGCCATTTTCTCCTTGCTTGTTTCGGGAATGGGCATCTTTAGGTTTCCCCAATATTCCATCGCCAGCTTGGAGTTTGTTTATGATTCTATCTTCCATTGATCTCATCTCTGTTAAGGAATTCAAAATACTACCTTGGCTTTTGTCAAATTTCTTAACAATCTCTTCATGGATTTTCATTAGTACGTTGAATTTCTTATGAATATCATCGAAGTATTTCTGATTGACCATGGTTCACAGGCACTCAGAACAACCTGGCTCTGATACCAATTGTAAGGAATAACCTTACAAATTATCTCAAAAACTTGAGAATGAGGGTTTGAGAGGAAGAGAAGAGCTCAGAGAAGAATTTTCAGATTTACTTTTTCATATCCTTCCAAAACAACAAAGACCAAGATAAGAAGGCATTCTCACACCCGCACATGTGAGAAGCACGAGACCTCCAACGGTCCGTACAGTTTAAAAGATCCTTGGGCTCCTTTAACAGTTTGGAAGCCCATAACAAGGGACAACCTTTAACTCTCTTCCTAGCAACAAAAGTAGACAAGACTATTTAAGCATAATTATCTAGGGTCCTGACAATACCCTCTACTCTTACGAATCCTTGACCTCAAGGATTAATTTTGGGAATTGGGTTGTCATGAATTCCTTGTCCTCCCATGTAGCCTCCTGAATGGCTATCATTACACATCTGAAATTGAGGCGCATCAATATAAAACAGAGAAAGAAATAGGCAGAGAAGAGACCTGCCGATGAAGAATTGGTTCATTTTGAGATCAATAAGAAAACGGGGAAGAACACCCGATTTTGTTTCCAGTGAAGTTAGGGTTTGGTGTTCTTGAGAAAATTAGATCGAGATGAAGAAGAATTAGATTTGAATCTGTTTGAATAACAAGCTGAAATTAAATTAGGGTTCGAAGATGTTTCTGTAAAGAAGAATAGGGAGACGATGTTGGAACTGAATTAAAAATCAGATAAAACCAAGGTTTGATTACAAATGGTTGGTTGATGTTCTAAATTGCAGAGATGGGTTGAATTAGGTTTTGATTCTGGTGTTGTTCTCGAATTGCAAAAGAATATTAAAGGGGTGATTGAAGCTACAGATTGTGCTGGAAATGATGGAAGTGAGAGATGCAGGTGGAGTAGGTACTAGTGGTAGAGTGGATGAATTGCAGTTACAATTGGGGTTCGCTGATGATTGCAGGTGGTTGGCTGAGAGAACGAAGAACATAAATCTGATGGTTTTGGTTTGAGACTATTGATGGTGTTGTGGGTCTGTGGTTGGAGTTCGAACGAATTCTTGATGTTTTTGACTGAACTAGAAGGGTATAAGGATGATTCTGGTAGTACAAGTAATAAAAAATAGGTATTTGCCTCATGGGATTGTTGTGGTTGAATCAAGAAACTGAAAAAGAACTATGTTGTAGCATTGTGTGGTTGAGATGTGGTGGATTTGTACCGAAGACATGGAATGATACAGTTACAGAGATGAGAACTGTTGCCGTGAGCTAATGGGATAGAAATCAGTTGAAGGAGATGGTCTTGTTGCTGCCATGGATTGGCAGGATGTAGTGATGCTGAGACAATTGAGCAGCTTCTGTTGGTGATCGAAAACTGGGAAGAGATGCTATTGTGATTGAGAACAAATGGGTTTGTGCTGACATCTATGGCTTTGAGATGGATTCGCATATGGAAATACAGGGAAGACTTGGCAAAGAATTGAGAAAGATGTATGAATTGAATGTTTTGTGTGTATTGAGTTGTTGCAAGACTCCAGGGAAAATTACAGAGACCAGCCATCATGGCTGAAGTGCAATGATTTCACTACAGTATTTGGCATGTGCAAGACTATGGCTTGGAAACTTAACCCAGCTAAGTTGAGTCATTTGACTCGGTCTAAGTTTGCCCGAGATAACTCAGTTGACTTCCCGATCCTGACTCTCCGTTGACCCATTTGACTGGTGACCGGGTGGACTTCACCGGTCACATGAGCTACTTTCCGGCGCCGAATTTCGGCGAACTTCCAGCAAAAAACCCATCTTTCCGGTGACGGTTTTTGGACATAATTTTACATGGGTTTTCTCACACATGGGATTGGTGGACCACTTGAAGATGTGTTTTGAGAATACCTAATATTGGAAGGAGTATCCTTTATGGAAATTGAGAAACATATAAAATAGAAGACTTTTCTCTAATCTAAATATCATCTTCTACTTTTGTTCTAGGGTTTAGACATGAAAACTCTTCTCTTTATTCTTGTGATGAACTCCTTGAGCATGAGTACTTAATTTTATTATTGGTTATGGAATAATTGGATTTCACATAATATGCTTTTTGATATGATAAATTAGTTTTGTCTCCATACTTTATCGTTTATGATTCATCGTTTATATTGTTATATGATTTGAATGCTTATTTGGTCGAGTCTAGAATCGATTGAGTTTGTTTTCATATCTATTGCTAGATTAGGCTTTGTTATACGCAAAAGTGATAGATTCCTGATTGCAAGTAGCATAAGTATGATTATAGTTTGTAGTGATATATTCTTATGATCGTATGTGAACCATAACCTTTGTTAAATTGAATTAGTGCACCTTCCACATTCGATTGCTTTGATTGTCCTGGTTTCATAGAACTTAATGCATCTAGGGAATTAAACTTGATTATTGCTTTTACACGTTAGTTTGTTCTCTTAGATAGAACTCATACTCGCAACTTTTAATGTGTTTGTTGATGACAAGAGGGAATTAGCGGGATATTCTTGAGATCAAGGTGTCCTAAGGCTTTTGATAAAGGTTGAGATTAAATATCAATTCTAGTTATTGTTAAAAAGTATGTTTGTGAATGAAAAATAAATCCTTAACTAATGCTTTCACATCCTTGAATCTATTTGTTTACTTTTATTTATTTGCTTTTATTTTATTTTTACTTTACAAAAATCAGAAAATCCCCCGTGCTAATTATAGGAAACCGAAACAACTTGACAACTTAGACCTCTCTGTGGGAACGATCCTTTCTTGCCCTTGCTATATTATACATTTTGACTAGTAAGAAAGTGTAATTTATTTTTGACGCCTACGACAGCGATCAACCTACAAGTTTTGCTATCTCAAGATTATTGTCAATGTTAGGTGATAAAAACTATACCTTGGTTTATAGTCTACTAAGTCAAGTTTTGGATATGTTAGATGTAGTTTCAGGATTTCCCACACTACACCCTTGTTAAGATTCTGCTATATTCAACTCATAATTGAAGATGAAGAATGACACTTTATTATTTTGGTTTCAGAAATGTTTACAGAAATGAGAGAATTCAAGATTACAACTATTCTCTTGAAGTTTCTCTATCCTTAAGACTTTTTTAACTCTCAAAAATACATCATCCTTTTCTGGACACATTGGGTCTATATTTATAGGGTAGTTACATAGTGGATGACAGCTAAGTTTTCCTCTTATTTCGGGTTGATTCTGCGATTGTACCACGATAGTTACAATGTTCATTCTCGCAAGTTTTCTAACCATCGCAGGATAAACATGATTTTCTCAAGTTTTCTTCACTCGTCATTTATTGCGTCGCTCTTTTGACTGATTTTATGACACTCGCAAAGTGTAGTTGATGATCTTGCGGTGATGCTCGCTGGGAAGTATTGTTAATCTCGCGAAGAAGTATTTTAGCAATATTCTGGTCCTACATCTTGCCTCTTCTCATGTATTTTCTGCGAAGAAGAGAAGATCATGAGAATTTTAAAATCTGCAACTATTTATATTTTCAGATTTCTCTGTTCTGACACGTTTTTGTACCCTTCGCTAGCTGTTTTTACATATTCTCTCTGCTAATAAATTTATGACACGTCTTCTCTAACAGCTGCGATCTGACCGTTTATGTATTTTCTTAGCATTTATTGCGTTCAACTTCTCGAGAAACCTCTTCTTCTATAAATATTCCTTTCATTCTTTTCTTTTCCTCTTTTTACTTTCTTCTTCTTTCTCTGCGAAACTTCTCTGCAAGTTTACTGTTCTTCCGTAAATTGCGCGTCTTCCATCGTTGTGATTTCTTTCTTGTTTTTCAACCTTTTATTTCATTCCCATACTCAAAAATGGTTGTTGCTGGTGCTAAAAACTTGACTGCTTTTAATGAGATGCGAGAAAAGCTCAAAAATAAAGGTTTTACCTTGTCTACAATTCCAGGTCAAAGCCCTAAATCTGAATTTTCTATCAAATTATTCTCTGATCATCAATGCTCTCGCCAAAAAATCATAGTATCGCTAGGTCAACTTGAAGCTGGTCTTCCTCTTCTTATTTATGACCCAAAACTCCCATTATTCTATCAAATAATATCTGACGAGAGGTTCTCGCGAGCGATATATCAATTAGGTGGAGATTGTATCAGATTGCTGCTTGAATATGCTTCTCGCGGTGCTGATAAAGGATCTCGATATCCTAAAGCTCCGAAGAATCCCCAATTTAAGGATGTTTCCATTGTCTCTGCAGATTATATTATGGAGAATTTCTTCAAAAATTACAAGATAGTTCCTATGAAGAGGGATAGTACTTGCTGGGGTGTCCGCTTGAAGAAAGAGAAGATCGCTGATGATGAGGCTTTTATGTTAGACATTGATTTGCATACACCTACCAATCAAGTCCCTCGCCACTCCAGTGATGATAAGTGGTTTATCTTTCCTGTAGTTGCAACAAAATCTTACAACTACGCCCTCAGTAGAATTCTATTAATTTGATTTGATGATCTAATTTATTTGATATGAAAATGAAGATTAAAGTACTAAAATTGTAAAGGAGACATAAGAATTTTTACATGGTTCGATCATTGTGATCTACATCCATGGTTCTTCACTAGTGATTGTATGTAATTACATAATTTTACAATTGAGACTCCATTAAAGAATATTTGTAGCTCTAGATTTTTGGGGAGGAAGATGATAAAGAAAATAAATCTCTCCTAAAAATTTCTCTCTCCTACTAAAATTATTCCCCTCCTTCTAAAAAGACTTCTCCCTCTAAAAAAGACCCTCCCTTCTCTTATGCCTAAATGGCTATTTATATGATTTTACATATTGGATAACAACTGTCTGTCCCTTAACTTCGGATCTGAGAATTATCTTGCGAACCTTCGCAGATTCATTTCGCGAACCTCTTTTGCTTTCGCAATCTGCTCACACTTTCCTCGTGATTTCCTTTGCTCGTAAAATATATTTTCTCTTCATAATTTCGCAAGTTATCATTTGTTGTGATATTCCGCTCCTACATTTTGCCTTTTTTTTCTTGAATATTGCTTGAAGAGCGATCTTCAGGAAAAAATCATTTGTTGTGGTTGTTGGAGTAGTCTTTGATCTTGTTGATGAAAGAACGAGCGAAAGAATACTTGACTTGAAAAGTACGTACTTGCCTCTATTCTTTTGTGAAGTTCTTGAATGTTGCGAAGTAAAAAATATCAATCCTTGTAGAAGTATAAGAAGTATGAAGTATCCTTGAAGAAGTATAAGAAGTACTCAATCCTCGAAATATATAAAAAGTATGAAGTATTCGTCCTTGATTGCGAATAATATGTATTGCGAAATTATTATTCCACATTCTCTGCCTCATGTTGTGTTGTAATGCAAATAAGAATTTAGATTAGTATTCAACATTTCTTTTATCAAAATTTCTTATTTTTTATTTATATGCTACTTCAAAATCTTTTTGTTTGTTTTGATTTCCTTTGTATGATTTATTTCATCTCATTTGAAAAATATCTTTCATGGAAATGATCCTAATAGGTACCCCCTCATATGATGCACTGAGGTTCTTTGCCTCTTGCGAATGTTGCTTCGCGAGTGTACGCCATAAAGGTTTTCCAGCTACCACTCTCCATGTTGAATATCATATTATTTGAAACAAAGTAAATTTTTCAATAGAAATATATAAATTGATTTGTGCGAGATTTTTCTCGGTTTCTTTTGTAATTGTGAAATCTTGAGATCTTTGTAATTGTGCGATTGAATCGCTTTTTTCGTAAATCAAATCAAAAATCTTTTATTTTCTGTAAAAATAAAATGTTCAAGGAAAGTGGTACTTAGCTTTCATGTGAGTCGCAAAAACAAGTGTGAGAAGTGAGACTTGAACCCTTGACCTGCTTCTTGGATTTTCTCGAGACATACCAACTGTTCTAACCCTCTCTCTGCGAAGTGTTTCTGCGAAATAATCACCTATTTTTTTCTTGTGAAATACTCTTGCAAAATTATCAAAGACTGTGCGAAGTAAACATTTGCACGAAGTAAATGAACATCTGCGAAGTGTCCATGCTGCGAACGTTCGCAAGATAAACATTTGCGAAGGAAAAAATTCTTTGCGAACATCTTGAAGTAACTGCCTTTCTCATGCGAACAACACAACAAATAAAAGATGGAAAAAGTATGCGAATGGTGAGATTCGAACATGCGAACTAAAGGTTGTTCTCTTCCCACTTTGCGATATGTGCATCCTTGTCTGTGCGATAGAAATGCACAATACTAACTTTTGACCTTATCTTCACCCTTGGTAGTTTAACAAAATAATGCTGAAAAATTCGCGTGAGGTGCAAATCGACCCTGCGTCCTGCTCTACGAACTATAGGAACATGACCCACTGTGCTGAACCTTATTTTGCGAAATTAATTTTGTTGCAAAGGTGAAGCATAATCTTCTCTTCACGAAATTAATCCAAAATGTAAAATAAAATAATGACTTTGAGGAGAATCGATCCTACTTCCTCCAGTATAAAATTAACGTATCCAACCAATTGTGCATGTTGTTGTTTGCGAACGGACGCAACCACACTTTAAATTGAGCCAAATATCTTGTGTGAAATTAAAGCACCATGGTTCATCTTCCCTTCCTCTTCGCATGATTTATTAAATTCTATTTACTCTAATTTTGTCTAACTTTACGATTCGATCTTTGCTTCACCCGGTACCGTTGATTTTCTTCCAATGATAATTTATTTACCTCCTAACTTCTTTATCTTTGATAGCTTTTCTTCAATTTAGATTTCCATGGCTGTTTTACTTGCCTGTAGCATTACTTGCGAAGTCAAATATCATTTTCTCGCTTGAATTCTTTTTGCGAGCAATTACTTGCCTATAGCATTACCGTTGATTTTCTTCTGTGAATTTCACCACAAAAACTATTTTTTTTTCTCTTATTCTTTTCATATCATTGAATTGTTGATGATGCTTACTCCCTGAAAGTGTATCTTCCTCCATGAAATTTCCATTTTTGAACTTAAACTTTGTAGATCTAGAAAAATATGAACAGTAATTGATCTTCATGAAAATCTCTTGAACCAACAAGTTACAGGAAGGATAAATCCATTACTCTCTCCCTGTTTCTAGCGCCAATTATGTAGTTGCAAGAAATCTTACAACTACACCCTCAGTAGAATTCTATTAATTTGATTTGATGATCTAATTTATTTGATATGAAAATGAAGATTAAAGTACTAAAATTGTAAAGGAGACACAAGAATTTTTACATGGTTCGATCATTGTGATCTACATCCATGGTTCTTCACTAGTGATTGTATGTAATTACATAATTTTACAATTGAGACTCCATTTATGAATATTTGGAGCTCTAGATTTTTGGGGAGGAAGATGATAAAGAAAATAAATCTCTCCTAAAAATTTCTCTCTCCTACTAAAATTCTTCCCCTCCTTCTAAAAAGACTTCTCCCTCTAAAAAAGACCCTCCCTTCTCTTATGCCTAAATGGCTATTTATATGATTTTACATATTGGATAACAACTGTCTGTCCCTTAACTTCGGATCTGAGAATTATCTTGCGAACCTTCGCAGATTCATTTCGCGAACCTCTTTTGCTTTCGCAATCTTCTCACACTTTCCTCGTGATTTCCTTTGCTCGTAAAATATTTTTTCTCTCCATAATTTCGCAAGTTATCATTTGTTGTGATATTCCGCTCCTACATTTCCTTTATGTGTTGAAGGTCCTTACATATCTGGTTCTCTCCCATTACCTGCGAATCTCTCAGTGTATGATCCATGGGTTTTCAACCGGCCTGAAAGATCTAAAGAAGTATATCCTCTCAACCTTTTGCATTATTATTTTTTACTGTCTTCTTCCTGTTTTTATATTCTCGCTAACTATTTTGATCTCTCGCAGATTGAAAGAATGAAGATCAGCTATCAAACTTTTAGGAAATCCAGCACTTTCTTAGCTCTTAAATCTTTCACGGATGAAGTAAGAAATATCTCTTCATAAATTTTAACAATATATTGTTGCCCCTATTTCTTATCTTCATCTGTGCTCGCAGGAAATTGAAGAACTAGAGCCAGTAAAACCCGTGAGAACTAAGGAGAAACCTTCAAAGGATAAATCTATTGTTCCTCCCAAAGGAAAGTCTTATACCCCTCGCGGTGAAGAATCTGGAGATAAAGATAAATCTGATGTTCCTCCCAAAGGGAAGCCTTCTGCCCCTCGTGGTGAAGAATCTGGCGATCCTCCTTTGAAGAAAAGGAAAATCCGATCTTCTTCTTCTTCAACTCCTCAACCCATTCCAGAAAATCCAAGTGTTGTTTTGGATAAGGATAATAATGACGAAGATTTCAATGATAACAGTTTCCCTTCTATAAAGAATTCTTCTGATTCTGATTCTTCAATGGCTCATTTATCCAAAAAAATTGGCAAGAATATGTTTGGTATACCAAATGAGTATGGAGATGAAGCTGTTAATGAAATATCCCAGTCCCTCGCCAATGTATGCAATGTTACCATACTAGCTGACAGTGATACCCTTCGCGGGGTTTCAAGATCGCTGATTACAAGTCTTTTGAATTCACTTGGTAGCCTGGTAAGTTTTTACTTGTTCATCCTTGTTGTGTTTCTATTGATATTTTTGTCAGATATTGATTTATATTGTTCTATCGAAGGTTGGAAGAGCCGCTTTTGCTGTTGCTTATGATTTAGACAATAGGCGTATTACTTATGAAAAGAAAGCTGTTAATCTTCGTCAAGATAAAGAAAAGTTAGAAGCTGAAGTTATTGAACTTTGCAGAAAAAATAAGCAGCTGGAGACTGAAGCTTCAGTTGACAAGCAAAAAATTTCTGATCTTGATAAAGCCAATCAACAACTCTATGGTATGTTTTATTTCTTTTCTTTTTTTAATTCTTCTCACCCTATCGCAGCTTATTCAAGCAACCATTTTTGCAGATGTTTATGGTCTTACTGATGAGGCTACACTCTTCCAATCTTTTCCTGACCCTGTAGATGATTTACCCTTCTTTTTTTAATTCTTGATAGGGTGAGAAGAATTAAAAAAATTCTGATCTTGATAAAGCCAATCAACAACTCTATGGTATGTTTTATTTATTTTATTTTTTTAATTCTTCTCACCCTATCGCAGCTTATTCAAGCAACCATTTTTGCAGATGTTTATGGTCTTACTGATAAGGCTACACTCTTCCAATATTTTCCTGACCCTGTAGATGATTTACCCTTCTTTCCCGCCTTAATAATTCTTTAAGTAATTTCTCAGATGATAAGATTGAACCCCTCTCCCTAGATGAACTTAAATCAAAATTTAATTTCTTAAAAATTGAACATAGATTCAATTTAGTTTTGACAAACAAGTATAAGCGCTTTTATCTTGATTCGAAGAAAGAAATAGATAGATTAAGAAAAAGGAATAGTGATCTTATTGACGAGAAGGATCTTGCCTAGAGCTGGCAAACAAGCCAAAAACCCGCGGATTTACCCGGCCCGGCCCGTAAAACCCGCACCCGGCTTGGCTGGTTTCTAAACAAGCCGGGTTAGGGTTGGAGAAATGCCGGCTTGTGAGAAAACGGGTAAACCCGTCCCGGCCCGTAAACCCGCGGTTGAAACCCGTCAACCCGTCTACAGTAACTAATCAGTAAATTATCTTTTGTCCTGACCGTCAGATTAACTAGGGGGTTAATCTTATCCCTACGTTTAAGGTACAAAAGGTTAAACCCTAAAACTAAATAAAGACTGAAGAGACATCTTTTTTTCTTCTTCTCTCTTTTCTTCTTCTTCGTTCTTCCGCTGGTGGAGAAT
The DNA here is from genome assembly GCA_023529315.1 of Papaver bracteatum. Taxonomy (NCBI): domain Eukaryota; kingdom Viridiplantae; phylum Streptophyta; class Magnoliopsida; order Ranunculales; family Papaveraceae; genus Papaver; species Papaver bracteatum. The sequence continues at coordinate 38,321 of JAJJWX010003986.1, forward strand.
TAGAGAATAGAGATGGTAAAGAGATTGAGACCCAGAGTTGAGGGGAAAGGTTCAATTGGTGTTAATAATGGTGTTATTGAAGTTAATTAAGTAAAAGAGGATGAAGAATTCGTGAATTGAAAAGGAACAAAGTCTGTGTTGGTAGAGAAGAAGACAATGAAGAATGTCGTCATGGTGCTTTTGAGGACTTATTTTAACAGCAACATCAATAGATGGGTTCAATTTGATTGATACTTCTCAATTGAGAAACAACATCAGCGATTCAGCGGCATCAGGTTCGAGATGGGTTTTAAATAGGGCATAAGTGAAGTGTTTTCATGGATGAAATCAGCAAGGAAGTGTAGATCAATGTATTATACAGATGGATTTTGTGTATCAGATTTATGGGCAGTATTTCAGGCATAGAGGGAGATGAAATTGTAGCCTGAGATGGGAATTTTGAGGCAACAACGATGGGAATTAATTGGGAGTGGTTTGATGCGAAGCTGTACTGTTATGGGAATTTCTATTTGGCAACAACAAGACATGAGGTTGGTTGTTCTGGCTGATTCAATGGAAGGTAGTGGTGATGTCACTGGTACCTTGAATGGGTTTGTATTGCTGGTGGTGGTTGAATAAGGTATAACTGGTCATCATTAGTTCTATTGAATGTTTGCACAACAAAGATGGAGTTGGATGGGGACCAAAAGTGGGTTTAATTGAGAATTCAGGAGAGGTGATGCTCAGTTGTTCCCGGAACAAGAAGGTTGTTGTCTTGACTCTTGTGGTTGGATTTGGGAAAGCAGGGACCTGATTTCATCAATTTGAGTTTAAGTCATAAAATGTAATTGATTTTGGGCTAAACCCCTTTGATTAATTTGGAAATCATGTCATAAAATTAAATAAATTAAGTTTTAATTTTGAACATTAATTTTACGGGTTAACCCGTGAACCCGCAAGCTTTACGCGGGACGGGCGCGGGTTAGAGAAATGACCACCCGTGAAGAATTTCAACCCGAAAGCTTTGGCCCGCATTAACCCGTAACCCGCGGGTTGGTCACAAGCCAGCCCCGGCCCGCCCGTTTGCCATCTCTAATCTTGCCGTTAAAAATGGCTCCAAGACCCTAGAAAACTTCCATAAAACTCTCCTTAATGTTCAAATGGAAAGAGATAAGCTTATCCGCGAGAATGAAGATCTTCTTGCGAGGGAAACTCAAGTTCGATCTCGTCTCCTTATTAATAGCGATGATGAGTTTGCTTGGGCTGCGAAGATTCTTGATAATTCCAGAACTAACTTAGGCGTAGATGTTAGTCTTCATGATGATCAAGCGGATTTAATTAAAGACATGATTTCTGAAATAGAAGGTTATCACTCTTATGATTTCCCTGAATTATTTCCTAATTGAATCATCCTTATATGTACTAATTTTGTTGTCATTTGCTCGCAGCATCCGAAAATAATTATCGTAAAAGATTTGATGAGTTAGGAGAAGAGAAAAACCAACTCGCCAGAAGTCTATCTTCTCGCAATGAAAAGTATTCTAGATTGAAAGAAAAATTGAAAATATCATATTCAAATTTTAGCAATGCTCTTCTCCGTGTTCGTAATGACGCTGTTAAACTAGTCTATAATGATCATGGTATCCCTCATTCTATATACCCCGATCTTGCAAAGGCGATTCTAGCTGATTCCCCAAATTTTGTTATCTCTGATAGCGAAGCTGAGGAGTCTAACGAAGATGAAGAATTATCTGGCGAGGAAGAGAAGTCTGGTAATGAAGAAGAATCTGAAAAATAAAAAAGCTTTGATGAGGGTGGTGATGGGTCTACTTAGTCTTGTTTCTCCTTCTTTTTCTTTGTTGTAAATTTTGTGCATTTATTTTTTGATTCTCGTAACATTGCTGCGAGCTTCTTCAACTTGATGTGTAAACTTCTTTTGCTTTTATCTGTATGAATTTAGAAAACAATTCTTTTTCTGCAACATAATCAATCAATTATTATCCTTTAATTATTTATATAAATGTATCATCTATGCAATTTTATCATATGATGGATGAAAAATAATTTCATCATTCTATGCATTCCCATACTTGCCTCTATTATTCATCTGCAATATGAAAAAAAAAATTGAGTAGAGATTAGATATTAGTTGTGAATCAAATTAAATTTGCATCATTATTAGCGATGTTATCGCTAGAAATGATTGCATAATTTTATGATTTTTGCGTAGAATCGCAAATCTCATAAATTCTGCGATCATTATCGCAATAATTTTATGATCTTATTATGCCTTCCTAATTAAAGGTCTTATTTTTCCACATCTTTTCTTTTTGTGACAAAACCGCAGGACGTCTTTACATTTGCATGTATTGACCCATTGATCTTGTCTTATCAATATTTTTTCAATACTTCTCTGCGACAATATGATAAGTATAAATTCTCTGGCAAGAATTAATCCTTATGGCATTGCCGTCTTGCGATGATATCGCAGGACGTCTTTACACTTGTGAAATGTAAAAACCCATTGATCTCATCTTAAATTTTTCTCTTTTGGCTATTTGATTTTGTATAACTTTCGTCACGCAACAATATGACAGGCCTAAATGTTCTTGCGATCATAAAGCCCCATGACATTGCCGTATTTAGACACTTATCAGCTCCCTAATGGAGGGTTCCGCCCTTATCTTCCCACTGGTTTCCCCTTCAAGGAGGGCACATCGGCCATACAAGACTATCTCCTCCCATCCAGATTTTCCAACAACCAGCTGTTTTCGCAGCCTCTTGTCCTTTATGCCTATATGGCTTATAGTTACAAGACTGCACCCTAAGTGGGGTTTTCTTCAGGCCAAGTGCATCATAGCCAAGACTTACCAAGAATGGCCAGGGTAGTTTCGTACGCCCCGGGCACCCTTGGCTCAACCGTGTACCTCGACACCTTGGTCATACTTTGCACTTCTTAGAAGAGATTCTCAGTCGTCCAACCAGGGTATAACCTTATATAGTTGGAAATCCAAGATCTTTCTCCCAGATAGGTTTTCTTTAACCCCAACATATGCATAACTCAGGTTCCAACAGCGGTATAACCTTTTCACTGAGTCATGTCAAGAGATACCCCCTTATATGACGCACTATTAGGTCTTACATTTTCCTCTTGCGAAATTGTATCCGCGAACTAAGGTACACGCCATAAAGGTTCGTCTAATTCTATTAATCTCTGCGAAATTTTATTCGCGTTTCTCACGAGCATTGTAACTCTGATAAAATTTCATTTCTTTGATTTTCTTGTAAAATTTTATAATTCTTTCAAACAGAGTACTCTTTTCAATTGCACTTTATTCAAACAAATTCTGCATAAGTTTCTTTAGATTTTTTCATTTTACCTTTTTACTTACTATCTTTTGGTTCTTCTTTTCTGTTACGTCTTCCTGTTTTTTCCTTATCTACGAGCCGCTCGCCATCATCTTCCTCTCGCTGCTCTATTGAATCAATCATCAATATTTCTCATCTCTGTCGCTGCTTGATGTTGTACTTCCAATTGTTATTCTTCTCAGCTCTTTCCTCGCAAGATTTTATATCAATCTCATAACATTTCTTGCTTTCTCCCCAATCTCCCTTAATAACTCTGATACCATTAGGATGAGGAAACTTAACACACTGGTGGAAAGTAGATGCTACACCAAATATCCCATGTAGCCAAGGTCGACCAATCAGGGCATTGTACGGTGATTCAATATCTACAACACAGAACAAGATCTTGGAAGTTATCCCTTTCAATGGAATCCTCATTTCAATTTCCCCTTTGGGTTTATTGGCAGTACCATTAAAACCATAGATTTTATATGTTGATGGAATTAGATCTTTGTCTTTCCTACCCATGGTCTTATAGGTATGATAAAATAGTATATCAACTGAGCTACCTGTGTCTATCAGAACTCTATTGATAGCCCAAGAGTCTTCATTTTCATCATAATTTCCTCCATCTTCTTCTTCTATTTGCTTTGGATTTATTTCTAACCTTACTACCAATGGATTATCATGCTGCTCACCAGGTTCTGGTACTTCTTGTGTAGTGAAAGATATAATTTGTTTCTTCCATTCTTCTAATGGCGAGGCTCTCGCGATATTCATTATCTCTCTTCCATCTGTGTCTCTCGAGAAGACTCTGCTTAGAACATTATCATGGAAATCCTCTATTGTTCTGTGTGAATGTACAATAGAATTACAAAACAAATTCTTCGCTTTAGCCCCAACTTCTATTACGAATGATTCTTCTCCTTTTACAATATTTACCCTGCGAATTTCTAGTGCTGGAGGCAATCGCTGAGATTGTGGTTGTCCTACTAAAAAGTGGTTTAGCTTTCCTTGGTCAATCATCCTTAAAATTATTCTCTTTACATTTCTGCAATCATTTACTGTGTGACCATGAAAGTGATGGTAAGGACAAAATTCTTGACTACGATTATTAGGATGTGGTTCTTTTCCCATATTCCATGGAGAGGGTATATTTTCCATCAAATGATATCTTCCCAGATTTTTTCTATACTAGCATTAAGAGGAGGCATCTTAATCTCTTCCCATATTATCCTCTGATTTCCTTGGCTTCTGAAATTGTTTTGCCTCTGTCCACCATAAGTTTCTTGCGGCTGATCAAGCCTTTGAATCTTATTATTCCCACTGCGATTGTAATAATTCTTCTCCCTTTTATACTCTTCTTGATCTCGACTTCTCATTGCTACCAATTTCTGTTGGTTATCAGTCTCTACTTTCTCTTGTTGTGCTTGCGAGCTGCTCGCCACATTGTTAATCATTTTAGGAAGTAAACTTCCATTTGCTACTACTGAATTGGTGTTCGCGATAGGATATGATTCCATCTCATTTTGTTTCTCCTCCAAAGAAATGTATTCTTCTTGTATTTCTCGTAATTCAGTCATAGTGATTGTATTCTTGACTCTGAAAATTGCATTAGTGATTGTATCCTTCCATGTACAGTAGATTGGTCGCGAACATTGCATTGATAAAAGACAAGATAAGATATCTCTCGTCAACTCTCCCTGTCATCTCACTGCACATTGTCTTCCATCTTATGTTTAAATGTTTCAGACTCTCGCCAACCCTCTGTTTTAACCTAAACACATCTTCAATACCGGGCCGTGATGAATTGTTACTTATATATGCTCCCATAAATGCAGCTTGTAAATGATCAAAACAAGTTATAGTATTTTTTGGCAATCATTGCCCGTTTGGAAACTCTTCCAGCAGGGATTCCCGCTCAATAGAGAACGTGAGTGGGAAGAGGGGGGATAGACAACGGTTTTTGGGAGTGGGAAGGGGCTGGGAAGCTCCATAAGACTCAGTCTTATAAACGTTTCTCTTAAAATTTAAATATTTTAAAAAAAAATCTCCTCTAAGAGCCAAAACATCTCTTAGATTTGGAAATGTATAAGTAAAAGGCCATAAACACAAATCTAACACTTGTTGCTTATCCAATAGATCCACTCAATAAAAAGTGGAGTTTTCATTTCATTAACTTTGTGTTTCCTTAATTACTCTCTAAAAATACTGTTAAGGTCTGTCTGTTCACGTGTGGTATGAACAATTTTAAACAAGATAAACTTCGATAACTATTAACAATTTCTGGAGAATTCACAATTAAATCTATGTATGACAAAATAATCTCCACAAGATTAGATTTTAAAAAATCTAAATATAAATGATAGTTTTGGAAAAATCTACGACATCTAAAAATATTACAAAAAAAAACTAAATAGTTCTTCGGGAAATGGCCGCAGAATGCTTACTACTAATTTTAGACTCTATGGTATTGACAAAAATATATTATTTGTTTAATTTTTTCTTTCGGCTGTAACAAAGAAAAGATAGTGGAACATCTTTTATTTTATTTTCACCTTGCCAAATTTTTATGGTGGTCGGCCGCTAACCCCGTTCAATTCAGTATTAATCACGAAATTTTTTGAATATCATGTACCCTATGACTAAAAAGACTTCTCTTAGGGATTCGTGAATCCTGATCTTGCTTTCTGTTATCGTGGTTTTCGTAATCTCTTTCAGGCAAGATAGATAGTGATCACAAAGTTTTGTTCATCTCAGACTTTGTGATTCCTCAAGATATATATTTAAAGATTGATCTTAGTTGATCTTTCGACTATTGTTCGTGAGAGGTGGTTAAGAATCTTGGATGATCTTCGTGAGTCGTAAGTTCCAGATTTGTGAGGTTTGCTAGCTTCCTATTGCAAACATATTTCCACTCCTTGATCTTTGATCTAAACGGAAATCAAATAGGCTTATCTGTTAGAGGAAGATTGTAATGACCTGTTCCTCCACTAATATTGTCTCCACTTAGCCACTGCGGTTATCCGACAGTGTGGGGTTTTCAACGGGCATCTTTGCGGTAATATAGCAGAAACTTCCCGGGAGGTCACCCATCCCTGAATTACTCCCGCCCGAGCACGCTTAACTGTATAATTCTCTGCCAAATCTGATCTAATTGTACTGAAAATGCCTCGTTGTTAGGAAAGGACAAACCATTACGTATATTCCATTCGGCCATCCACTGTCGAATATCAGGGTATTGTAATACCACCACCTTAAATTGGAGACGTCCCCGACTCCGGAATATATTCAAGCCCAGATCTCCAACGTTCACTGCCTCTCATGAAAAGCACCTGGACCAATCCCGCCAGCGTACCTTCCCAGCCTCAGCAGGTAAACCGTCGTCGGATTTAATACCATTTGTAATGACCCGTTCCTCCACTTATATTGTCCCCACTTATCCACTGAGGTTTTCCGGCAGTGTGGGGTTTTCAACGGGCATATCTGCGGTAATCCAGCTGAAACTTCCCGGGAGGTCACCCATCCCTGAATTACTCCCGCCCGAGCACGCTTAGCTGCAGAGTTTTCTGCCAACTCTGGATCCAATTGTGCCGAAAAGGCCTTGGTGTTAGGAAAGGACAAACCATTACTTATATTTCATTCGGCTGGCCACTGCCGAATATCGGGGTATTGCAAAGATTGGTATTAAGAGAAACAAGTGCGTAGAACCTTGCGAGGTTCAAGAGATGTAAGGATCTAGACAGTAACTGAATTGCTTGGAGGGTGGATTTGGTCTCAACTACATTCCAGTCTGAAGTCTGATAGTAGGCTAGTGTCTATAGATGCTTAATACAACGTGGTGTTCAAATTGGATGAGGTCATATGGTTTTTCTGCTATTGCTTTCCTCGCTAAAAAAATTCCGGTGTCTTGTGTTTTTCCTTTTCCGCATTTGATAGGTGTGATAAACACCTAATTTTATATCTAGTATTTATGCTTTCTTTGCGAGTTTTTCTTGTAAATTATGTATCTTATGTTTTTTTTTTTTGAGTATTTAGGTACTTTGGAGTCATTTGGAACAAAAGGAGAATAAACAACGCGAAAGTCTCATCTCACATTCAATGGATATTGGAGGCGAAAATTATTTCTCATTATTTGCTTTTATTTTTTCATCTCTGTCTGAAAAGTTTGTCGGCTTTAGTGATGCAACTTTTGTCTGAAAAGCACGACAACTTTAGTGATGATTCTCATTGAAGATAAGAAGTATATTTGAGAAGTAAGAGGTTGTTGTTAGTGGAGGAACTCGAAAGAAGGAGAAAGCGTTAGTTTTACATAAATGACCATTGAGTCGAATTTAAGTTGTCGGTTATTCGGAACCGACGAGCCTAGTATTTTTGGATTACCCTTATCCAGCCTAGGGTGTCAAATAGTGGGGACGCTATCTGGGTATCCCTTATCAAGAAGACCGGACACTGGGTACAACCCCACTTATACACAACCCTAAAAACATTCTCAATCATTTGCACTAAAAGAGAGACAAAATAAATAAAAATGAGAGGCACAGTCATGAAATTTGAGTTTAATCATTTGAGGATTGATCGAGAGGAGAGATGGCTGGTGATTTTCAGTTGAGATGGAAGGGAATTCAGTGATTTATGAGAATCGAACAACTCAAAGGTTCTTCTGGCGAATGAGTAGAACTATTTCTCAAGCGATGGCAGAGATGGAGAAGAGTGAAAGAATGGGTTTGATGCTGTTGAAATGTTAAGATCCAGATCAAGAATTTGTGAAGGGTTCTATGCTTGGAACTGTTGGTGGTGGAGCTGTACAAGGGTTTTTGGTAGTTAAGCAAAGGATGAACTGAGATGATTCAGTTGGATACAAACTGCACACAGGGTGCTTGTTTAGTTGCTTGAAATGCAACTGGGGTGTTCAGTTCAATATTGCAGCAAGGCAATGGATCAAGTGTAATACTGAAGCTGTTCAAGCTGACTACAGGGTACATGGAAGATGTCAGGGTTAGAGTGTTGAATGGAAAACAAACATTGGTGATGTTTAGATGGTCTGGTGTTTTCTTGAAGTTGCAGGAGAGTTGTATGGTTGGAGGTACAAGATATGGAGAGTGGATAGTGCTGTAGGTGGAGTTAGCTAGGATGTGACATAGTGGGTATGTGGAGCTGATGGCAAGAGATCTTGGAGGCACTGGAGCTGTTGCTATGGGTCTTGGTGGAGATTTTTGCAATGAAGCAATGCAATGCAGGTGCAGTGACTGAGAAGAGAAGATATAGCTCATTTAAGCTGCAATAAAGTCGAGATGCATGACGACATCCAATGTGTTTCAAATGAGACAAGAGAGCTGTAGGATTTGAACTACAGGGTACTAGTGAGCTACAACTGGGGTTTGAGGCAGTAAAAAGGAGCTGAGAACATGACAGGGAAGAGTAAGGCAGCAATGTGGTGAAGCTGCTACAGCTAAAGCTGAGCTGAATTTCGATCATAAGAAGACAAGGCTGAGTTGAGAATTCAGGGGCTAAGAGAAGAATGGGCTTTGTGTTGGTGTCATGGAGTTGTAATGGCAAGCTGTTACAGTTAGCAGTTGAGAGTGGGAAGGTGGATTTGACAGTGAAACTGAAGCCGTGGCGTGTACTGTGTTTGAATGAGAAACAGATGGGAATGACTGATGCCATTTGGGAGTTTAGGTGGTATATGAACTGCAATGTAGCAGCTGGGAGAGAAGATATTGCAGGTGAAGTAGGTTATGATGAGATTGTGGTGGTTGCTGCTCATGATTGCAGCTGTACTGAGACGAAAATAACAGGTGAGTTAGGAGGTGAAGCGCTAGATGGAGATAGTGGCAGCGCAGGTTGAGAAGTTTTTCTGCAGCTGGGGTTTGCAAAGTAATGTTGCTCGAGAAGCCAACAATGAGCTAAGGTTTAATGAGAAGGGATTAGTGGTGAAGCTGTGGAACTACAGTGAGTTAAGAGCAGGGCAATGAAGGAGCAGCAGAAAGCTGCAGTGCAGAAATAGTGCGAAAACGGGGTGAAAATGTCACGCCGGTGAGCATAGTTCCGGTTTCCGGATTTCGGAACCGAAAGCGGGGATCGTAATATTTCAGTGAATCGCGAGGGGGTATGAGTCGGATGCAATAATTGATGGCTGGAATTATGAGCTACGCGTCACGCTTTTGGGTACGTTTTCGCAAGAATAGAAAATTGGATTTAGATGGGTTATGCAAATGTTTGAAATGCAGGAAAGCAAAGCTGAGCTACTGGAAGTGTAGAATTGCCTGGTGACAGTTTCCAATGGTTCAAGTGATCGGAGAAAGTTTTTCGGCGACCGGATTCCGGCGATGACGTCAGCACTCCGGCGACCCGTTTTGGACCCGAAAATTCCAGAGATATATTTTTCACACATGTGCTTGGTGGACTGGTAGATGGACGTGGACTTGAAGATTTTGAAGACTTTGACCTATTTTTTGAAAGCAAAGGGATATAAAAAGAGAGTTTCTACAACAAAGATAGAACGTTTTTGATTCTATTCTTGGAGCTTTTTGCAGAGAACAACTTATAGGGTTTGCTTTCTTTTATGTTTCATCTTATTTCTTTGAATATTATGATGATGAACTCCATGAATATGAGTATCTAAATACAATAATTGGTTATGGGATAAAAGTTGATTTTTTCAAGCATGTTATTTGATTCTATGATTTAGTTTTGTCTCAATTTTATCGTTTATGATTCATTGTTTTATTATCATATGATTTGAATGCTAGTTTGGTTGAGTCCGGAATCAATTGGGTTTGTTTTCATCTCTATAGCTATATTAGGGTTTTCAATACGTAAAAGTTGTTTGTCCCTGATTTCTAGTAGCAACTTGTGTTTAATACTTGTAGTGATACATCTTTTTAATCGCATATGAATCACAACCTTTGTTAAAACGAATTAGTGCTTTTACACGTTTGTTTGCATCGATTAGTCTTATTTCATAGAAATTATTGCTCTTAGGGAGTTAAATCTAATTGTGCTTTTACACTTTAGGTTGCTTTTTAAGAAGATATCACAATAGCATCTTTTAATGTTGTTTGTGATAAAATCAGGAAATAAACGGGATACTCTTGCGATCAAGATATCCTAGGACTTTTGATAATTGAGAGATTAAATACCAATTCTAATCATAGATGAAAAATACATGTTTATGAATGATACTATCCCTTAACCAATATCTTCTCCTTATTGATTATTCCAACTATTTACTTTGCTTTATTTAGTATTATTACTTTGATAAAAACAAAAACACACCTTGGGTTATTTGGTTACATAAGAATCTGAAAATTGCATAACAACAATCGCCTCTCTGTGGATACGAACTCTTTCTTATCGAATACTATATTTATATTTAGTTGAGTGAGGAAGTGGAATTATATTTGTGTCGTCTGACAAGCGATCAAATTTTGGCGCCGTTGTCGGGGAGGAATTCGGCTTGTTATCTAGTTTTGTAGGTACCGAATATCACAAGGCATTAACTTACGAACATCGTGACAAATATAAGAGGAAAGAGTTACAAAACAATACGAAGATAGAGGAAGCACATGGAAGTATGAAGATTTGCGAAGATAGAATAATCGTATGAAGATGTGTTGCGATACTTCACAACACATATATAGCTGTACAAAGTTCATTATAAATAGGAGTTCAAATGTAAAATTCAAGGGGTTCTTTTTGGTGAGTATTAGAAATTATCTTAGGAAAGAGAATAGAGAAAGTTGTAACTATTCTAGTTCCATTTAAATACTTCTTTGTAATCAATTGAGAGAATTAATAAGAAAGTTGTCATTCATCATCAAGAACTTCTTAAGTTTTATCAATTCTACTGAGGGTGTAGTTGTAGGTTATTCTGCAACTACATAATTGACGCTAGAAACAGGGATTTGAAGGATTCCTGTATCAGAAAAATGGCAAGAAGAAGAAATATATCAGAACCATTAACTGCAGTAAGAAGAAGTGTGAGACTCGCAGGAGAAGAAGCAAATATAACAAGAGAACCTAGTAGGAGAGGGAGTAATATTAGAAATCAAGCTCAACAAACAATAGATCATGATCGAGTGAGTATACACACTTGGAGAACTGATACACCAGCAGAAGAATATAGAGAACCACAGATCAGAGAAAATGGGAGGTTAATGGGAGGAACAATTCTTGAAAGAGAAAGGGAGATGTTAGAAACATTGAGACAAGGAATTCAAGAAGAACGAAGGTTAGAAGCTGAAGAACGTGCTAATCTAACAAGACGGAATCAAGAATTGAGGATGGAGAATGAGATGTTACAAAGGAGGAAATCTCAAAGTGTTGCAAGATCAAATGCTAGACCAGAGAGAGAAGGGCAGAATTCACCAACAATCAATGATGAAAGTACTATGCAAGGACAAGCACAGACTCAAGTTGAAAGAAATCAAGAGAATCGCTTCATTTTAATACCAAACCATGAACAAAACATGGAGAATTTACGAACTAGGCCAAATCCTAGAGAAAACAATCAAAATGGTGAAGAAAATCAAGAAGAAGAGTCATCTGAGAGACAACAAGCAGTACATCAGAACAATTACGAGAGTGGAGTAAGAAGACGTGAATAGGCTCGTAATAATCAAAATGTTGAGTATGAAAGAATTCAGAGAAGAATTGGAAATCAACGAACAGAAACAGCGAGGAATGAACCAAATTTTCGAACTAAAATACAGGCAAATCAAGAAGAAATAAATCACAGAAGAAGGAGAAATGAAGAAGAAGAAATTCCCGATATTCACATGAGAAGGATGAGAAGAATAAAAAGGGAAGAACAAGAATTTCAAGATGCTCTGCAACAAAACAATTGTGATAATTTAAAAAGAAGATATTTGCAAAATTGTACAAATGAAAACATTAATGAAGAATATGATAGAATGCGAAGGATCGCAAGAGAAGAGACGCAAGAACGTAGAAGAAGAGAGGATGCATTGAAGAGGACAATGGATGAGAATTCTGAAGCAAATGCACGGATCTTTCGAGAATTAGCGGAAATGAGAGGGATGATAAATAATAGAAGAGGAGGAGATAGAAGGCAATTAGATGAAGCAATAGAAGAAGCTGCGAGGACTCCATTTGCTAGAGAAGTACAATTGGGAGGGATTCCACCAAAATTCAATTTGCCTACACTTACCAGTATCTTTGATGGGACTTCATGTGTTATTCATCACATTAAAGCATACATAAGATGCATGTTACAATGGGAGAATCATGATGTTGTATTATGCAAGTACTTCGCATCAAGCTTAACAGGGGAAGCTCTAAAGTGGTTCGAAGGACTTCCTAAGAATACTATTACGTCATTTAATCATTTACAAGCAACTTTCCTTGGAGCATATATCACAAATCATTCCTCACGGCTTGGTATTGAAGATGTGTTTGGTTTAAAACAAAGAATTGGTGAAAGTTTGAAGCATTTGGTAAGAAGATGGAAGACTATGTGCAGTGATATGGCAGGGCGTGTGGATGAGAGATACTTGATTCTGTCTTTCATAAATGCGATGTTCGCAACTGAACAACTGTATGTTCAAATATTAAGAAGAAAGAATTCCATAATGATGACAGAGTTACGAGAATTGCAAGAAGAGTACATTACACTAGAGGAAAACCAAAACAATATGGAGTCATATCCAGTAGCAAACACTAACAATCAAGACGCAAGAGCAAATTTACTTCCCAAAATAATTAACGTCGTAGCAGGTACTTCGCAAACATCCTCGCAAACTTCTTCGCAAATTTCAGAAGAGAAGAAAATCAATAATAGCCAGCCAAAAATAGTAGCAATGGGTAGTAAAGATCAAGAAGAGTATGATAGAGAGAGGAATTTCTATAATCGAGGAGTAAATAACCAGATCCCAAGATTAGATCAACAGCAAGAAAATTATGGGGGACAAAGGCAAAATTATTTTGGACAAGGAAATCAGAGACAAAATTATAACAATGGTCAAGGAAGTCAAAGAATGATAAGGGAAGAAATAAAGTTGCCACCTTTGAATACAAGTGTAGAGAAGATATGGCAGGCAATTATTCTGATATAACATATACCAACTCCATGGAATATGGGAAAGGAACCACCAATGGGTCCAAGAAGTCATGAATTTTGTTCATATCATCATTTTCATGGACATTCTACAAGTAACTGCAATAATATCAAGAGGATAATCTTGCGAATGATTGATCAAGGAAAACTGAATCACTTTTTACTTAAGCAAACACAGTCGCAACAATTACCACAGGATCCAGTCATAACTCGCAAGGAGAACACAGCACAAGAAAAGGGAGAAGAAACCCTACATATAGAAGTGGGATCAAAAGCAAGGAATGTTTTCTGTAATTCTATTGTTCACTCATATAAAACCATAGAAGATTTTCATGATAATGTGTTAAGCAGGGTATTTGCGAGGGATGGTGAAGGAAAGGAAGTAATGAACATCGCAAAAATTTCACGACTTGAAGATTGGCAGAAACGTGAAATTTCTTTTGAAGCCACTAAAATTCCAGAAGGTTGTGAAGCACATGATAATCCATTGGTAGTAAAATTAGAAATTTATATGAATATGGAAGAAAGCGAAGATGATATGGAGGAAGAATCAATTGGTCTTAATAGAATTTTGATTAATACGGGAAGTTCTGTCAATATCCTGTTCTATTCTGCTTACAAAACTATGGGGGGAAAAGACGCAGATTTAATACCTTCAACCTACAGGATTTATGGTTTTAATGGAACTGCTAATAAGCCTAAAGGAGAAATAAGCATGCGAATTCCATTAAGTGGAATGCGAACTGAAATTCTGTTTTGCGTTGTTGATGTCGAATCACCGTATAATGCTTTGATAGGAAGACCCTGGCTCCATGGAATTATGGGTGTAGCTTCCACTCTACATCAATGCATAAAATTTCCTCATATGAAGGGTGTTGGAGTTATCAAGGGTGATTGGGCTGAAGGAAAGAAATGTTACCATACAGAGGTAGAAGTTTGCGAAGGAAAAACTACTGAGAAAGAAAATTGGAGAAAAAGAGCAAAGGCTGTGAAAAGAAGTGAAAATTTAATGGCAGAGGATTAAGACAGGAAAGAATAAAATTATGATATTAATCATGCAGGAAATTTACGATGATAACAAAGGATTGTGATTTGCGAAGAAAGAAGAAAGAAAGTAATGAAACAAGAGGGTAATCAATATGTTTGCTCGTGAAGTATATCAAGATATCCATTCAGAAAAAAGAAGTTGAAATGAGGTATGTTGCAACACAAAAAAAAAATTGATAAATTTTACAAATATTGTTTACTCATAGGAAATATGCAAAAATTACGAATTTCAAAAATTTTATTGCGATTAACTTTCATTAAAGAAAGACGCACAAATTAACTTGCGAAGAAAAGACCGCAATTTGCGAATAAAAGACCGCAATCTGTGATCAGCTTTCAAAAAAGAAAGAAAGCCGCAGAAACATTACACAGGCAAACCTTTGTGGCGTACAACCTAGTTCGCGAAGCAACATTTCGTAAGAGGCAAAGTCCTAAAGTACGTCATTTAAGGGGGTACCTATAAGCATGGCTCAGGGACAACGGAACACCACCAAGGCACCTGAGTACATGGAACTTTACGGGGTACAACCCAATAACGGGGTACCTATCCGGGTTAGACACCTTGGATTCTCACCTAATCTTGCGACATTACGCAATATTATGCGGTGTAACATGATTTAGGTTGGGCGACTAAGGCATACTGTCTTTCCCAGGAAGTGCAAAAAACGATCAAGGCGCCGAGGTACACGGTTGAGTCAAGAGTGCCGGGTGAGCTTGAAGCACATCTGCCATTTTCGACAAGTCTTGGCAAATGATGCACTTGGCCCAAAGATACCCCATAGGGTGCAACCTCGTAACCATAAGACCTATAGGCAAAAAGGATAAGAGGTTGCGATCAAAAGCTGGTTGTTTGCAGAACCGGATGGGAAGAGCTAACCTTGTATGTACGCTTCCTTGAAGGGGCAACCAAGAGGAAGATAAAGGGCAGCACCCTCTATTAGGGAGCTGATACGTGATATAAGACGCAAATGTCACGAGGCTTCTTGTTTGAAAAAACATAAAGGCTTGTCATATTTGTGCAACAATTGAATTTTTGCGAGCATTCTAAGAGAAAAACAAAACATACAAAGAGAACTCGCAGGACATAACAAACAAGTTAAGATGAGATCAATGGGTTATTACATGAAAGTGTAAAAACTTCCTGCGATTTCATCGCAAGACGACAATGTCACGAGATTGTATATTCGCAAGAATGTTCAAACTTGTCATATTATCGCAAATACAAAAATATTATCACAAAAGAGGTGGAAAAATAAGACCTTTACTTAGGAAGGCATGATAAGACCACAGCAATTAATGAAAATTATTCCATCAATATTATTGGAGAATTTTTACAAGAGTATATATATCATGAAGTTCTGACAAAGAAGACAGCTCCGTCAACATCATTGAAGAATTTTTACAAGAATATAAATCATGAAGTCCTAAAAAAGAAGACAGCCCTATTGAAGAATCTTCATGAAGATATAACAAAAGATGCGATTTTGCTCGCAATCAAAAACAGATAGTTCGTATTCATTAAATTTTACGAGAATTACATACTTCTTATACTTCTTAATATACTGAATATTTCTCCACAACTTGAATACTTCTTATAATTCTTCAAGAACGTCTCATATTTATTATGCTTCTTCAACGGATACTTCATTTTGCGAAGGTTAAGTACTTATTATACTTCTTCATACATTGAGTAATTCTTCATAGATGGAATAATTCTTATACTTCTTCATACATTGGATAATTCTTTACGGATTGAACACTTCTAATAATTCTTTAAAGATATTTTATACTTCTTATACTTCTTAAGGATATTTCATACCTCGTATTTCTTATACTTCAAAGGGAGGATTTCTTGTTCACAATTGCAACAAGCTGAAGCTTCATAAGTTGAATTAGGGCAGATATTCTAATACTTCCAACAATGTTTAATCATCTGAAGAGAAATAATAGGGGGAAAGGAGATACTAAACTATATTCTTTGAGTTATATTATTTATCTTCATATGATCAAATGATGCAAATAAGGAAAGCATTCAATGTAATAAAGGTCAAATCAAGAAAGGTCAAATCACCTTCGCAAAATATCAAGTGTACTTCTTAAAAGAACAAAAATAGTAGGCGTAATTGTTTGCAAAAAGAAAACCAACAGTAGCTGAGAGAAGGAGTTCAAAGGAAAGGAGAACAAGAAAATAAATGATAATTTGAGAAAGAATATTATTATGCTTCATCAACACTCTGTGCTGGATCTTTAAGATGAGCAGGATCATTAGCAACTTTCGACTTTTGCGAAATATCATCCTTTGAAGAATCTTCAACAGGAACATCTCCTTGAGGAATATATTATTTTTCATCATCAAGTCCTTCATCATCACTCTCATAATCAAAATCACTATCAGGCTCACGAACAACTTCATCGTCAGATATTTTCACAAGAGGCAAGGATCTTGATAAGAGAATGTTATTCGCAAAGACTTGAGCTTTCAGATGACTTTCACGAAGTATAGCTTTCTGATGATTGGTATCTTCGATATCTTTGGAATAAGAAAGATAGTTGAATCTCCGAGTAGCACGATCACGAGAGTTGATTAAGCGAGTAGAAAGAAAAGCATTCTTCTTACGAAGCTCAGAATAGGATGCTTCTAATCCAGCCTTAGCATTGCGAAGGTTATTCTCAGATTCTGCGAGTAAAACAAAATTTAAAGGGTCAAATTTGCGAATATAACAAAATTTAAAGATACATCAGAGGAAGTCAAATTATAATGACTACCTTCTCTTTGAGAAATAAGAGATTGAGCTAAAGATAGACAACAATTCTTCATCTGATCCATCGCATTATCAAAACCATCACCAACTAATCCTTTAAGTCTAGATTGAAGCTTCTGATCTTTAAAATGAAGAAAATTTTTATCCTTCGCAAGTTTGGTATTAAGACTTTTTAGTTCAGAATAATCTTCTTCAAGTTGATTCTTCTTAGTACTTAAGATTATATTCTTATTAATAAGGGACTTCTTCTCAACGGAAAAAGAACTTCTCTCTGCATTTGAAGACTTCTTTAATTCCTCAAGTTCACCTTTTAACAAAGAAAGAAGATTTTCTTGATCGTAACATTTATTTTGAAGAGTATATAATTTTTGCGAAGAAACGATCATTGTATTCAAATACGAGCATTTCTCTTCTGATAAGGTTTTGTTCTCTTCTAATAAGGTTTATACTCTCAAGCCGGCTTTAGTTAAAGAAGAAGTAAGTTGAGATATGTCATCATTCAAAAAATTTCGGTCGTAAATCAGTTGGGTATTCTCTTGAAAAAGGGCATCAAAATTGTCAAGAGCACACGAATAAAGATTAGATAAATGGGAGAATTGGTTCAAGAGGCTTTCATGCTTGGCTTGATATTCTGTTGCATCTGATTCATGGCAAAGTACCAATCTTCTACATTTCTGGATGGATTCTATAAAGGGAAATGGGTTTTAATGGGTGTTTCAAACATATGAAGAACAAAAGTAAACAAAAGGGGAAAATATGAAGATAGTAATCATACCTTTCAATTCATCATTCCTTTTGCGAAGGATCGCACAATCAAGAGAATCATTCTGAAGCTGATAATTCTCTTTGCGAAGATTCTCGCATTCTGCTCTTGAAGACTTCAGAGATTGGCGAAGCAATTCAACTTCTTTTTCCAAGGATTGGTGTGAAGTATAAATATCAGGATTGATGAAACTATTTAGTGCTTCGCAAAACTCATATTGCGAACGAACATTAGTAGACTTCGCAGTATTATTCAAAACCTCAGATAACATTCGAAAAGTTGAGTAAATTCCATCTCGAATTTCTTGAGGAAGAGGAGAAGAATTTGAAGGAATAAGAGCAAGTTGTAAATTATCTGGAGCAATAGCACTCAAAGGATTAGGAGTCAAGATAGGCTTTTCAAGAGAAGATGTTGAAGAAGTATTTTGCGAGGGTTGATCTTGAAGAAGTGTTGATAAATTGACATTGTTGGGAGATTGAAAACTGGGTAATGGAGTAGAGGCAGGAGTTTGCGAAGAAGTATTTTCACGAGGAGGAGAGGGAAATTCCTTATCCATCTCAGGAAGGAAGTCATCAATTGAAATTACTGGTGTGGGTTTAATCACTCGAGATCTCTTATTGGGATTGGATTTTTCACCATCCTACGAATCAAAATGTAGATTAAAAACTTAGGCAACAATATATTGTTCAAAAAAGAAGACAGAGTATTTTAACTACCTTTTGATTCTCGGATTTTCTTCTTCGAAGATTAGGGCTTGAATTTCTGGGTGGAGATTTCACCTGAGGAATAGTTTTGCTGAAATAAACCAAAATCAAACAATAAATTATACAGAAATCAAAGAGGAAAACAGGTGAAAAACGTGAAGATAGAAGAAAATTACCTTGGAGAACTCATGATGATATGAACAGGAGGAGAAAATGGTAACGGAGAGTGTGATAAGAAGACAAAATTGCAGAAGTAAAAAGAGAAAATAAGAAGAAGAAAAGGAAGAGAATATAGAAGAGTTTATATAAGGGAATAACTAGAAAAGGACGGTTACGAAAGACGTGTCCAAATTCTAAAATACTAAATAACGGTTATGTTCTCACGATCATTTCTTCTTCGCAGAATTGACATGAGAAGAGGCAAGATGTAGGTACCGAATATCACAAGGCATTAACTTACGAACATCGTGACAAATATAAGAGGAAAGAGTTACAAAACAATACGAAGATAGAGGAAGCACATGGAAGTATGAAGATTTGCGAAGATAGAATAATCGTACGAAGATGTGTAGCGATACTTCGCAACACATATACAGTTGTAAAAAGTTCATTATAAATAGGAGTTCAAATGTAAAATTCAAGGGGTTCTTTTTGGTGAGTATTAGAAATTATCTTAGGAAAGAGAATAGAGAAAGTTGTAACTATTCTAGTTCCATTTAAATACTTCTTTGTAATCAATTGAGAGAATTAATAAGAAAGTTGTCATTCATCATCAAGAACTTCTTAAGTTTTATCAATTCTACTGAGGGTGTAGTTGTAGGTTATTCTGCAACTACAAGTTTTTAGTTTCTTTTTATTATTTTTCTGCTTGCATACTTGTGTTTCGTTTCTTGTCTTGTTTCTCACTTGTTTGCGAGAATTGTTTTTCAGGTACCTAATCTCTGGCTTCTAAAGATTGGAATTATCCAAGGTACGGGATAGATACTCGAAAAGGAACAATACTCCAACCAAGGCAAGGCACAACGGAAGAACACAACTTGGAAGTAGAAAACGAAGCTCTTCGGCAAGAAGGAGAGGAACTAGAACACGATATTCCTTTTGAAGAAGAAGGAGAAGGAGAAGAAGCAATGGGTGACCCTGGAAATCGTTCACTTAAAGACTTAGCTTCTCACAAGCTGGATATACAGCAGGGTTGCATTCAAACCGACTCCACTTTTGAAATCAAGCCGGGACTTCTTAGAGAATTACCAAAGTTCCATGGTTTGGTGAATGAAGATCCAAACAAGCATCTTATGGATTTCCACACCATTGTCATGGCTATGCTCCCAGCAAATATGGAGGCGGATGGTGCTATGTTGAAGGTTTTTCGATTCTCATTGGAAGGTAATGCTAAGGATTGGTTATACTACTTGCCTTCCGGGAGTGTTACAATTTGGAATGGGCTCAAGAAACTCTTTCTAGAGAGATATTTTCCTGCATCTAAGGCTACTCAAATTCGCAAGGAGATTTGCGGAATGAAGCAAAATGTCGGAGAATCGTTATATGATTGTTGGGAACGATACAAGAGGTTGGTGGCAAGATGTCCTCATCACCAATTTAGTGACGCTATGATCATCCAATACTTCTATGAAGGACTCCAATCAAGTGATAGGAATCTTATCGACGCAGCGGGTGGTGGTGCACTAGTGAGCAAGATGGTGGCACAAGCTAGAGAGTTGATTAAAAACATGGCAGCAAACTCTCAACAATTCTTGAGTCGTGGTTCGGATGTGCTTCTTCGGCGAGTCAATGAAGTAAGCGAGGTGGAGGAACTTCGTCAACAAATGGGAAACATCACATCAATGCTACAACAAGTTTCAGCCGCGGTGATACCAAATTCTCATGGGTATGAAGACGTCAATGAGCAAGCTAATGCGGTTTTTCCAAATCATCCAAGACGGTATGATACTTATTCCAATACTTACAATCCGGGATGGAGAGATCACCCCAATTTTAGCTATGCAAACAAGCAAGGAGCGGTTCAACAACCTACTTTCAACAATTCGGGTGGATTTCAACCTCAACAACAACAATTCCAGCCGTGTCAACAATTTCAACAATCTCAATTTCAACAACAACAACCTCAAAATCAGGGGTCAAGTATGGAGGAGTTGATGAAATCTTTTATGCAAAGAACGGAGAGCACGATGAAAGAGTTGCAAACCCAAGTTGGTTCTATGGCTCTTGAGATGAACCAAATGAAGGCACAAAATAGTGGGAAACTCCCTTCTCAACCTATAAACCCAAAAGAGGGTGTGAATGCAATTACATTGAGAAGTGGTACACAACTTATGCAACCCGAAGTTGCTAATTCGGGCGAGGTGGAAACACCAAAGGAACCTGTTTTGGAGGAGAAGGATGAGGATTCTCCCCAAACTTCTGAGGTACCTATTCCTAACTCTAAAACTCCTATTCCTACTTATGTTCCTCCTTTACCTTTTCCTCGCAGATTTGCAAATTCTAAGAAGGAGGCGCTAGAAAAGGAGATTTTAGATGTTCTTAAAAAGATTCATGTGAACATACCACTCATTGATGCTATTAAGCAAGTTACAAAGTATGCAAAAGTGTTGAAGGACTTGTGTACCAATTAGTAAAGTCTCAAAGGTAATGAAGTGCTTAGTGTGGGGGAGAATGCTTCGGAAATCTTACAACACAAACTCCCACTAAAATGCAAAGACCCGGGTAGCTTTGACATCCCCGTCACAATTGGTACCACTACATTTAACAAAGCAATGTTAGACTTAGGTGCATCCGTTAATTTTATGCCTGCATCTATGTATAAGTCACTTGATTTATGTAGTACCAGAATATCGCCACAACAATATTCTCATGATAAGAACAACGCTTTCACGAGAAGGTCAAATATTCCTATAAGTATAAATGACATTATTCACGAGAGTGTCGTGAGGATTCTTCAGCAACATTTGGCGAGCGTCACGGGGAAGCATCATAATAGCTGACGATTGAAGAGACATGTTATGAGAGTGTTGTTTCACGAGGATTACAAAAGTTGGCGAAGATTAATATTGCAAATACCACGATGAGATCGCAGAATATATCCGAAAGAAGGGGAAAACTTAGCTGTCACCCACTATGTAATTTCCTATATAAAGGGTTCAAGTAAGTCCAGAAGAGGATGATGTATTTTTAGAGTTGAGAAAATCTTGAGGAGAGAGAAACTCCAGAAAATAAAGTTGTAATTCTGAGTTTGAATATTTTCTGTAAACATTTCTGAGATCTAAATAATAAAAGTGTCGTTTAATTCTTTAATCTTCAACTAGTTTCACTTAAATTTTTATAGGATCTTAATAGGGGTGTAGTGTGGGAAATCCTGCTACTACATTTTGGCGCCGACTAAGGGGAATCGAAGATCCAAAATCTCTAATTACAATTTGAAGATTTGGAGAAATTGAAGAAATGGCTGGAAGAAGGAGAAGAAATACATCAGAACCACCAACAATAGTGAGAAGAAGTAAAAGACTTGCAGGTAAAGAAACAAGTGTATTAGGAGAATCTTCAAGGATGAGAACTAGGAGGAATAGAATAAGGAATGAAAGGGAAAATTCAATTCAACAACCAAACCAATCAATATCGGTACAAAATGGAAGAGTGGATTATGATAGAGTAAGCGTGCATACATGGAGATCAGATTCAATGAGAGAAGAAACAAATCGACAATTAAGAGAAGAAAATGGAGTAGGAAGAAATTAGGAGGTAGAAGAAGGGTCGATTCATCAAGATGAAGATGAAACAGCAGAGGAATTAGGGCAAAGAATACAAGAAGAAAGAAGGTTAGAGGCGGTGGAACGTGCAAATTTAACAAGACAAAATCATGAGTTGAGAATGGAGAACTTAAGGTTACAAAGAAGAAGATCAAGAAGTACAACTAGATCAAGTTCAAGGTCACTTAGAGAAATACCAAGGCGAAATTCCCTCATAATAAATGATGGAGAAAATGTACAAGAAGAAACGCAAAATCCAAATAGAGGGCAATGCCAGGGAGAAGAGAGAGTAAATAATGATTATAACAATCCACCGGGGGAAACTTTAAATGGAAGACGAAATATTGAAAATCAAAGAAATGAAGATAATCAAGATGGTGAAGAAAATCACGAAGAAGGTAGAAGAATATTACATGGACGCGAGCACGTCAGAAATCAAAGAATTATTGAGAATGAAATAGAGAGACATTATGCTGAACAGGCACGTCTAGCTTGCGAGAGAGAAAGACTGAGGGAAGAAATGGAAGAACAGGAGTTTCAAGAGGCAATAAGGCAATACAATCATGATAATCGAGAAAGAAGACGTACACAAAATCGTGAAAATGGCAATATTCGGGAAGAATATGACAGAATACAGAGAAGGATAGAAAGACAACAAAAATAATTGGTGAGAAATGAAGAAGTTGGTGGAGAAGAAATTAGGAGACATAATCAACTGCGAATTTTAGATAGAAATGAAGAGGAAAATCGCAGGAGAAGAGAAAGTGCGTTAAAAATACCAATAGAACAAAGCCCAACTGCAAATGAGAAAATTTTGAGGGAATTAGCAGAAATGAGAGGGATGATAAATAATAGAAGAGAAGGTGGAAGAAGGCAACTTTATGAAGCAATCGAAGAAGCAGCTAGAACTCCCTTCACACAGGAAGTACAACTAAGAGGAATTCCTCCAAAATGCAATTTGCCACCACTAAACAGTATTTTCGATGGGACTACTTGTGCTATTCAACATGTTAAAGCTTATGTTAGGTGTATGCTGCAGTGGGAGAATCATGATACTGTTTTATGCAAGTACTTTGCATCCAGTTTGACTGGCGAGGCGCTAAAATGGTTTGAGGGATTGCCAAAAAATACTATTACTTCTTTTGATCACTTACAAGATACATTTTTGGGTGCATACATAAGCAACAACTCTTCACGACCAGGTATCGAAGATGTGTTTGGATTAAAACAGAGAATTGGCGAGAGTCTAAAACATCTAACCATAAGATGGAAGACAATGTGTAGTGAGATGGCGGGAAGAGTAGACGAGAGATATCTTATTTTATCCTTCATTAATGCAATGTTTGCGACCAATTTGCTCTACATACAAATTTTCAGAATCAAAAACACCATCACAATGACTGAACTAAGAGAACTACAAGAAGAGTACATTGATTTGGAAGAAAAACAAAACGAAATGGAGTCATACCCAATTTCCAACACCAGTTCTGTAGTGTCTAATGGAAGTTTGCTTCCCAAAATGATTAATAACGTGGCGAGCACCTCGCAAGTTCAAGCAGAGAAAGTGGCGAATAACGAAAAACAAAATCTAGTGGATATGGGAAGTCGTGATCAAGAAGAATTTGAAAGAGAGAAGAATTATTACAATCGTGGAGGAAATAGTCAAATCCAAAGGCTTGACCAACCCCAAGAAACTTATGGTGGACAAAAGAAAAATAATTTCAGAAATCAGGGGAGCATGAAAACCATATGGGAGGAGATTAAGATGCCACCCTTGAATGCTAGTGTAGAAAAAATCTGGGAAGCTATCATTTTAATGGAAAATATACCCTCGCCATGGAACATGGGGAAGGAACCACATCCTAACACCCGTAATCAAGAATTCTGTCCTTATCATCATTTTCATGGGCATTCGATAAATAATTGCCGAAATGTAAAAAGAATAATCTTAAGAATGATCGATCAGGGGAAGCTAAATCATTTTCTAAAAGGGCATCAACAATCGCAACAATTTCCAACACCACCAGACGATCGCAGAATGACTAATGTAAAAGGAGCAGAAACTTTTGTTATAGAGGTTGGAACTCAAGCAAAGAATTTATTTTGTAATTCTATTATGCATTCTTTCAGAACCATCGAAGATTTCCACGATAATGTCTTAAGTAGAGTCTTTTCCATAGATATGGATGGAAAAGAAATAATGAATATAGCGAGAATCTCGCCATTAGAAGAGTGGCGGAAACAAATCCTTTCTTTTACAGCACAAGAAATACCAGAGCCTGGCGAGCCGCATGATAACCCATTGGTGGTAAGGTTAGAAATAAAACCAGAACAAGCAGAAGAAGAAGAAGAAGAAGAAGAAGAAGGTAAAGAAAACAATAACGAAATGGAAGAGTCTTGGGCCATTGATAGAATCCTAATTGATACTGGCAGTTCCATAGATATCCTGTTCTACCACACCTACAGAACCATGGGTGGGAAAGATGAAGATTTGATACCATCGACATACAGAATCTATGGTTTTAATGGAACTTCCAACAAGCCTAAAGGGGAGATCACAATGAGAATTCCGTTAAGAGGAATGACTTCCAAGATTTTATTCTATGTTGTCGATATTGAATCATCATATAACGCTGTAGTAGCAGGATTTCCCACACTACACCCCTATTAAGATCTTATAAAAATCTAAGTGAAACTAGTTGAAGATTAAAGAATTAAACGACACTTTTATTATTTAGATCTTAGAATTGTTTACAGAAAATATTCAAACTCAGAATTACAACTTTCTTTTCTGGAGTTTCTCTCTCCTCAAGATTTTCTCAACTCTAAAAAATACATCATCCCCATCTGGACTTACTTGAACCCTTTATATAGGAAATTACATTGTGGGTGACAGCTAAGTTTTCCCCTTCTTTCGGATATATTCTGTGATCTCATCGTGGTATTTACGATATTAATCTTCGCCAACTTTTATAATCCTCGTGAAATAACACTCTCATAACATGTCTCTTCAATCGTCAGTTATTATGATGCTTCCTCGTGACGCTCGCCAAATGTTGCTGAAGAATCCTCACAACACTCTCGTGAATAATGTCATTTATACTTATAGGAATATTTGACCTTCTCGTGAAAGCGTTGTTCTTATCATGAGAATATCGTTGTGGTGATATTATGGTACTACAAACGCCTTGATTGGTCGACCTTGGTTACACAGAATATTGGGTGTTGCATCTACCTTTCATCAGTGCATTAAATTCCCTCATCCAAATGGTGTTGGAGTAATTAAAGGAGATTGGGGAGAAAGTAAGAAATGTTATGAGATAGATATCAAGTCTTGTGAAGAAAGAGCAGGGAAGAACAACAATTGGAAATACAGAATTAAGCAACAACAGAGAAGTGACAAATTAATGGTTGATTCAATAGAAAAGCATGAAGAAGTAACTAACGAGTCCCTCGCAGATATCATGCAAATAATAAAACGCAGCAAAGGTACAGGTATAAAAATCATAAAAGGAAGCAATGACAAGCAACTTGCGGGAAAACAGTAAGTAAAAGAACAGATGATAAGGAAGATGAGAAGAATGAAGTGATAGAAAGATGAAATATGACGAGCAGATCGCTAGAAGTGGAAAGGTAAAATTGTTTTTTCTGTTTGAGTGAAGAAAATGAAATTGAAAAGTTAAAAAAGAAAGGAAATTATTGAGATTTGAAACTCGCAAGAAATTTTAAGAAACGCGAATATAATTTCGCAGAGATTAAGAGAACGGGACAAACCTTTATGGCGTGCACCTTAGTTCGTGAATACAATTTCGTAAGAGGCAAATGTAAGACCTACAAGCACGTCATAAAGGGGGTATCTCTTTATATGATTCAGGGATAAGGTTATACCGCTACTGGAACCTGAGTCATACAGATGTAGGGGTTAAAGAAAACCTATCCGGGAGAGAGATCTTGGATTTCCAGCTTTATAAGGTTATACCCTAGTTGGACGACTGAGAGTCTCTTCCAAGAAGTGCAGAGTATGATCAAGGCGCCGAGGTACACGGTTTAGCCAAGGATGCCCGGGACGGACGAACCTACCCTGGCCATCTTTGGTAAGTCTTTACTACAACGCACTTGGCCTGAAGAAAACCCACCTAGGGTGCAGTCTTATAACTATAAGCCATATAGGCATAAAGGACAAGAGGCTGCGAAAACAACTGGTTGTTGGTAAATCTGGATGGGAGGAGCTAGTCTTGTATGGCCGATGTGCCCTCCTTGAAGGGGAAACTAGGGGGAAGATAAGGGCGGCACCCTCCGTTAGGGAGCTGATAAGTGTCTTAAGACGGAAATGTCATGGGGATTTAAGATCGGAAGATCATTTAGGCCTGTCATATTGTCGCGTAAATTATACAGAGGCAAAAAGCCATAAGAGAAAAAAGTTAAGATGAGGTCAAGGGGTTTTTACATGCAAATGTGAAGACGTCCTGCGATTTCATCGCAAGACGGCAATGTCACGAGGCTTTGTTTTCGCGAGAAAACTTAGGCTTGTCATATTGTCGCAATACAATAAAGAAATGCATATAAGACAAGATCAATGGGTCAATACATGAGAGTGTAAAGACGTCCTGCGATCTTGTCGCGGAAAGAATACTATGGCAAAGTAAGACCTTTAAGTAGGAAGGCATGATAAGACCATAAGATCGCAAAAATAATAACATGAGAATATCAAGGTTTACGACAATATCGCAGAAATTATGAAATTCGCCAAAATATTCGTTTATTAACTTTCTCATATTGCAGATGAATAATAGAGGCAAGCATGGGAATGAATAGAATGGTAAAGATTATTATTCATCACCATATGAGAAATTTATATGGATATTAAAGTGCAGATAATTAGTAGGTGCAAACTATATTGACCAAGTTATATTGCAAAAAAGAGGTTGTTCTTTCATTCATACAGATAAAGGGGCAAAGAAATTTACACATTAAATTGAAGAAAGTTGCAGCAAATTGAAGAAACTCGCGATTGATTACATAAAAGAAAGAAGTCAGACAGATACATTGTTTCACTTATCAACATTAATATCTTTAGCAAATTCTTATTCTTCACCAGATTTCTCATCTTCATTATCTTTGTTGGGTTCTTCATCATCGCCAGAATTTGTTTCTTCGTCATTATTCTCTTCTTCACTTTCGTCAAGATCTTCATCAGTATCAGAGACACAAAGGTCTGGAATTATTGATGGTATTGCCTTTGCAAGATCAGGATACAAAGAATGAGGGATTCCATGATCGTCACAAACCTGCTTAGTGGTATCATTACGAGTAATGAGGAGGGTTCTATTAAAATTTGCAGAAGTAATCCCAAATTGATCTTTTAATCGCGAGTATTTATTGTTGCGAGCAGTAAGATCGTTCGCTAGTTGATGATTAATATCTTCTAATTCTCTCATCCTTACACGGCATCTGTCTTCAGAATCTGCGAGAATAAGGCACAGATAAGATAGAAGTTATAAGAAAGAATAATAAAAGAAACAAAAAGTTAATAGAATAGAGTGGTTAACAACCTTCTTTCTCAGAAATCAAGTCCCTAATTAAGGATGATTGATTAGCATGAAGACTAGCATCTATACCTAAATTATTCCTAGCATTATCAAGAACCTGTGCTGCCCAAGAAAACTCATCATCGCTAGTAATAAGAAGGCGAGAACGAACTTGAGTTTCTCTTGCAAGAAGATCTTTATTTTCGCAGAAGAGTTTATCTCTTTCCATTTGAACTTCGAGAAGAATTTTATGGAAATCTGCTAGAGTTTATTTTGCCATTTCTAATTGCTTGATCTTTCTCGTCAACAAGATCACTATTTCCACTTCTTAATCCATTGATCACTTCTTTTGATTCATGATAAAGACGCTTAAATTTATTAGATAATCCTAAAGTGTGTCTGTGTTCAATGGTCAGGAGATTAAACTTAAATTTAAGTTCCTCTATAGAGAGGGATTTAATTTGTTCGTCAGCAAAATTACTTAAGGAGTTATTAAGGCGAGCAAGAAGAGTATTATCATCTACAAGTTCGGGAAAGGTTTGAAGGAACGTAGCTTCGTCAGTTAGACCATAAACATCTGCAAAAATGATTGCTTGGATAAGCTATATAAAAGAAAAATAAAAAATCTAAAAGAAAGAAAAAGTAAATCATACCATAAAGTTGTTTGTTGGCATTGTTAAGATCCAAAATCTTCAGTTTCCAACAGTTTATTTTTCTCGCGAAGATCAGCAATTTCAGCCTATAGTTTCTCTTTATCTTGGTGAAGGTTAACAACCTTTTTCTTAAATGAAGCACATTTATTATCTAAATCAGCAGCAGCAGCAAAAGAAGCTCTCCCAACCTGCAACAGAGTTTTATAAGTACAAAAAATTTGACGAGAGAAATCTGGCGAATTAAGAAACAATTAAGAAAACATACCAGAATACCAAGTGCATTTAAGAAGCTTGGAGTTAGATTTCCAGAAATTCCACGAAGAGAATTATTATCAGATAAGATTGGAGCATCACACACTTTGACGAGCTCTTGAGATAGCCCATTAAGAGTCTCATCACCATACTCATTCGCAGTTCCATGAGAAGAATCGCCAAAAAGCATGGACAGTTGGGCCATGGAAGAATCAGAGGGAGAAGAATTTTTCACAGAGGGAACTTCTCTAATATCGTCAAATTCTTCGATAAATTCATCATTAGATTTATCCAATTGGGTATGTTGAGAAGAAGAATCTTTGAGTTTTATTCTTCTTCAAAGGAGGCTCGCTGGGTTCTTTATCACGAGGGGCAGAGCGTCTTCCTTCACTTGAAATAGTAGATTTCCCTTTACGATTAGTTGAAGGTTTCTCCTTAGGTTTTGGCTCTAAAGGTGGTAATTCTTCAATTACCTACAAACACAGATAAAGATAAGAAATAGGGGCAACAATATATTGTTAATTAATAAAGGAATATTTCTTACTTCATCTGTGAAAGATCTAAGAGCTAGAAGAGTGTTGGGTTTCCTACTTTTCTGGTAATTAAGCTTCATTTTGGCAACCTACAAGATAACGGAAAAATTAGCGAGAGTGTGAAGGA
The DNA here is from genome assembly GCA_023529315.1 of Papaver bracteatum. Classification (NCBI taxonomy): domain Eukaryota; kingdom Viridiplantae; phylum Streptophyta; class Magnoliopsida; order Ranunculales; family Papaveraceae; genus Papaver; species Papaver bracteatum. The sequence goes on from JAJJWX010003986.1 coordinate 67,856, forward strand.
AAAAATAATAATAACATAAGAAGGTGAGAGAATATACATCAGAAGATCTATCAAGCCAGTTGAAAGTCCATGGTTCATAGTGAGAGAGATTCGCAGGAAGATGGAGAGAACCGGATATATAAGGACCTTCAAGGCATAAAGGAAAGATAAACCACTTATCGTCATTAGAATGACGAGGTCCATCATTTGTATTGGTGTGAAAATCAATGTCTTGCATAAGAGCATCTTCAGCAGCGACCTTCTTTTTATGCAAACGGACACCCCAACAGGTACTATCCCTTACCATGGGGAGTAACTGGTAATTTTGAAAGAAGTTGTCTACAGTATACTTTGCAGGGATAATCGGAATATGTTTATATTTAAGACTTTTATGTTCTTCGGAATATTGGGATCCTTTGCCAGCACCGCGAGAGGCATATTCCAGTAATAATCTAATACAATCCCCGCCAAGTTGATACACCGCTCGTGAAAATCTCTTATCAGAAATTATTTGGTAAAAGAGTGGAAGTTCAGGGTTATAGAGAGGAAATGGAAGACCAGCTTCAAGTTGACCTAACGAAACTATAATTTTTTCACGAGAACATTGGAAGTTAGAAAATAATTCAAGAGAAAGAACAGATTTGGGACTTTGATCTGGGATTAAAGATAAGTCAAATCCTTGATTTTTAAGTTTTTCTTGCATCAAATTGAAAGCAATAAGATTTTTAGCACCAGCAGCAACCATTTTGAGAGAATGGAAATGAAAGGAGATTGAAAAAATGGCGAAAGATAATAGATGCGCGATTTGCGGGAAAGCAATGAAATTTGCAGAGAAGAAGAAGGAAAGAGAATGAGAAGAAATAAAAAGAGAAGAATGAGAGAAGGTATTTATAGCAGAAGAAGTTTCTCGAGAAAATAAATATAGTTAATACAATGAAAGGACGTGAATGGTCAAATTACAGCGGTTTAAGATGACGTGTCGAAAAATATATGGATGATAAAATTATATGAAGACAGCTGGTGAAAGGTTTATAGACATGTCAGAATAAAGATGGAGGTGAAAAGATAGGAGATTACGGTAATTTATTCTCACGATCTTTTCTTCTTCGCAGAAATGATGTGAGAAGAGGCAAGATGTAGTACCAGAATATCGCCACAACGATATTTTCATGATAAGAACAATGCTTTCACGAGAAGGTCAAATATTCCTATAAGTATAAATGACATTATTCACGAGAGTGTCGTGAGGATTCTTCAAAGAACATTTGGCGAGCGTCACGGGGAAGCATCATAATAGCTGACGATTGAAGAGACATGTTATGAGAGTGTTGTTTCACGAGGATTACAAAAGTTGGCGAAGATTAATATTGCAAATACCACGATGAGATCGCAGAATATATCCGAAAGAAGGGGAAAACCTAGCTGTCACCCACTATGTAATTTCCTATATAAAGGGTTCAAGTAAGTCCAGAAGAGGATGATGTATTTTTTAGAGTTGAGAAAATCTTGAGGAGAGAGAAACTCAGAAAAGAAAGTTGTAATTCGAGTTTGAATATTTTTCGTAAACATTTTACGAGATCTAAATAATAAAAGTGTCGTTTAATTCTTTAATCTTCAACTAGTTTCACTTAGATTTTTATAGGATATTAATAGGGGTGTAGTGTGGGAAATCCTGCTACTACAATTTAGGTCCTCTCAAAAAGGCTGAAATTGTGTTGCAATTAGCCGATCGCTCTAATGTCTACCCAATGGGTATTGTTGAGGATGTTCTTGTGCAGGTTAATCAACTAGTATTTCCAGCAGATTTTTGTGTGTTAGAGATGGATGAAGGTTCACCGGACTCGTCTCTTCCATTGTTACTTGGGCGTCCCTTTATGAAAACGGCGAAGACCATTATTAATGTGGATAAGGGAACGCTAACTATGGATTTTGATGGAGAAGTAATACGTTTCAACATTTTCGAGACGATGAGATATCCTAGTGATGTCCACTCTTGCTTCTCCGTTGATGTTATGGATACTTTGGCACAACAAATGTTTGAATTGAATGGTGAAGATGCTTTGGAAACCGTTCTAACTACATCCATTGATAATGGTGTAGAATGTGGTATTGAGGTTAAAGAAGCCCTTGGTGATCTCAACTCACTACAAGGATGTCCGGAAACTCATAATATCTCTTTTATTTATTTACCATGCAGTGATGAAAAACTTTTTCCCTCTATTGTTAAATCTCCAGAGTTAGAATTGAAACCTCTTCCTAGTCACTTAAAGTACTTGTACTTGGGTGACAATGAAGAGTTACATGTGATTGTTTCTAACGAGCTTAGTGAATTACAGGAGCAAAAACTTCTAAGGGTGCTAAGGAAGCACAAGACGGCCATAGGATGGACAATTGCCGATATCAAGGGTATAAGCCCTGCCGTTTGCATGCACAAAATCCGTTTGGAGGATGATGCAAAGCCTACAAGGGAAGCGCAGCGTCGTTTGAACCCCCCTATGATGGAAGTTGTGAAAAAAGAGATACTCAAGCTTTTGGAAGTGGGTGTTATCTACCCCATATCCGATAGCAAGTGGGTGAGCCCGGTACAAGTTGTACCAAAGAAATCAGGTGTGACCGTGGTTTAGAATGATGAGAATGAACTTGTCCCAACTCATGTGCAAACCGGTTGGAGGGTTTGTATTGATTATAGGAAATTGAATGCCACTACTAGAAAAGATCACTTTCCATTACCTTTTATTGATCAAATGCTTGAACGTCTAGCTGGACATGCTTATTATTGTTTCCTTGATGGCTATTCAGGTTATAATCAGATTGTGATAGCACCGGAGGATAAAGAGAAAACCACTTTCACTTGTCCTTTTGGTACTTTTTCTTATCGAAGGATGCCTTTTGGCTTGTGCAATGCTCCAGCTACTTTTCAAAGGTGTATGGTAAGTATATTTTCAGAATATTTTGAAAACATAATCGAAGTGTTCATGGACGACTTTAGTGTCTTTGGTGATTCATTTGACCTTTGTTTGAATAATTTGTCACTAATCCTTGAACGATGTGTTGAAACAAATCTTGTGCTTAATTGGGAGAAGTGCCATTTCATGGTGACTCATGGCATAGTTTTAGGCCATATAGTATCTTCTAAAGGCTTGGAAGTTGATAAATCTAAGATAGACCTTATTCATGCTCTAACCCCTCCCACTACGGTGAGAGAGATACGCTCTTTTCTTGGTCATGCAGGTTTTTACCGTAGATTCATCAAGGATTTTTCCAAGATAGCATCACCACTTTGTACCTTATTGCAAAAATATGTGGTTTTTGAACTTTGATGAGAAGTGTGTGGCGGCATTCAATCGTTTGAAAGAACTTTTGATTTCAGCCCCTATCATTAAACCACCGGATTGGAGTAATCCTTTTGAGCTCATGTGTGATGCAGTGGACATCAGGCTATTTATTATGCTTATAGAACGTTAAATGAAGCCCAACAAAACTAAACTACCACTGAAAAAGAGTTATTAGATATTGTTTTTGATTTGGAAAAGTTTCTCTCTTATCTAATTGGTACAAAAGTTGTTGTCTTTTCTGATCATGCAGCACTTAGGTACTTGCTTACAAAGAAAAAGGCGAAACCGAGGCTCATACGATGGATTTTACTCTTGCAAGAGTTTGATATTGAAATCAAAGACAAGAAAGGAATTGAGAACACCGTTGCGGATCATTTGAGCCGTCTTGTTGTGGACAAGGAAGCTATCCCGTTGCGTGAAAGTTTCCCGGATGAGAAACTATTCTCAATTGCATTTGCGGAACCATGGTATGCGGATATTATGAACTACTTGGTGTCTAAACAAATCCCAAAGAACTTATCTCGTGCTGAGAGGGACAAACTTAAGAGGTTAGGGAACCAATATATATGGGATGATCCATACCTATGGAAACATGGCAGAGACCAAGTAATAAGAAGGTGCGTTCCCGACTCTGAATTTAACTCTATCTTGTCTTTTTGTCACTCCTATGCTTGCGGAGGACATTTTGGGAGTAAAAGAACAGCTCACAAGGTACTTGAAAGCGGTTTTTATTGGCCAACTCTATTTAAGGATGCACACATATTTTGCACAACTTGTGATAGGTGCCAAAGAACAGGCAATCTAGGTGCCCGAAATCAAATGCCACAAATTTTTATTCAATTTATTAAAGTTTTTGATGTATGGGGTATTGATTTTATGGGTCCTTTTGTCAACTCTCATGGGAATTTTTATATCTTACTTGCTGTTGATTATGTCTCGAAATGGGTGGAAGCTAAAGCCACCCCAACTAATGATTCTAAAGTGGTTTCAGATTTTGTGCAAGCTAACATTTTTGCAAGGTTTGGAATTCCAAGAGCCATAATTAGCAATGGGGGTTCTCACTTCAAAAACAAGTTCTTACAAGGATTGTTGAAGAAGTACAATGTGTCGCACAAGATTGCAACACCTTATCATCCCAAAACCAATGGACAAGCCGAGGTGTCGAACCGAGAGGTGAAATACATACTAGAGAAGAAGGTGAATCCAACAAGGAAAGATTGGAGCATGCTACTTAATGATGCTTTGTGGGCTTATAGAACCGCATACAAAACACCTATTGGGATGTCTCCTTTTAGGATTGTGTCTGGTAAACCTTGTCACTTACCCGTGGAGATTGAGCATAAAGCGTTTTGGGCGATTAAGCAATGCAATATGGAGATGGATGGGGCTGGAAAGCAAAGGAAGTTACAACTCCAAGAGCTAGAGGAGTTACACAATGATGCATTTGAAAGCTCTCGCATTTACAAGGAGAAAACTAAGGCATTTCATGATTCTATGATTTCTAGAAAACAATTTTGTGTTAGGCAGAAAGTGTTTTTGTTTAATTCTCGTTTGCAATTATTTCCGGGTAAACTAAGGTCACGTTGGATCGGAAATTTTATTGTTACTAATGTGTTTTCTCATGGTGCAGTAGAAATTCGTAGTATTTCTACAGGAAAGGAGTTTAAAGTGAATGGACACCGGCTGAAACCATATTATGAGAACTTTACTTCCGAAGTTGTGGAAGGTGTGAACTTTGTGGATGCACTCCCTCTGGAGGAGTCTTCGTGAACAAGGAGAACGTCGGGCTGACGACTTTAAACCAAGCGCTAAGTGGGAGGCAACCCACCGGTTTTGTATCTTTACCCTTATCTTTTTATTTTTATGCATTTGCTTTTATCTTTATTTTCTTTGTTTTTGCATATCATTTGCGGAATTTCCCACCTTGAACTCTCTTTGGATGATTCAATTTTACATTGAGGACAATGTAAAGTTTAAGTGTGGTGGAGCATTTATATGTTTGTATAGTTTGTTTTAGTGTGTTTTAGTGTGTTTTATGCATTTAAAAAAAAAAAAAAAAAATCAGAAAAATCAGAAAAATAGAAAAACCAAGAATTTTTTTTTTGTGCTTTTTAAACTCCGAAATCTAGAAACTTGTGCCTTTAGGATGACACCATTAGTGGATGGAACCATTTTTAATGTAGGAGTTTAAGAACCAATTAACTAAAAGGGACGAACATAGCTCATAATCATAAATACCATGATAGTTGTTACCATATCTCGGAATATCACCATATCGCATTCTATTTTTATTTTTCCATATTTATCTATTGTTCTTTAAGGGCTTTGGTGGGTCACTAAACATCGACGTGTTATTACTGCTAGGATGAAATAGAGTGATTGAGTTACTAGAAAAAGAAAGAAAGAAAAAAATATGAAAAGAAAGAAAAAAAGACCGACCAATTAGACCAAAACGGAATAAAATGACACTTGGGAATAGCAGTATGTGTGAAACGTAGTCCCTGTCTCCGTCGCCTAAACAAGCGTGGAATGCAGGATCCAAGACAACTATCATGTACTTGCTGAAAAGAATCATGCGCTTGGATCCAGTTTGATCCAATCATGTTGTCTAAAAATTAAAAAAATAAGAAAAAAAATTGAAAAAGAGAAAAAGCAAAAGAAAGGAAAGTATTATATTGGTTGAATAAAGTCACTCCTAGTTCCCTTGTATATGCTAGTGAGTTGATGTAGAATTCATACCAAGTAGCTCAATCCAATAGGAATAGGTTCATCTTGGCAGTGACCTTCAGACAGATATGGGAAACATCGATCACTTGTGAACATTCGCCAACATCTATATCTATATCCATCTTCTTTATCTTTTCATTGTGATTGTGGTTTGTTAGTTTCCGAGTATTGTGGCTTGTTCAACTATCTAATTAAAGCTTTACTAATATATGAATTGAATTTGCAAGGTACCTCCTCCTGTAGTCATTTTGGATTCGTTCATTGATTTGTCACAAATAGATGGAGTTTGAAATATAGGTTTTGTAGGCAGACCTCTTGTAAACCTTCATGAGACTAAAACTCGTCCACTAGGGACACCTAGGGGTTCAAAGGCTTGTTATTTATGCTTAAATTGACCGTAGCCTCGACAAGACGGAGTTGTATGTACGTTTTATAATTATTTTGTTTGATTTGCTCGAGGACTAGCAAAGTATAATTGTGGGGGAATTTGATAGGTGTGATAAACACCTAATTTTATATCTAGTATTTATGCTTTCTTTGTGAGTTTTTCTTGTAAATTATGTATCTTATGTTTTGTTTTTGAGTATTTAAGTACTTTGGAGTCATTTGGAACAAAAGGAGAATAAACAGCGCGAAAGTCTCATCTCACATTCAATGGATATTGGAGGCGAAAATTATTTCTCATTATTTGCTTTTATTTCTTCATCTCTGTCTGAAAAATTTGTCGGCTTTAGTGATGCAACTTTTGTCTGAAAAGCACGACAACTTTAGTGATGATTCTCATTGAAGATAAGAAGTAGATTTGAGAAGTAAGAGGTTGATGTTAGCGGAGGAACTCGAAAGAAGGAGAAAGCGTTCAATTGGAGCATAAAGGGGCGAAGCGGTCAATGTACGGGCGAGCTATACTTGGAGCGGGTTAAGGTGTGCGAGAAGGAAGTGAAGAATGAAGTGTTAGTTTTACATAAATGACCATTGAGTCGAATTTAAGTTGTCGGTTATTCGGAACCGAAGAGCCTAGTATTTTTGGATTACCCTTATCCAGCCTAGGGTGTCAAATAGTGGGGATGCTATCTGGGTATCCCTTATCAAGAAGACCGGACACTGGGTACAACCCCACTTATACACAACCCTAAAAACATTCTCAATCATTTGCACTAAAAGAGAGACAAAATAAAGAAAAATGAGAGGAACAGTCATGAAATTTGAGTTTAATCATTTGAGGATTGATCGATAGGAGAGATGGCTGGTGATTTTCAATTGAGATGGAAGGGCATTCAGTGATTTATGAGAATCGAACAACTCAAAGGTTCTTCTGGCGAATGAGTAGAACTATTGCTCAAGCGATGGCAGAGATGGAGAAGAGTGAAAGAATGGGTTTGATGCTGTTGAAGTGTTAAGATCCAGATCGAGAATTTGTGAAGGGTTCTATGCTTGGAACTGTTGGTGGTGGAGCTGTACAAGGGTTTTTGGTAGTTAAGCAGAGGATGAACTGAGATGATTCAGTTGGATACAAACTGCACACAGGGTGCTTGTTTAGTTGCTTGAAATGCAATTGGGGTGTTCAGTTCAATATTGTAGCAAGGCAATGGCTCAAGTATAAGACTGAAGCTGTTCAAGCTGACTACAGGGTACATGGCAGATTTCAGGGCTAGAGTGTTGAATGGAAAACAAACATTGGTGATGTTTATATGGTCTGGTGTTTTCTTGAAGTTGCAGGAGAGTTGTATGGTTGGAGGTACAAGATATGGAGAGTGGATAGTGATGTAGGTGGAGTTATCTAGGCTGTGACATAGTGGGTATGTGGAGCTGATGGCAAGAGCTCTTGGAGGCAATGGAGATGTTGCTATGGGTCTTGGTGGAGCTTTTTGCAATGAAGCAATGCAATGCAGGTGCAGTGACTGAGAAGAGAATATATATCTCATTTGAACTGCAATAAAGCCGAGATGCATGACGACATCCAATGTGTTTCAACTGAGACAAGAGAGCTGTAGGATTTGAACTACATGGTACTAGTGAGCTACAGCTGGGGTTTGAGGCAGTAAAAAGGAGCCGAGAACATGACAGGGAAGAGTAAGCCAACAATGTGGTGAAGCTACTACAGCTAAAGATGAGCTCAATTTCGATCATAAGAAGACAAGGCTGAGTTGAGAATTCAGGGGCTAAGAGAAGAATGATCTTTGTGTTGGTGTCATGGAGTTGTAATGGAAAGATGTTACAGTTAGCAGTTGAGAGTGGGAAGGTGGATTTGACAGTGAAACTGAAGTCGTGGCGTGTACTGTGTTTGAATGAGAAACAGATGGGAATGACTGATGACATTTGGGAGTTTAGGTGGTATATGAACTGCAATGGAGCAGGTGGGAGAGAATATATTGCAGGTGGAGTAGGTTCTGATGAGATTGTGGTGGTTGCTGCTCATGATTGCAGCTGTACTGAGACGAAAATAGCAGGTGAGTTAGGAGGTGAAGCGCTAGATGGAGATAATGGCAGCGCAGGTTGAGAAGTTGTTCTGCAGCTGGGGTTTGCAAAGTAATATTGCTCGAGAAGCCAACAGTGAGCTGAGGTTTAATTAGAAGGGATTAGTGGTGAAGCTGTGGAACTACAGTGAGTTAAGAGAAGGGAAATGAAGGAGCAGCAGAAAGCTGCAGTGCAGAAATAGTGCGAAAACGGGGTGAAAATGGCACGCCGGTGAGCATAGTTCCGGTTGCCGGATTTCGGAACCGAAAGCGGGGATCGTAATATTTCAGTGAATCGCGAGGGGGGTATGAGTCGGATGCAAGAATTGATGGCTGGAAGTATGAGCTACGCGTCACGCTTTTGGGTACGTTTTCGCAAGAATAGAAAATTGTATTTAGATGGGTTATGCAAATGTTTGAAATGCAGGAAAGCAAAGCTGAGCTACTGGAAGTGTAGAATTGCGTGGTGACAGTTTCCAATGGTTCAAGTGATCGGAGAAAGTTTTTTGGCGACCGGATTCCGGCGCCGGCGACCCGTTTTGGACCCGAAAATTCCAGATATATATTTTTCACACATGGGCTTGGTGGACTGGTAGATGGACGTGGACTTGAAGATTTTGAAGACTTTGACCTATTTTTGGAAAGAAAAGGGCTATAAAAAGAGAGTTTCTACAACAAAGATAGAACGTTTTTTATTATATTCTTGGAGCTTTTTGCAGAGAACAACTTCTAGGGTTTGCTTTCTTTTATGTTTCATCTTATTTCTTTGAATATTATGATGATGAACTCCATGAATATGAGTAGCTAAATACAATAATTGGTTATGGGATAAAAGTTGATTTTTTCAAGCATGTTATTTGATTCTATGATTTAGTTTTGTCTCAATTTTATCGTTTATGATTCATTGTTTTATTATCATATGATTTGAATGCTAGTTTGGTTGATTCCGGAATCAATTGGGTTTGTTTTCATCTTTATAGCTATATTAGGGTTTTCAATACGTAAAAGTTGTTTGTCCCTGATTTCTAGTAGCAACTTGTGGTTAATACTTGTAGTGATATATCTTTTTAATCGCATATGAATCACAACCTTTGTTAAAACGAATTAGTGCTTTTACACGTTTGTTTTCATCGATTAGTCTTATTTCATAGAACTTATTGCTCTTAGGGAGTTAAATCTAATTGTGCTTTTACACTTTAGGTTGCTTTTTAAGAAGATATCACAATAGCATCTTTTAATGTTGTTTGTGATAAAATCAGGAAATAAACGGGATACTCTTGCGATCAAGATATCCTAGGACTTTTGATAATTGAGAGATTAAATACCAATTCTAATCATAGATGAAAAATACATGTTTATGAATGATACTATCCCTTAACCAATATCTTCTCCTTATTGATTATTCCAACTATTTACTTTGCTTTATTTAGTATTATTACTTTGATAAAAACAAAAACACACCTTGGGTTATTTGGTTACATAAGAATCTGAAAATTTCATAACAACAATCGCCTCTCTTTGGATACGAACTCTTTCTTATCGAATACTATATTTAGTTGAGTGAGGAAGTGGAATTATATTTGTGTCGTCTGACAAGCGGTCAACATTATATTTTTTATCTTTATAATTGGATTTACACAGGTTTATACGTATTCAATTTAAGTAGATTCATCCACTTAATTGTAATGGATTACGAGACTAGTTTATTGTAGAATTTGTATCTTGAAATATAAATAACAAGTTTAATGACTTGGCATAATTTCGATTGAATTATTCCGATGCAACTAGATTGATCTTGGATATTTATTCTTGAGACCACCCAGGTAATCTGCTTAACCATCAGGTTCACAGAACTTGTGTCTATATACATACTGATTGAGTAGAAGTTGAGATGTTAACTCTATACATATTGTCAAGCATCATTAAGTTGTTCTTCTTGGAATTGTGTTAAGTTTTGTCTATACAGGTTGTCGAACGAAAATGTAGGGTGTATTTAGTATCCCCTGCATTTTCAATTGGTATTAAAGCAGGCAAACACTGCTGACCTAATAAGTCTGTGTTTGAAGCGATCTGTATTATGAACAAGAGTGCAATATCATTCAACGTACCGCCAGCTTTTGATGACACAAATTACTTATGGTGGAAAACTGTTATGCGTTCCTTTTTACAAGCTTGTGAGTTTCGGACATGGGTTATTGTTGTAATAGTATATGATGCTCTACTTGTTTGAGAAGGAGATGTTGTTGTTCCTAAAGGCATAAAATCATATGACGATGAAGAAATCAAAGATGCTAAATGAAACTCTGATGGATTAAATGCCATAATCCATGCCATAAGCCAAGATCTTCAACACCAAGTGTCTATGTGGACTATATCTAAAAATGTTTGAGATATCTTAGAAACCATATTTGAAGGGAATTTCGCAGAGAAGGAAGCCATATTTCAAAACCTAACTAGTGGAATTGGGTTTAAGAGTAATACTTCCTCTACCAAGAATAATACCTTCATTCTTCCAGGATCTAAAGAAAGTGAAAGTGTTCAAGGTAGTATAAGCGAGCCCATTTTTTCTAAAAATACTCCTGCCTTAAATTGCACCTTTTGTGTCAGTTGTAGTCATTCTAAAGGGAAGTGTCAGAAATCAAAGAAAAATGACAGGATTCTTGTCGAACTTCAGAATGATATGGAAAGGATATGTCTTGCTTTAAAAATCTTACAGATTCTTCAGTGCCTCAACGACAGACAAGAAAGAGGAATCTCAGAAACAGTAAGAAAAATATAACTAACCTTGGTATGTCAACTGACATATGGTGAGTTAATTACTCATCCCATCACTACTTAGCTCTAGTGATGAGTGCAACCTCACAATATTATCTTGAGAATGTGAACTTTTGCACTAATTAAATATCATAAGAACTGTGTTTTTCTGATGTCAAGGTTACTCAAGTCTACTTTTTTGTTATATTGTTTTACAGTTTGTAACTACAAAGATTTTCAGTGTTCTTTGTTTCTAAAGGTTTTAAGGGCATATTATTAGGTTCTGTAACCTATGATATACTAGGTCATGAACTTCCTATGAAATGTTCTATATATTAGTTTCCTTATTTTCTTGAATTCTTGAATTTATGATTATCATGTATAAACATTTCATTCATCTCCCAAAGAAGGTAGAGATATAATGACTCATATTACTAGAGGTGTTACGAAGAAGGATGCAGTAGAAGCCATGTCAATGTTTTTCTATGCGATTGAATCACATTATCAAGATTCAAGAAAAGAAAGTCTTCAGAAGTAGTAGATTCTTCCTCAACTACATTTTATTGTTTATTTGTCATCATGACAATGACTTTAGATCCAAAGTGAAAGAGTTCGTGAATAAAAGAAACTTGACATTAAGCCACAGTTTGCAAGATTGCGTTCCTTAATTCATAAATGTATTTGTTCATGAGTATTAAAAACATACTTAACTGATGTTTTAACTTTAACTACTAAGTTAGAAAACAGGTACGCAAACTATAGCTTTTGGACTTTGGTCTTGTCCACCCGTTTGCAAACGGGTAGGCAAACATCCATCCCGGACCTAACTCAGATAGAACTGTTCGCATACTAGGTATGCAAATAAGGTTCCCAGACTTAACAGTTAAAACCGTTCGCATACTAGGTGTGCAAACAAGGTTCCCGGACCTAAATCATACCAAAACAGTTTGAATAATAGGTGCACATACTATGCTGTATCCAGACAAAGGTTTTTGTTCTAAGCTCCAATTTCAAACATTGAAACATCCTTAGAAGATGACAATAGCTGTCTCACACAAACTATTAGCTTCATGTAATTTTCAAGTGATAGAATGATCAATACAAAACTTTCCAAGTCGACATCAAATGATTGTCTCACACAAATCATGTAAGATGTTTCAAGGCAATTTCCACATGATCATCTTTTGACTTAATATTTAGTTTCCTACAAATAAATTATTTCCAACTAAACTCGTCAAGAATATGATGAACGTAGCTAAAGCAAAAACCTTTCAACTCGTATTTCGATAAATAGATAAGCGAGATAAACTCAACTCAAAATATAAAATGTGTATAATATAAAAGTTTATATAGCTATACGACTTAATCTTATTAGGAGATAAAATAGAATATACTTCTGAGTGATAGATAAGTTTTAGTCTCCACATACCTTTTGGTGATGGAGTTCCTCTGAGATCTCCTCAATAGATCTTCGTCTTCAATAGATGGATGACGTGAAGTCTGAAGCTCAACTAAACATTTTATCCTAATACGAGACATAGCTATAAGTAGAATATAAATCAAGACTTATAGTTTTGATCAACTAAACTTGACAAACAAGCTTGAGATCCCAACGCTTGCGAGTTCGACCGAGCAATGCTCTAACAATCTCCCCCTTTGTCAATTTTAGTGACAAAACTATCAATACATATGGATTAGAAAATAAATAAACTTTGTAGCTTCTTATCCACCATACTTGATTTCCTTGGCTCTTCAACATTCCTTCAATTCTTCGCTACTCCAAATTCTTCAACGATTCTGAACGTGTTCAACTCAGCATTATTGTTATTGAAGATCTGTAGCCATAACAATAATAAAACAGATGTTCTCAATTATTGTTATACAGTGTCATAGTATTATTACACATCATCAAAGTCTAATTTTATCACAACTTTGACAATAATACTACGATGATATGTATCACTCCTCCTTAGTCAATACTTCATCTCTCAATGAAAACTACCCCCCCTTATATAATGATCCGTACACCATATGTATGTAGTGTGAACTACCAAATAATTCTCCCCATTTTTGTCAATATAAATTGGGAAAGGTACGAAACTACAAGATTATAATGAAATTCTCAAAGAGATAATTGATGACTAAAAGAGAACATATCAACTTTGTTTCAATGATTTCACATAGTCGAAACTTAGTGTAATCATGAAGGATTTTATATAGATACAAGATAACTCCTACAATATTCTACAACCACACTCCCTACAAAGATTCGACAATTAAGCACAAGTTAAATTAAGAACTCCCCCCCATAAAATTTCATTCCCGAAAGAACAGCAAGAGCGACCTTACTTTTACAAGAAAAAAAGGATTTCTTTGGACGTTAACAAATTACATGAATTTTTGTCTAGAAAACTTAAATAAATTAATCACAAGAGGACCCTATAGATTAATTTAATCGGAAATGTTAAACATAAGAGAACTTACAGAGCCATACAATATTTTCACATAAAAGTGGACCACAGAAAGATAAATATTGCGGAAAATTTCAAAACTTCAGTCTATATTTTATCAATATTTGTATGACATAATAGACTTAACTTTTGAACACATATGAGATAATCATACTTCACATACTAAACACACATATCCCATAAAATATTTTTGCAATATATAAAACCAATAAAGATTAATACTGTAAAATCATATTCCAAATAACTTAGAATTTAAATAAATAAATCTAAAAACATTGCATGATAAAAATCGTTGACAATAGCTATGTGTAATCACAATATTTGTTATTCCAAACCCTAGTTATCCTTCTTAAAACACAAGAATAAATTCTCATAAGTTTCCTAGACAATATAAAAAGTTCAAACTTTTTTGATAACTTCATACCTATCCATGACTCCATCATAATAGGTATTATCGATATCCTTAACCCTTTTGACTGTACTAACTCCATGTTCATATGAGTTAAAACATTCAATTTTCGATCAAAAATGAGAGCAAGTTGCCTGGCCTTGATGCAATCAGAGATTAGTTTTTCTCGTTCCATATCAAGACCTTTTGATTTTCAAGGATTTTGGTCTGACCATCAATGAGATGATTTATTTGCAGTTGTAATTTTGCAAATCCTACCTTTAAATCATTCTAAAAATGAATTAAATTCTCGACTAATTCAGCAATCCAAGAGTTGTACTCTTTTCTTGCAATCATCTTTATAAAAGTTCTTGAACTTAACTGCATCCTTTGATGTCTTCTTTCATATCAAGATTTAATACTTCCTGAGATCTTGAAGAGTTCTCTCTCTATATTTTTTTATTAGGGATGGAGAAAACAATATATATATATATATATATATATTTATTTATTTATTGTGAACAAGATAAGGAAACCCTTGTTATGGAAACCATACGAACTCTTAATAAGAAGACACATATGTTCGTGGACCGGTAACGGAAGGTTAATGGGTAGCAAGATCCAAAATAAGGAAATACACTTTGTTTTCAAATTTCTCATATCTTTTCATAGCTCGATAATTATAAGTTTCACTTTAATATTATAACACATGAAAAAAATAAACAAGATGTATTAGTTACTAGGAGTCAAGATATGACTCAACATTCATAAATGAAGAAAACAACTTTATTTCAAACACAAGATAAGATGGTAACATACAACGAACTTGAGCATCTAGAAAATATCATCCTTGTAACTGTCAGGATAGATACAGGGATGAAATTACCTAGAAATAGGTAGCAGAGTGAGATGTAATCCCACTATGAATATTGAGAGACGAGTCGTAAATACCATCTGAGTGTTTGTGCCTCGTATTTCTTGAACAAGGTTTTTGATACCGTTATAAAAAGACTCAACAATACTATAGAGTTCTTGTTCTCTATCAAGAGATTTCACAAGTTCATCAGAGAGCTGAGAATATTTTTCTTCAGGAGATCAAATTTTAGAAACTTGAATATCAATAATCTCAGCAGATTATTTTAAAGTTCTGGAAAGGTCCATTTCAGATTCTAACATAGTGTCAACTGTCGTTTTAGAAGGAATGTTATCGGAATCTGGTAGCAAAATATTTCTGCCTCGGGATTCGGAAGTATCAACTAAGGAGTTATCCTTTGAGGTAAGACCAAGACATTTGGCATAATCAAAAACTATAAAATACATCTCTATGTGTGTAAAAGCAAAATAAATTTCAATCCATAGAAATCAGATTGCTACAAACACAGACTTATGAGGTCTTTAACGTGTTTGCGTGCTCTGATACCAATTGAAAAAGAAGGGGTATTACAACCACACCTAATAATTCGTTCGAAAATCTGTATGGACTAACTCTGATATTATTCCAAGAGCACCAGCTTATAAAGTGAGCTCAACCAAGAAAAATATCAAATAGTTATATCTCTTTTTCTCAAATCAAACAGATAGAAATCTGTGAGAAGTACTTGGATGGTACCAAATATCAATGCCCACGTGTCAATCAATTTATATCCAACAAACAAGGTCATATTTACCAATTGATTGAACTACGCACAACCTATGATATTTCAATTATATAAAAAAATATAATGTGAAAAAGAAATAACACAGACACTATAAATTTTGTTAACGAGGAAACCTCCAATGCAGAAAAACCCCAATACCTAGTCCATATTTGAACACCACATTGTATTAAGACGCTACAGACACTATCCTACTACAAGTTAACTTCAGACTGGAATATAGTCGAGCCCTAACCAAGTATCACACCGATTAAGGTACAGTCACATTCCTTACGCCTGTAGAACCATACCAGATTATGCGCACTT
This sequence comes from Papaver bracteatum, assembly GCA_023529315.1. Classification (NCBI taxonomy): domain Eukaryota; kingdom Viridiplantae; phylum Streptophyta; class Magnoliopsida; order Ranunculales; family Papaveraceae; genus Papaver; species Papaver bracteatum. The sequence continues at coordinate 83,924 of JAJJWX010003986.1, forward strand.
GATTCCTTTAGCTGATTTCACCCACAACGAAGAGTTGCTACAACCCAAATTCGAAGACTTATAAACAAATTTGTCTCCGCAGATAAGTCTATTCTGATAGAATAAATCTGTCTCCCACAAAAGTACCTACGAAGTTTTTGTTATGTCTTTTGATAAATCAAGGTGAACATGAACCAATTGATAATCCGGTTTTATACGCCCGAAGAGAAACCTAGAAATATCAATCACCTCATAATAACTTAACTATATGATAGTAGAAGAAGTTATCGTGGAACCACAAAGTCTGAGACGAAGAACTTTGTGAATACTTTTTATAGCTTACCTATCAGAGATAAATCTCGAGCAAATCTTAAAGAAGATAGTACTCAATACGATAGAACAAGTAAGATCAGAATACGCAACTACAGAGAAAATAGCTGAAGATGAAAAACGACACTTTATTATTTTGGTTTCAGAAATGTTTACAGAAATGAAAGAATTCAAGATTACAAATATTCTCTTGAAGTTTCTCTCTCCTCAAAACTTTCTTAACTCTCAAAAATACATCATCCTTTTCTGGACACATTGGGTCTATATTTATAGGGTAGTTACATAGTGGATGACAGCTAAGTTTTCCTCTTATTTCGGGTTGATTCTGCGATTGTACCGCGATAGTTACAATGTTCACTCTCGCCAGTTATGTAACCATCGCAGGATAAACATGCTTTTCTCAAGTTTTCTTCACTCGTCATTTATTGCGTCGCTCTTTTGACTAATTTTGTGACACTCGCAAAGTGTAGTTGATGATCTTGCGGTGATGCTCGCTGGGAAGTGTTGTTAATCTCGCAGAGAAGTATTGTAGCGATATTATGGTCCTACATCTTGCCTCTTCTCATGTCTTCTTCTCAAAGTGGAGAGGATATGAGAATCTTCAATTCTTCAAAATGCTCGCAGCTTCTCTTCTTCCCATATTTTGTTCTCGACATTGCTCCGTTAATTTAACTTTAACCGCCTACACATGTTGTAAATTCATCTTTTTATGGACACGTCTTTACTCAACAGGTTATTCTTTTTTGCCTATAAAAGTCAGAGTTAAACTTCAAAACTAATTTTCTTCTTCTACTTCTCTATCTTCTTCATCTGTTTATTTTATCTTCCGTCTGCAACTTTTCTTCTTCTTCGTATTTTCCTGCTACTGTTCTAATGGAATCATCAAGGTATGTTTTTTGATTACAATCTTTATTTGATTCAATTTTTACTCATATTCTTCGATCTTCTCTATTTGATCCTTCATAACTCTCGTATTATGTCTTCTCTTCAGTGGAATTACCCCTAACACCCAATCCTCAGGTCAAAACCCTAATGTTCGCAAAAGACCAACTGAGAAGAAGAAGAGAAGTTCTGCGAATGATAAGGTGGTAAGAAACACATCATATTTTTTAATAACAATATTGTTGCCTCTGTTTATTATCTAAGTTATTATTCGCAGAATGTCGAGAACATCGCTAATCCTCCCAAAAGATCTCGTCATTTCAAAGCTCTTGAGGCTGATTTCTCCATCCCCACATTAGCTTCTGCAAGAGTTACTCCCACACCCTCGCAACTGGGTCCTCTTTATTTTTATTGCGAGAATATCTCTGCCAACACCTCTACTTCTTTTGATTCATTGACAAATCAATCTCCTGAAATTCCTTCTAGCCCTTTACTGCCTTCAACTGTTGTTTTTCCCAACACTGCTCCTTCTGATAATACAACCATCGCAAATGACTCAAATAGTCAACTTGCCCTTGTTACCACTTCACCCTCTGCATCTCTTCCTCCATCGAATGGAACTTTTGCTGGAGTTGATATTGCTTTTAAAAATTTATCTAATATTTTAGACGATGCTAGAAAATCTTCTACTGACTCTCTCCAATATAAAGCTTGCGAGACCTTACTTAAGTATTTTGGCTCTGATAACGCTGCTTCACGAGCATCTTTAGAAAATGAAGTTGAAACTCTGAGAAAAAGCCTTCAAGTCAAAACTTCTGAATGTGATACTCTGAACCATATGCTTCGCAACTCTTCTCTTAATTGCGAGCTGAAAGGTACCATTTTCCTGCCTCTCCCCTTTTGTTTTTCTGTTTTGCTTTTATATCCTCTGTACTCAAGTTTCCTTCTTAAATTCTTGATTCATATATTAATTTCAAATCAGACTCGTTTCTTGGAGAGACTTAAATTTGAATCTATTGCTGACGAAGCTCGTGTTGAAAGAGATTCTTGGATGGACCAGTATAATAGATTAGATAATATCTACACATATTCGATCGATCAAATAGATAATCTTACTAATGAGAATAACCAACTATCGCAAAGTCAAAATTTATTAAGTAATGAGATTTCTCGTCTCTCATATTTGTTAACCAAGTCTAATTTGGCGGTATAATCTTTATCAGATGAGAATAGAACTTTATCCCAAGAGAAACATAGATTTTCAAGCTTGATGGCGATTTCTTCGCAGAAATTGAGTAATCTACAAAGAATATGCAATAATCAAGAGCAATCTCTTCGTTCCTTTAAAGATGAACTCAAGGAGGTAACTGAATCATCTGCTGCTGAGAAGGATAAAATTATCAAAGGTAGGTTAAATCTTAGTTTGAAGGCCATCGAGCTTCAAGACCAGTGCTCTCAATTGAAGGAATCTCATTCTTTACTAGCAAAGGAAAACTTATACCTACGCACCAGAGAAGAAAACATGAAGTCTCGTCTGAAGGGTATGGTTGGCGATAAATTCGATGACGCTATGAATCAATGGGAAAATTGTTTCTTTACATTAATTCAAAACTTAACCTCGCAGACTGAAGGTAGTCAATTGGATGCCTCTCTTGTTTACCTTTCTGTTAAATTTTGTGTTATATTTCTTGCAAAATCTTTGACTAAATGATCTTTTATCACTTTTGTCACTCGCAGAATCTGAAAGAAGTCTTCATTCTACCATCGCTGATCTTACCAACAAATTGGATAAAGTTCGCAAAGAGAACAAGACTCTTCTTTCCAATTATCTTGAAGCTCGTGACAAAGCAGAAAGAAGACTTGATTATCTCGAGTACTTCAAAAATATAGAGATTAGGAATCGTGACAGAGGTTTCCTTCGCAAGGTTCACCTCAGTGCTGAAGTTCTCGTGAACGATATTCTACTCTCCCATTATCTCCCTCCTGTGTTTGTTCCTCCTTTGAAAGTTGATGATGATGAAATTCCTCTTCCCATGGATAAGGAATTAGAATTTACTGAAGAATAAAATACCACTCAAGAAGATGATGAAGAAGAGAGAAGTCCTCCTAAAGAAGTATCTACAAGTGGTGAGAAGAATACTGATGAAGCTAACAATTCTGGCAAGAATAACGAATTTTGCGAGCAAGAATAGTGAATCTGGTGAGACAATCGTCAAATCTTGAATTTCTTTTTTGCTTTCTTTTTCTTCTTCTTTCTTGCGAATAATGTAACTTTTGAAATTTTGAGGATTCAACTTTTGATTTTATTTACTTTGAATATCCTCGAGGAAGATAATGAAATCTTATTTCTCCATTCCCCTACTTTCCCTTCATTATCTTTCTTGAAATGGTGAATTATTTCCTGTGTCTCCTTTATGTGAATTATGTGAAAGTATGAATATTTCCGAGATGTAATTAGTACAGCTGCGATGTTCCGAAAATGTACGATGTTATGAATCTGCTTTCTTATATATTCTCCTGCGATGAACAAATCTTTCTTGCATCTTAAAATAAAATAGTTAATTAATTTTTTTAAAGATTATTTTGTTGGTCTTATTTTGCCTTCCTAGTTAAAGGTCTTATTTTGCCACCTTTTCTTTCTGCGAAAAAATCGAAGGACGTCTTTACATTTTCATGCATCGACCCATTGATCTTGTCTTATCAATTTTTTCAACATCTTTGCGACAATATGATAAGTATAAATTCTCTTGCAAGAATTAAACCTTATGACATTGCCGTCTTGCGATGAAATCGCAGGACGTCTTTACACTTTCTAAATGTAAAAACCGATTGATCTCATCTTAACTATTCTCTTTTGGCTTGTTTCCTTTGTATAAATTTCTTCACGCGACAATATGACAGGCCTAAATGTTCTTGCGATCATAAAGCCCCATGACATTGCCGTCTTTAGACACTTATCAGCTCCCTAATGGATGGTGCCGCCCTTATCTTCCCCCTGGTTGCCCCTTCAAGGAGGGCACATCGGCCATACAAGACTAGATCCTCCCATCCAGATTTTCCAACAACCAGTTGTTTTTCGCAGCCTCTTATCCTTTATGCCTATATGGCTTATAGTTACAAGACTGCACCCAAAGTGGGGTTTTCTTCGGGACGAGTGCATCATATCCAAGACTTGCCAAGGATGGCCAGGGTAGTTTCGTACGCCCCGGGAACCCTTGACTCAACCGTGTACCTCGGCGCCTTGGTCATACTCTGCACTCCTTATAAGAGGTTCTTAGTCGTCCAATCAGGGTATAACCTTATATAATTGGAAATACAAGATCCCTCTCCTGGGTAGGTTTTCTTTAACCCCAACATATGCATAACTCAGGTTCCAGCAGCGGTATAACCTTATCACTGAGTCATGTCAAGAGATACCCCCTTATATGACACACTATTAGGTCTTACATTTACCTCTTGCGAAATTTTATTCGCGAACTAGGGTGCACGCCATATAGGTTTGTCCCATTCTATTAATCTCTGCAAAAATTTATCCGCCATTCTTGTGATTATGCTCGCAGTTCTTGTTTTACTTTATTATCAGGAGAACCTCGCAATCGTAATTTTTTTTTTTACAACGTACCTGTATCTCTTATCCTGCAGAAGTTGTCATTGATAATACTTTTTCAGATATAGTCTATTCCATGGTCTGTCAAGTCTTTGACCAACATCTCTCCCATCAGGGTCCATTAGTTTGTATTCCCCCGCTCCAACTATCTCTTTAATGATGTATGGTCCATCCCATTTTCTCGCCAACTTTCCACCATTCTCTCGCTGATAACTTGGTGTTTCTCGCATCACTAAATCGCC